>NMRB01000268.1:30040-89601 GCA_002633025.1 Notospermus geniculatus | reverse complement strand
AAAAAACGTTTCACACCCAGTGGGTTTCGAACCCAGGACCCTCTGATCGCAAGTCGGACACCAGAACCACCACACCACCGAGCTCCTCATGAGCAGATTTTGGTTCCCCTCGGTTTGTTTCCAATTTTCTCCAGCTGATGCCCTGTCCCATCGACTGGAGAACTGAGAAAACTCAAAATGAGTAGACTCTGTCTCCACTTCAGAATGAGACTCCAGTTGCAGTTATCTCTAGTCGATGCAAGAAAACTGGTAAATCCTAAGAAAACTGGTACTCATTCTGTGTTCGAGTAGCAAAGAAACTCATTTTAGGGACAAAATAGCAGGCTAGAGACTCATTTTATCTCGAGCTGAGATCGATTTTTTTTTTCTGTGGAATCGGGCTGGAACATCCAGAAAATCACCATATAAAGATAAAATATAAAATTATCAGAATAGTTAATTCATAACATTTCCTTGGCTATTGAGTTGTTATAATAAACTCATCATCATCGAGGTTGGTGATAAGATAGTTAAAATGACTTGAGGCCCGAAAGCCAGCACTTTAGGAGAAAAGGGCCGAATTGCAAGTTCCACTAAAGCTGTTGTGACGTGGCTGTGTTTGTACATTTAGTACATGATAGTCTTGTGATTGTGTGTGACTGATGGGCTGCAGACTGAATTTTCCTCTGATTCCTCTAAATCGACATGGCCCCCGCTTCCTACGTCACGAGGCGGGTGTGTACGACGACGAAGGGAGCGAGTGCTAAGAACCGCCGATATTCCTCAGGAAGTCGTCGGGTGTAGTGTACCTCAAATTACGCCCCGTACCCTCGGCGAAGAGCCGTCAAAGAAAACCGAGTCATACAGAATTTAAAACTTTTAAAAGTTGCCTCTGAGCCCGAGTGCTACAAAACTTTGGGCGTGGCCTGCTCCACAGGGGAAGGGTTAATTGAAGTTTCAAATTCGATTCTTCATGAAGCCCATTCTTTATCTGATAAAAAAGGCAACTGGATCTGACAGCGATGATTATCTTCGGGTACTTCGGTTTCCTCCTGCTGAACAGGTTATTTTCACTCAAAGTTATAGTGTCTGTACAGCTGTTCTCTTTCATTTTCTCTCTCAGGCCCCAGAGGAGCTGCAGTGTTGAGAAATGCGGGATCCTTCACCTTTGAAAAGTTTTTTTAGATCACCCTGTATATCGCATCGGCCTACATCATGTACTGTACAAAAGACGATCTATAACAGCTAGTGTCCGATATGACACGTCACAGAGAATAAAGTGTTTTTTACCTACTGCGAATCCATTAATCACCACGGTATTGCATTCCGTGGAAAAACCATATTCCTTTACATGCAATACTAATTCTTTGGGAAAATATTCATTTATGTTCAAAAATCGGGGATTAAACTTGATATGTCATTCTCCAACCTCGTCCCCATGGGTACGTCACTCCAGAACCTCGACTGCCGCTCTCTGGCGTGATTATCGTCAGCACAGTTGTCGTCTATTTCATGACATAACTGTTGGGCACTTCAAACAGTTTACTGTCGACTGACAATACTTGCGATGTACTACAGCAACAGTTTGGGATCTTTAACAGTCATGAATAGACAACAACCCTAATAGGAGCAGTCAGCGGCGATTTATTAGTGAGGTTTCGGAAGCGCCCGGTTAGGCCCTACGACGACGTATATCTATTGTGTGGGTACACCCAAACAATAGATAAACGTCGTCGTAGGGCCTAACCGGGCGCTTCCGAAACCTCACTAATGTCAAAAGATGGCAGCAACGTTCTAGCAGACCAATAAAAACGAAACTTCTCTTCGTTGGTGCGCAGTCAAGCAGGAATGGGTCCACGAGACATTGAATTGGGCCGTAGTGACATCTATTGGTGAACTAAGTGACAGCAGGGCACGTTTCGTAACCGCTGGGGTTATTAGTCCAGGAATAATATGATTTGACCTAGAACAAATTGCAACAGGATTTCTTTTTGCTTTATATGGTTCAGTATACCCTTCCAAACATCACATAAAAAGTCCTTTCAAATCCGACCCCCCGAAGTACCCATAATTGGTATTTATTTGAGATCCTACATTAACTCCTATTACAATGTTTATGGACTTCTAATACAAATTCAAGTGTGCATGTACGGCTAACTTTTTCCTCGTCCATTTTAGACCCTATAAATGTATTACCAATAGATAGAAATATGGCACCTCTTAGTCTGATAGGCATGATTAGAACATCAGTAAACTCGTATTTGTTGTAAAAACGGAAAATTTGTTGATTTGGGGCAAAATATGACGTAATATGTCATTTCTACAACACAGCGATAACATATAATGTTCAAATCATGCCTATTTGACTAAGAGGTGCCATATTTCTATCTATTGGTAATACATTTATAGGGTCTAAAACGGACGAGGAAAAAGTTAGCAGTACATGCACACTTGAATTTGTAATAGAAGCCCATAAACATTGTAATAGGAGTTAATGTAGGATCTCAAATAAATACCAATTACGGGCACTTCGGGGGGTCGGATTTGAAGGGACTTTTTATGTGATGTTTGGAAAGGTATACTAAACCATATAAAGCAAAAAGAAATTCTGTTGCAATTTGTTCTAGGTTCCCCCTTATTTTCGATAAATATCCTGGGCTATATTGACCAGGACCTAGTAGCCTACCTAGTGTACCAACAACGGCAGGATAATCTGCGATTTTCTGCCCTTCCGACCGCTAGAGCGACTGGGTATTTGCAGGATTTGTCGCCTAGTCTGCGGCACTTCGTGTATCAAGCGACCAGTCAGTGTGGTCAGTCAGTCAGTCGTATCTCGTCCGATATCTGATCGCTTGAGTGGTCGTTACATTGTTTGCGGGAGATTGTTGCACTGGGCGATCTGAATGACCGGTTTCAATCGGCAACGGAACCAAAGAATTGCCGAATGGGTGAATGTCGTCCTGGATACATATTGCTGTATTAGATCTATGTTTCATTGTGATTTTATGATGTAGCCGATACGCACGGCCCTCATTAACATAAAAATCTCATGACGAACTCCGGCCCGATTTTGGTCACGTGACCGCCGATCGCGCAACTTTTTCACCAGAGACGGTCGGGCCCGATAAAAACATAAAAATACAAAAGCAAGCCCATCAAAACGTTAGATTGATTCCACTCGTATCAAATTTACATGTTTATTAACGAATTCAGCCAGTTGTTTCAACAATTGCCAACTGAAATATTCGTTATTTTTCGAGTTGAAGTTGGAATTTTCTGGCATGTGACGAGCCATTTTTCATAAACACCGCAATAAAAATCATAATAAATCAACAGAACTCCAAGTGAGCTGGGATTTTTTTATTTAAACACGTAGTCCGATATATCAGGAGACTATACCCCAAATTTCAGCTTCATTGCTTATTGGCCACGAGGTAGTCCGCTTTTTTCCTGCAGCTTGTCGATATTTTTGCTGATTTCCCTATTCGCCGATAGAGTACACTACCCACACAAAATCCAAAGCGAGGCGCTTCCGGTTTTCGAAAGTTCGAGATTCGAATTGTCTATTTCAATTTGAGTTCACAAAAATCATTAATATGTCCACCACAGCAATTATCAGCGCTTCCATCATGCGCCATATCAACGAAAGGACACTCAGTGCACTGGGGAATCACATTACGTTTAGTTTTCCTGGTGCAACGAGTCAAGAAATTTTGATGAAGTCGCGTTCAGTTGCGGTAAGGTTCAACGTGTTCAATATTCAAATTCAACCGTCATCATGTCATCATTCATGCACGCACATGCATGACATGTGCACATGACATGCGTACGTGCAGTGCATGAGAGTGTGAACATGGTGAAGAATTGCTCGGGCGGTAGGCCTAGGCCTGTTCCTTGACCTGCTTTGGCTTGTATCTGATTCTGGTTAGAGTCAGAACAGAAGCAGGAGAAGCACACCTTAGGCCTAGGCCCTAATTAGGCCTAAGTAGGCCTAGGCCTAGGCCTATCATCGTCTAGGCCTATCTGTCATCCACCTGGGGCCAGACTAGGCCCCCCTAGGGCAGGCCAAGGCTAGGCCTGCCTAGGCCCTATAGCTATGCAATTGAATAAGCCTAGCATGGCGTCATGACACTGACAGCGCAATGCATCAGCATGTGTTGTTGGACATGTTGGATGCACTACGAAGTTCCAACTTCATATCTTTTTACACAGGTATCCAACTTCGACCACATTTTGCTTCAAGCGGGCACCAATGACCTGACGATGCAGAATAGAAGTCCCCACGATATCTACACAACAGTTAAGGTGAGTATTGTAGTGGTCCTGGACTTTCACCAAACTGCATCATGGAAGGAGGGGGTCATCGTCCTGTCATGTCTTGGACATAGGGCATATACGGTATAGTACAAGACTTTGGGATGTGTAGCATGTACAACCTAGCCCTGTACTGTAGCCTATGGTCTGATGATGGGTGCTGTGCTGCTGTCTAATGTTTGTGTGTAGCCTACATCAAGTTATTATTCACGGTTTCATTTCAGGATATCGTTGATGAGCTGCTGCGCCGAGGGAAGTCCACTCTGTTGGTTTCGGTGTGCCTCATACTGCCAAGAAACAAGGGCCCCCCACGAGTCCATGCCAAGGGCCTGCAGCTCAATAAGCAGCTGAAGAAGTTGAAGCAGATAAATGAAAGAGTGAAGATCTTCAATCCTAATGTAATTTTTCTTCCTTGAATAACTCAGCCTGCTGTCTCATTAGTAGTGAATTAATTCATGCTTTTTGCAAAATTTGAACCTGGTTTTAAAATAATTAATACCGGTATTGTGTCTTGATTTTTCAGCACAAATTCACCAAGTCGGCAGACAGGAAAGCCAAGGAGAGAAAGGACAGCAACTTGTCACACGTCTTTCCAGCAAAGGAGGAGTTCTTCGCTGATGGTCTTCACCTGAATCGACAGGGGCAGGAAGTGATGGCCAAATTAATACAAAAAGAACTCTGTATTGATGCGGCATTCCAAAGTGTTCATTACTACCGCCACTACAAAGATCGCTATGACAGGTGCCAATCTTGTTCGGGTGTCGGCCATCCCAAGGGGAAATGTTCCCAATATCTGTAAGTATTACTATCATTGATTTTCAGAAGTGATGGCCTCTTTGCCTGAAGCACATTTTCATGATATTTGGTACTTCAGCCCACCCGGCGGTGCGAGGAACCGAGCCATCAATTGCCGAGCATAATTTTGGAGTCTTTATAAGACAAATCCGAAATTTTGGTGATCATTCATCAATTTTTTTTCAACTGGCATATAAATAAGCATGCCTCAATCTTCAGTTTTCTTTGGAAGCCTTAACATGACACATCCATAAAAAATGTGAACTGTGATTGTGAAAACTCAACTGTATCAATGTTGGATTAGATAACTTCAATGCAGTTTAAACTCGTTAGTATGATTTATTTTGGATGTGTCATGTTATTTTTCACCCTTTGCCATGTGCACAAGAACAGAATTGCCGAAATGTTTTGGAGTTTACTTTTGGCACTTGCAACATCTAATTAATATGGGTTGCTTCTCTTCATGGCTATGCATGAACATGAAATGCAGCATTTCATGCAGTTACTATATTTGAATATTTTCTGAAAATAAATGGTACCGGTACATGACGTACCACAGCAGTTTACAAAATGAAGTTGCATTAAAATTTTTTTGTTGTTTTTATCTTACTGGACACATATGTACATTTGAAATGAAGCAACCTATGTACATGTCTTTAACAATAACAAGATTGACTAGAATTTTGAGACTTATGCAATACTTATCTTCTTTCAGGCTTCACTGCGACTGATTAGAGGAAGTTCTGACTCGGGGTTGGTTGAAAGTGACGTTGCCAGATGAGGTAAGTACATTATGTGTGAGTTGTCACTGGAATCCCAATGCAAAAGCTAGGCCTACCCAGGTGAAGTGATGCATTTGGTTCAAGTGGTGGTAATAATGTCAGGGCTGAGTATAAACCTTCAGTATAGATGTCCATTACTCACCTGCTTACTAAGTGCTACACTGACGTTTTCTGCATTTCAGACACAACATGATACAACCCGATGCAGAAATCACAGGAGCAACTGACTCGGGGTTGGTTGTTAGTTACATTCACAAATGTGGTAAGTACATAATACACGTAGGTGTAAGTATACTGCAAAAGCTAAATGTCCTGTCTTTGAAGCGTTTTCCAGCCACTGAAGAACACAGAGACAGATCTGTACTAGGCACTAGAAGTACACGCGACAGATAAGCCCTGGAACTTACTCGAACTGAAACTCCACATTCACAAGACAAGAAGTAGTGGATTGTCATTTAAAATCATCCTCGTCCTACTAGGCCTATCCGTTACTTACAGAATGCTACACCAACATTTAATGTATTTCAGATGCAACATGATACAATCCGAGGCAGAAATCACAAGAGCAACTGACTCGGGGTTGGTTGTTAGTTACATTCACAGATGTGGTAAGTACATAATACACGTAGGTGTAAGTACATGTGTATACTGCAAAAGCTAAATGTCCTGTCTTTGAANTTACTCAACTGGAACTTCACATGTACAGCAAGGCAATTCTCCTTTTAAGTTGTACATACAGTACATGAAGTTATTCTTTGGCTTGGGTTAAATGGTGGAAATGATTCCTGGATGGGGGTTTCAAGAATGATAGACCTACTGAGAACCGTAACTAGTGATAGACCTATTCTACTGGTGTCTCAATGACTAACACACTGTGCTTTCTCTATTGTTGCAGACTCAACTACATAGACTAGCTACGGCTGGATGGAACAGCATGATGACTAGCTGATGAAAATAGATCTAAGCTGAGGAATACTACTTCAATAATCAGAATCTGTTTCTTCATGAAGCAGCTCATCACATGCATCACCCAAGTCTGAGTCATATTCATTCAGACTAATATTGGCTAGGCCTGCATCCATTTCACTTTGGTCCAGTGATGCTGCTGGAGTTTCAGCATTGAATGGATTGGTACAGCCAGTGCACTTGCATGCTATGCAGGGTTGTTCTTTGCCAAAGCACTTGCATGACTTGGTTGCACAGCCTTTCTTGCAACCACACTTCATCTTCTCTTTGATCTTGGCCATGTTCTGAGGAAGGTCCCAGACTATGCTAAGAGAGTTGCCCTCAGTGCTCCAGCCAAACTGTTCTATAGGCCTAAGAGTGACATTTTCAGAGATAGCCTGCTGCCACATCATGAGCACCCAGCATGTTCTTCTCCAGTGATAGAACAGTGCATCATTCGAAGGAAGAGTTTGACTTTCAGATTGTGCCTTGTGCCATGTCTTCTTTCTGATGTCATCCAGCCATTGACAGTGACTTTGCAGTGTGTCAGTTCCTGATGTGACCACTTGGTCAAAGTGAACTTCTGGGGATTTGTAATCAGAAAAAGCATGCATGTATTTCTTGAAATACATAGTGCCAATCAACCTGAAAAATGCACATGCACTACTCTGAAGAACTTGTTCACATGCGGTGCAGACTTCTCCCGAACTCATCGCTCGACAGTCTTCACATGACAGTGGTGGTAAATGATCTAATCTGCCCTCCACACATTTGTTGACACTTATTTTCCCGTTCCAGATAAAGTTGGATGATTCCATGGCATGCTTAAAGAATGTTGTCTTACCAAGACCTGCAAAGTACGATACGTAATCACATCCTGAGGACGCATACAACACTTGGAGATAATAAGCACGCGAACTCGGTGATTCGAAATCGGACAGTTCAGGATCTTTTTCCAGTGCTTCAACTAGCTGTTGCATGTTGACGTACTTGCATTTGCCTGGAACTGCACTTAACTGAACTATGATAGACTTATCTAGTTCATGAACTAGAGGGACACCAACCATGTATGTATCGGTGTCAGGAGAATAGATGAGAACCTTGGTCTTGGTGGTTTTGGCAGCATGGAGCCACACTCTACTGTCACTCTCCTCGTGGTTTCCACTGAACACCTTCCTGATGCCTTGACAGTCCACAGAAAATGTTGCATCTCTGTGTTCCCCTGTGAAACCACCACCACAAAAGAACTGTAGGCCTAGATGGGGGTAATTTTTCAACTGCATTTCAAGTATGGAACACCAGTATGTCGACAAGAAGGCACAGAGTTTCCGTTTGCTTTCACGATCTGACAGAAACTCCTGCCACTTGGAACTATCAGGCAACTTGGTGTTCTCCTGTATGTCATCTATTGTAAGTCCTGGACCATCCTGGGATGCATCACGTCTGGCACGTTCGATGTCTTTTGGACTCAAACCATGTCGACCAGGATCATCAAAAACAACATGAACTTCTGTAGCCCTTTTGCTAAACCAAGAGTAAATCCACCTTTTCATTAATTGGTTTGCATAGTCACCAAATGTTTTGGATGAGCCAACAGGTCTGCCAGCTATCATGAACATTCCTTCCAAAATGACAGCTTCTGGAAAGAAATTGTCAATGTTGTACACAATTGGAACTTTATCATGATTGCCTTGGCTACTGTTGTCATGTTGTGTTTGATTTTGATCGTCCTGGTTTTGGTCTTGATGTTGATCCTGGACTGGTGCAGTTGGTTTAGGAGAGTACCGCTTGTCTAAGAAATTGGTTGCATTGGCTTTGGTTCCCTTAAGCGGCATCAAATTTGGCTGTGCAATTGCCCTTGGAATCTCACATATTTGCCCCACATCAGAAACAGGCTTGTTCAAAGCTTCAGACAACGCACATCTCCGTTTGTAGTGCATGGCTTCAAGACTAAGGTCTTTCATCTGTTGCTTTTGTTTCTGTTTGCTGCGTTTCATGGGGGCAAATGTCCTGAGATTCTTCTTCTTAAGGATGTAGGTCTTGCTCGTTTTCTTCAAGATGCTGTACTCTATGTAGTGCTCTAATGATCTTTGACCAATCTGATGGTATTCAAGCAAGTCAGTTCTTTGTTCCTTGCTTGCAAGTTTACCTGTGAAAATGTGTTTCAATCCATTATTACTGGTTTCATCTATGATGTAATCAAATGGATTGACACAAGCATTCTTGAACTTCATTTGGTACTGGGAGATGTTGCGAAGTTCTAGTTGGATGATGCTAGGTGAGAAGTCAAGGAATTTCCTGTCAAATTTGTGGGGTTGAAGTTGTTTATCAACCTTCTGAAACCAGTTTGCCCGATAAGGTAAGTACCTAGACTTGGCAACTACATAGTCATCATCAGGAATGGAAAGAGCACTTTTGACATCCTTATTGATGGTCGTTTCATGAGCCTCATCCAATGCAACCGAGTAGAATGGTACACCTTTCAGACTAACGGCAAATCCACCTTTTTGCAGATGGCTGAGAATATTTGATGGCATTAGGCAGAGATCGTACAAATGCTGAGGAATAATGCGAGAATAGTTTTGGTGATCAAACGCATGAAAGAGAGAAGCGATCTTCTTGAGGCAGGCATTTCTTAATTGCCAATTCTCACTACGTACTGCAATCCACAACCCAATGTACATGGTGCAGTCTTCATGCAGAAATCTGTTCCAAAATTCGAAGGTCTCGCTCTTCGATGACATTTCCTCAGTGAATTTGTCGAACTCGTCCCATAAACCATCAATGGAATCTTTGAGTTCCCTTTCTCTCATCAGGAAGTGTTGCACACCCTCACTATCACTAGTTGGGTTTTCTGGGAATGTGTCGATACACTTTTGTATCTCTTGGACTAGATCTACACTATTGAAACAACATCCTGAATCACTAGGCCTATGGGGATTATCTCGCCATTTTAGGAAGGCACTGATCTGGCATCTGTAGATGGCTTCCCAAACCTGAAGTATGAAATCCTGGTTATGGCGAAATATGTGACCAATGTTCTTCTTACTTTTGGCACCTGACACCTCCATCAACCCAGCGTCTTGATAGATTTTCAATAACACTTTCTGGAAGTTCAGTAACGTGTGGAATTCCCCAAGATAAGGATAGAGAAAGTCGAGCTGTGACCCAAGTTCATACTTCAGGGAGATGAGATATTGATAGGTTTTGGCATCTCCAGCGGCAATGACTGGCTTATTCAATTTCCGCTTTTCCTCAATCATTGCCAGGATGTCAAGCAAAGTATCTTTGTTGTCAGCTGGCTGGGGTAGTATATCCCAGTACACCACATTGGATTGCTCTAAATTCTCCATAAACTTGTCACTGTGGAGTAGTAGGTTGGGTCTTAATCCAGGCAACTTCTGACTCTCTAGGTCTTCCTTAACTTGGGAATTTACCTCGCGTTCAAGAACAAACAGTTTTACACTGTTCTTGAAATTTTCCAGTTCTTGACTCTCGTCCTGGGTTATTGAAAACTGGTCAATTGTTACCGACTCCCTTGGTGTTCTAACTGGCATTGATGGAACTACTAATTTAGGTACATTAACCTCACTGGTCTTTCCTGCCTCAGCAAGTGTGCGAGGTTTTCTTGCTCCAAGACTTGATGAGGTTCCTGTTTCTAAATCACTGTCTGATTTCTCTGTAACAAATGCACAGTCTTTCATAGATAATGGTTTGGGTTGCATGTATGTGATAGAAGTATCATGCATACCACGCCTCTTTTCATTGGGACCAGCTCGAACCTTTGAAAAATGACTTTCTTTGTCAATATTGTCAATCGTGACAACTGTGAAAGCATCTGGCTCAAGGCGTGTTTCTGGTTCACCGTGGAGTTCACTTTTCTCCATCATGAAACGTTTATGAGTATCTACAGATACACACAACCCAAGCCTGTTCATGAACTCCATCAGTTCCGATGAAAGACTGTACTTGTCTACTTTGTCAGCTACGAGTAAATGTAGTGGATTGCACTGTCCCTCCATCTGTGAGAACATCATGGAATACAGAATAAATAATCTTCTGGCTTCTTTTCGGATGTCCTCGATTTTGGTAAGACTTTCTTTCTTCCAATGTGTACCCCATGAAAATTTTGATGAATTCAAAATCTTACTGCGGTCACTTTTACTGGAAGTCAGAATGACAAGCAGATTCCACAAGTAAGGATCTGTGAGGTCAATGAAGTCAAAAAAGTTGGTATCAGATACATCTTCTGCATTGTATCTATCCTTGACACTCGAGCTGCTTTGGTCGAGTTTCTGACTCAACTCCACACAGATACTTTGTAAGGCTGACGTGAATGATGCTTGTGCACTGTTCAGAGTCTCAGTCGATGAAATGGTGTTGGGCCTAAGTTTGGGTTGTTTGGAAGATGAGGTTTTCCAACGCTCTGCCAGTATGGTGTGCAGTTGATCTAGAGCAGCACTGTTGTCAAAAGAGGGTGGAATAATCATGACACCGAGATTGGGATTCGAAGATTTTCGCTTCGTTAAGCTACCTTCAAACCTCTTGAACATGTGATACTTGAACCGGCGGGCTTTGTTGTCCAGTTCATCTTCAGTAGAGAACTTGTAATATGAAGCCCCCTCACCTGAAAGTGTGTCAAGTTTCTTTAGTTCAAGATTTCTGTGGAATTCTTCGAACCAAGAGACCACCTCAGGCTGCAACAGTGCTTCTTGTTTTACTAGCAGACTGTTCACCAACTTGAGCAGAGTTTGGAGTTCTGCTCTCCTGTAGACATCATCTTCATCAGGAAGAGAGTCCAGCTCATCTTCAAACTTAGCCTTGAAGGTCACAAGATTTTCTGATGACTTCCTAAATTCATAAAAACGTGGACCGCATGTTTTGCAGAGTTGACTATGTTCATAAAAATCACTGATTGTACTCTGCTCACAACCGACCTTCTTTGCATATACGTTCAGTGATTCTAAGCTTGTGATTTTTTGGGCAGTTTCTGGATCTGTGATGCAACATTTGCACAGTGCACAATTCCGAGGGTGTAAGTAGTGATCAAAAATCCTGTGGTGACCATCACAAACATACAGGCTTTCTGGTAAATTGGTGTTCAGGTCTAATTTGAAGCATGAAAGTAGGCTCGGTATCATAGTATCACTATATATTCTTTCCCGGATGTTCCCACTACACTTGCCATTTTGTGAATCACTAAAAAAACATGTTACATTTAAAACATCCGAATGTTTCCTGAATTTACTGGGTGTTGCGTAATCCAGTTCACCACTCATTTCTGACTCACACCTTCGTTTGAATTGCTTGTTGCAACTGTCACAGTATCCAGAATCTATTTGACAGTTGTATTTTGACTTACCATGGTGTTCAAGGGCCCAGGCCCTCAAAGCTTCATCTTTCCAACCCCTAAGATGCCTAGTCATGGGTTTTTTACCACACTTACTACATGTTAATGTTTCCCTAACACTTTCCTCACCACTATCAATGTCATCATCACCCTTTCTACGCTTTCTGGTGGTAATAGGCATTCCACCAAAACAAGGGATTTTAGCATATATGTTAGGAACTGACAGATGTAGAAGTGTTCCTCTTTTGATGACACGACCATGACTGTAAAGCTGGTACAGATCTGAAGGCACACCAATGTGGTGAAGTCGATCGTATATGTCATCTGCTTTTACCAAACCATTGTTTGGAGAAATGTCCATTGTATGGACTCTGTTATTTATGTAAATAAAAACCTGCATGATGCTATAATCACAAACCGTTCAGTACTTACTGTTCTTTACAGGTATTTGGGATGAAAGGTTAGCCTAGGCCGATAGGAAATATACTTATTAATACAAATGAAGAAGTAGCATTAAAGAGGAAACTGACAAGGTAAACACTGAACAGGTAATGAAAAGGAACAACAACAAGTGGAACAATGATCAAATGAACAAATTTGGAATGAATAAATAATACTCAGTTGCACGACGTGTCGTCTTTATTTATTTCTATCAAGCTGTGGGAAAAGAAAGGGGATAATTATGAATAATGATGAATATGGCCCATAACCATGCATGACAAGCCTTGATGACAAGAAATTGAAGAATGTCACATTTTGTCACATTTTATCTATTTGGGAGAAGTCCTACCAGAGGACCGCCTAGGATAGGGCCCTCATAGCATAGGCCTACGCCTAGGCCCTTCTTCTGATAGGACTTCTATTCTAGGCCTATCATTCATGTCATGTTCGATGTTAATTGTTATGCCTAATACAGGCCTAGGCTAGGCTAGGCCTGTATTAGCAAGGGAAAGCCTAATAAAACATGCTAAGCATTTGTATCCTGGAAGAATTCCTCCAAGGCTAGGCTAACTAACCCCTACTTAGGTCTTAGTATGCAGGCCTAGGCCTACCTGTCCTATCCAAGGCAGGCTAGGCCTAACCAAATCTGTCATCACACATGTCACATCAACACAGAAATGATAACCTAATTGATCGTGCGCATGCGCACTGATTATTTCATCTCGAAAAAAAGTCACGTTTTATTCTAATATTTTGACGAATCCGTAGGAGTGAGCTGGGATTTTTTTTCCCGCATACATAGATGCACATGTTCATCATTGAAATCAAGTGTCATTTCAGTGCAAGTCGATTGGCCACGAGGTAGTCCGCTAAAATGCTTCACCTTGTTTAGCGAATTCCTGACTTTCGGCGAAATAAGAAAACGTCGATAACTTCGTAAAAAATTGACGGATTTCGGTGAAATTTGCTTTATTTGAAGGAGAAAATCGGTCGGCTTTTTGTTTATTTTCAAAATCCGGAAATACAGAGCTCTCCAGGATAGGAGGAACAAAAGAAAGATCGATGGTGGTGGCGCCTATTGGCGACCAGTGTAACTACACCGCGCGAAACTTCGTCATGAGACCGTATGCAAATTAATGTTAATGAGGGCCGTGCGTATCGGCTAGATGCAAAAACGTCACTCACGTTTGTTCATGATTTCGCGACCGCTACTTGACAGACGTTCCACTACATGTAGCATCAATCACCAACCTCGGGGGCAGGTTTTAAAATGGCACGATTTTCAAACTGGGTGACGTTCGATCGCTTCAAGAGACCAAAAATTCAACATGTCACAAAGACAGACTGCCTTTGCAACTTACAAATCGACCGGAAAAAAACGATGAAAATTCGTCTGCAAACGATTCGGATGCGACGCCACAATAGTCGGCGACTCGAGTCGCTTCCGGAAGTCGTCTGTCGTTTGCAGATGGTTCACTGAAATTGTCGCAAGTGTGGTCAGCGAGCGACCTCGAACCCGATGGTTGCCTGCGACGTCGTGGTCGCACGATTTTGGTTGCGAGGTGTGCGCCATGCTTTATACTGCGATTATTTTTAAGAACAGAAAGTTCTCTTTATTTGAACACGGCGGGGCAAAGGGGCTCAAATATATTGAGGCCCAGAGGTACGTTGGAATCTCCCGCAACTATCGGTTTTACTGAGCATTGTCGTATCCAAATAAAAGCGGCGAATTCTCTATCGCACTTTATCGTGTTTTCTTTTTTAGGATGTATAATGACAAAGCTATGACGCCATACCAACCGCGAGAAATTCAAGGAACGTTTCACTGACAAAGATTTGCAGATGACCTAATTTAAAACAATGTGCATTTTCTTCACAAACGCGATTGGACCGGAAATGCTTTTGCGGATGTTCTAAATGTTCTGAAAGGATTTCGATTTTATTTCATGTCGATAAACCGTTTCACGAAAATTAAGCAGAAAATATTTGTCGTCTTGAATAGAGGAAACGTGACTTTTAAAACAAGGGGGCAACCATGGCAATTCCCTAGACGTTGTAATTTAGTATCTGCACCAGTGATGCAAGTCATCCCGATGGACAATCTTCAGTTGTTTGTTGTAGTGACGAATCGTCGTGTGGTGATTTGTCCTTTCTGTACTGGCCTTCGCAATTCAGCTTCATATTTTGCAATTATATAAGTCTCGTGAAAATTATTGACCACAAGCAAGAACCCCTGGCAATCCGCAATTCTGAGTTTGGCCGCGGTTGGAATGCGCGGCACGGCTTGAATTGGTGCAACACGGTGTGCGGTAGTGATAATTTAGAAAGCAATGGAACAACACCGTTAAAAAAAGTAAAATTGCTACCAGAACAAAGTCCTCTTCACAAATTAAACCACCCGTTGCATCAGGATATGGTATCCTCTCTTACCATGCCGAATTTGGAGGCAAAACAAAGCTTTTGAGTGTGACTTTATTGGGCCGACTTCCAGCATTATTATATAGATTCGTCAGCTCGAGGTAAGAAGCTATTGCCATCAGTACCGTCCTGTTAGGATGTGAATTATCAATGCTTATGACAGATATTACGTAGACCAACTCGAATTGCGGACAGTCACTCATTTCCCCCACTTTGGTGAGCCTGGAATCCGATTGACATATCACGAACGGACCAGTAACGATGTTGAGACGAAGATGACAGCGACTGTCATTTCGCGCTCAAAATGGAAAACCTTATGTCAAATATAACACTTCCGGAATTTAGACCAGAAAACACAAGCCTTTCTCCATATAGCAAACAAAATGCAACTCTTGACCTCTCCCAGTTTGACTTTTTCACGCGTATTCTCGTGGCGTTAAAATCGTACGTGTTCCCTTTTATGATCGCCATCGGAGTTGTGGGCAATACGATGTCGTTCCTGGTCGCCATCAAGCCCTGCAACAGGAGAATATCGACGTGTTGTTTCATGGGCAGTCTGGCCTTGGTCGATTCAGGAGTGCTTCTTGACTTGTTTGCTTATATCTTATTTATCGAGTGGAATGTGGGGGATGGAGTAATCAGCAGGATTTGGGTGCATAGGTAAGTACACTGGTTTCCACTTAGTATGCAGTGGTGTTGGACATATTGTACAGCATGTCTAAGGGCGTTAACAGACCTAGCCCGGGGTGACGCGGAACAAAGTGTTTTACATTGACATTTTTCACCCTACTCCACAAACACAATACAAATCGCTTCGTTACGCATCGCGTCGGACTTAAGGCCCGTTTCCACTATAGCGGATTCCGCGGCGGTTTCCGGCGAGCGGTGCGGTTTTCACAGGGCTTTGGATAATCCTTCGATGGTTTAACAATACAATAGCCAATTGATTATCCCAATGCCTGTGAAAACCGCTCCGCTCGCCGCAAGACGCGGCAGAATCCGCTCTAGTGGAAACGGGCCTTTAGGGCTGGTTCATACTCTGTCCGGATTTTACGCCGACTATGATCAATGTCAATGTTTGTTCACATTCACGGCTTGGGAACCTGCGATCAGTTTCATGCGCTTGACGGTCCGCGAGCAAGTATGAATTCACGCTGGTGACTCAACTTTTTTTCGTACGGCGATTTTACTCATGCATAACTAATCGTGTTGACTATTTTTGCAGTTGTTTCGGCAAATAGAAGGGGTGACAGCTTATTAGCTCACTGGGTGAGCTATTACGATGGTGCAGCGTCCGTCGTCCGTCGTCGTCGTTGTCCGTAAGGGTGGGTATACACTACACGCGATTCGCACAACGCATGCGTTGGTTCTTTGTTATTTCATGCCGCAATGCCTCCCAAACAAAAGCAATTCGCGTGCGATTCCAAATCGCGTGGCGATTTTTCTTTGTTTGGAGGCATTGCGGCATGAAATAATAACAAAGAACCATCGCATGCGTTGTGCGAATCGCGTGTAGTGTATACCCACCCTTAGCAGGGACGTTTCGTAACCGCTGGAGCTATTGATCTGAAACTTGGTACATACATACCCCTGGGTCAGATGACCCATGACACCAAGTTTCGATCCGATTCGACTCTTAGCTTGGCCACCAGGTGGCGGAAACCCGAAAACACAAAAAGTGCAATAACTCCTGAACTAATGACTGGATCATCTCCAAATTTTTATCATAGGTGTATCTAATAAGGATACATAACATATGTAACGGGTTTTTGATTTGACCTACTTTTCAAGGTCACAGAGGTCAAAGTTTGACAAAAGTAACGAACCTGCCACAGTTTGTCATTATTTCGCCAAGCGACTTCGTATCTTGCATAAACATGCATTGGAGGGGTACCTTTAAAAATACCAAGTTTCGGCCCGATTGGACATCCAAAATGGCCACTAGGTGGCGTAACATGAAAATCAAGTAAGTGCTATTACTCGGGAACGACTTGACGCAGAGTGCTCAAATTTGATATTTGCCTCCCACTAGATGACCTTTACATGCATGTCAAATTTCGGCCTGATTTGACTTCCAGCATGGCCACCAGGTGGCGTACCCCAAAAATCATCAAAGTGCTGTAACTCAGGAACGACTTAACCCAAAGCGCTCCAATGTGCTATGTGGCCCCCTGCAGATGACCTTTATGCGCATGTGAAGTTTCGGCCCGATCGGAAATCCAATATGGCCACCAGGTGGCGTAACCTGAAAATCATCACAAGTGCTGTAACTCAGGAACAACTTAACCCAAAGTGCTCCAATGTGCTACGTGGCCCCCTGCAGATGACCTTTATGTGCATGTGAAGTTCCGGCCCGATCGGATATGGCCACCAGGTGGCATAAACCGAAAATCATCAAAGTCCTACTCGGGAATGACTTGACCCAGATTGCCCATAACTGATATGTACCTCCCTCTGTCATTAGACTATTATGTCCAACCCAGTGAGCACATGGTCCATGGACCATTTCATTTTGTAATCACCATGGTGATCACAAAATAAGCTGTCACCCCTTCTGGTGATCACAAAATAAGCTGTCACCCCTTCTATTTGCCGAAACAACTGCAAAAATAGTCACCACGATCAGTTATGCATGAGTAAAATCGCGTACGAAAAAAAGTTGAGTCACCAGCGTGGAATTCTAGCGTCCAATGCAAATACCTAGTATGTCACATTTTGTTGTTTTCGAGAAAAATGGGTTTATGTGGAATGACAACTTGGGAGAGTTTTGTTGTGGAAAACACTCCTAATTAAAAAATATGTCATACAACAGGATTAAATGCAATTTGCTATGTCTTACCTCTGATTTCATGCTCAATTTGCAAAGGTAAAAACGTAGTAAGTCACAATTCTGATGACTTAGACGTAAAAACCCAGTAGTCTTGAACGTTAGTTGGGGTGTTGATATTTTGGTGACTGAGAGGGGAATGTCGATGGTCGTCAGCTGCCCCTGCATTCAGAGAGACTTTAGTGAAAAGTCTCTCTGAATGCAGGGCAGCTGACTGGATCTGTGGTTATAAGTATTTATTAGCAAATGCAGATTTGTAGGGAAATGGGGAGATATTCATCCTGCGAGCAAACGTTTTCAGAAAAAAAAATAAACAGAGAAACAGACACATGAAAAAAAATTCCTATCGCAAAGCTCGAACCCGGCGCCCCGGATTCAGAGCCGGACGCTCTACCGATGCGCCAGCCGGCCACGTCATGACGGTGGCTGCTCAATAAATGTTTATAAACATATCCCAGCTACTCAACATATTTTTATGATAATTAAAAATGACGTTACAAATCAGAATAATCTTCCAAAACTTGCATTTTACAACATCCACAGAGCAAGTCCCCAGCAAATCTGTCAGCATATCGCTACATAATCTACCCATCTACGTTCACAGCCACTAAAAACGTGAACCAACCGTCCGGTATGTTCCATCTGAACATTAGACGCATTTCATCTATGAGTCCAATTCTATTGAGTGACCCGTGAAAAGTCTTTGGCTAGCTTCGCTGTTGGCCGCTACGCGGCGCGTTGGGCCCTTGCGTCGAGTAAGTGCACCACTGTCTTTCCGAGGCTTTGGCGAACATTTTGCAAACAAAAACTGTTTACTAGTATCATGATGAAACAATACCTAGTAAGTACGAATTTGGCCTTATCTCTTTTTTTCCAAAAATGTGACTTACTAGGTATTTCCATTGGACGCTAGAATTGGCACTTAGTCACCGCTTTAAGGCTAGGCGCACATTAGGGAGTTTTCGCAAAGCCCCCGAAACGCCAACGCGAACGTCCATCCTTTTGTTCGCTGCTCTCTTCGTGGCATCGAACAATGGGTTTGGCGTTCACGTTGGCGTTTCGGGGACTTTGCGAAAACTCCCTAGTAAACTCCCTATTGACAGAAAACCTCAACGCGGTAGGGGTGTTTTTAAGGGCAAGCCATCGTTTGACATTTTCATATTGCTTGAATTGAGGCCCCTATGAGAAAAGCAATAAAGACACCTCCAGTTGACTGCTTTTATGGCCCAATGTGATCACTGTGCTTTATAGAAACAGAAAATGAGCAAAGTCGCAAGAATTACAGCTTAATTACATTACATAATCAATAACAAAGAAATTCACCAAACATGAAAAACAGGTACAATTTTCTTGGAGAAGGAGCGTGTAAATGACACATTGAAGGTGTGACAACAATGTCACAAACACATAGAACCTGGGGTCGCGAGGGTGTCCTGACGTGCTCTTCATGTGAACCATACACGCTCAGTACAAAAAGGACAACCAGGAAGTAAAATCCAAATCCAATATGGCCGCCCTGTTTTGGAAAATCTTGCAGCAATCATGGAATTCGCATGCCGAGTACTCTATACCTGTTGAAAATATTGCTATCAAAATGGGTGGACTAAGTAGAACAAAACTCGAACTTTATGATCCATATGTCGTTTGATCTTCAAAATGTAACATTTCCTGGGAAAGTGTACCGATTACTTGTCTTTTGTTTCAACTTATTAGCTAATTAGTTCGTTCCAAGATGCGTCTCATTCAATTCCTTTTGACTTATAGACCCCAGAGGTGCCTTCATTTCCGTCATACAACTTGTACTTTTATGGTATTTTGGCATCTTTTATTTACGACGCCTGACTACATTTCAAAAATTCACAACAATGGCTCGCCCTTAAAGTTGGCTCACCCAACGCTGGCTGACTCGTCATTCAGCCAGGTGTCAATCGACGTTAAAAACACCCGTACCGCATTGAGCTTTGCCGTCCACGTGCGCCTAGCCTATTTTGTTAGGCTGTGGGCAGGTTTGTGAAAGAATGCGCCGAAAACAACACGACGAATCAGTCCAGAAGTCTTTGAAGAAACGTTTCCGATTTCGGACTCTCGCTGCTTCCGATTTAGACTCCGAGTCTATTTCCATTGTTCTAATAATATCGTAATATAGTAGGGGTAGCATAATGGTAGATGGAACAGCTTAGGTATAATACAAGCTGTTCCATATACCATTATGCTACCCCTCTATATTACGGTATTATTAGAACCTAGAAAATTTTTATGATATGGACTCGCGTCGAGGTAAGTTATATTCTCCCGTATATGGCGGCTCCTATCTGTACTCACTATCCTGAATGCCAAAGATCCCCTTGTAAACAAATTCCGATGGGGCTTGGAGATGAGACCGGCTGCCAACCTGTGTGGCAAATTTTCTAATTCGATGAGTGTGGCTATTTTCATTTCAGGGTGACCTACTTCCTGGTGGAGTTCCTCGGTCAACTCTCAGGTTGGCTTCTTGCTGCAATGACCATTGATCGATTTCTAGCCATACGCTTCCCGATGAAGGCGACAACACTCTGCACAGTCAAAAGGTAACAACTCTATACTATAATGGACGGTAGCCATGTTGGATTTTGTTATCAACCTGAGTTGACCTGTTATTTGCTATACAATTGCTATGTAATGACTGTACACAGTTTCGGTGGACCGGACTCTCTGCCCTATCTCCTCCTTAGTTAGGGCTTGAAGCCTACAAAGAGCGGCCTATGTGTACAGTACAATATGAGGAGACTGCCCTTACGGTACTTAGTATTTTGGTTTTAAAAGAAGTGCTGGTTTGTATGAAAAAGAGAGAAAATCAGACGTGTGGTGACCTGCGCTGCCATCTACAAGAATGGCAGTGACCTACTACCAACAGATACACGGTGGGACGCATATGAACCTAGCTATCATGAATCTGGGTCACCTTGGCATTAGCCTGGAGATAAGGCTGATTGTGTAATAAACCAGATGTGATGCTGCTGTTTAGAAAGTCAAAACTCCTCACTGCTCATGGATTTGACGGTTAACGATTAATAAATTAATAAACTACCCCTCTCCAAATAAACTNACCCCAAGGTCAGATGACCTCAGAAAGTAAGTTTCGGTCCAATTTGATTCCAGGGTTGGCCTCCGGGGGGGGGGGGGCTAAACCGAAAACCTTTAAGGTGCTATTTTGCCATAACCGTTGGTCGGATCGTCACCAAATTTTTATTGTTGGTACATCTGATGAGGATACATGACACAGCATCACCCGGGTTTTTGATTTGACTTCTTTTTCAAGGTCACGGAGGTCAACGTTCGAAATGTCACCATTGGGTGGCACGTTTCGTGGGTATTCCGCCTGGGTTGTTTAAATAAGGTGTGATGATGTATCTAGGTATCCTCTTTGTCTGCAGCGAATTTCGGTCCGATCGGACTTAAAAAATATGGCCGCCAGCGGCTCTCTTGCAAATTGGGCGTTGGCCCATAGCTCGTTAACTACAGTGCTAGAATGTTCTGAACTTGATGTCACCCCTGGGCGTGCTGCTTGCTAAGTGGACGTGATAACCAACAGGATATCAGGGCTCCTGAAACCGATTGGCTGTGGCTATAACACGGCAGGTGAATCCTTTATGGTTACATTGCAATCACTAGATTAATTATCCCAATCTCACACACCTGTCATCCGAAATAGACTGTACGAACATTCATAGTTAGCGGTGAGCTATATGTAATAGGTCAGAACAGACGTGACGGTGATCTAGTTTGGCTGTGGCAATAATACAGCAGGTTATATTCCAATCACTGAAATAAATTTCCAAATCTTCCACGACTGTCATCTCAAATACAGCACACCAACATTCGCCTTTGTAGGTCTGATCTTGATCTAATGCGTCTGGGCCCATACATCAAAATGGTAAATAACAAAATCAGATAACCGTCAGGCGGTCTCAGCGCCCTAAATCGCTCACGGTGCAGGCCACAAAATAACTGGCCCAGTTTTTGACACAAGTGTAACACCTGTAGATGTTCCCCATATGCCAGTGTGCCACTAATTTAAAATAGAGTGACGTCCGCGACTTGACAATAGGGAGGTTTAGAAATCAAACGATAAATGTAAACTTTACAACGTTATTTTTCATACTACACATTAACCGGATTTTATATTGCATTTTCGGTAAAAAATATCGTTGTCGTTAACGTTTGTGTTTATCGTTTGATTTCTAAACCTCCGTAATATTGCGGACACACTCAAGCAGACTCAAACACTATACTACGTTTAAATCATCTGGAGCTCGATGGGGGGACCTTTGGTTGTCAGGCAGACCTTGGTATTGTTGGTGAAGTCTGGCTATTGAAACGCGTTTTATTGACAGGACACTTCCAGCCAATCCCATGCCTATGCCTGTGTTCAATTTCGAATCAAGGCCTACTTGCACGTTCTATTTCGAACCAAAGTTCAGCTGGTTGGAAAACAATGTGTGTTGGTTCGTTTAGAGTAAACCTTAAGTCCATTGTTGTCCGGTTACTAGGGGTTTGACTGACATACGCCCATCGAGCTCCAGATGATTTAAACAGACTTTAGAATAACTTGACACACCTCCGTGGGAAAAATTATGCGATGTGTCCGTCTTGGTTACCTCCTCGGCTAAATGATATACAAGGTGACCAAAAATGCACAAGTATAGACCTACTTCTACCATCTTCATTCCCAATGGACAGAGAATCGTTCTGTGAAAGAAGGAACACTTCGGTTCCTGGATGGTAGTAACTAGGGTCGAATTCATAAAGCAGTTCTATCGTTAGAACCGTCTTAGGCCGGTTCCAAGTATCGTCAACCACTGTACCTGGAACCGGTGTAACGTTTTTCAGTGAGGCCCGTGAGCCGGTGTGACAATACAATAGATTGACGGAATAAGCGGCGACTTGACAATGAGCGACACAGAGAGAAACAGTGCGTCTGTTTCCCAGTGTGTTCCGAACAATAAGAACCACACAGGAAAATGCACTCACTGAAAAACGTTACACCTGCCTAAGACGGTTCTAACGATAGAGCCGCTTTATGAATACGAACCTAAGGGGCTTTATGAATACGACCCTAAGGGTCGTTTTCATAAAGCGGTCCTGTCGTTAGAACCGTCTTAGGCCGGTTCCAAGTGTAGTGGTGAAGTACACTTTGAACCAGCCTAAGACGGTTCTAATGATAGAACCGCTTTATGAATACGACCCTAAGGGGCTCTATGAATACGACCCTAAGGGTCGTATTCATAAAGCGGTCCTGTCGTTAGAACCGTCTTAGGCCGGTTCCAAGCGTAGTGGTGAAGTACACTTGGAACCAGCCTAAGACGGTTCTAATGATAGAACCCTTTATGAATACGACCCTAAGAACCTTATATTCGTGAAGCAAAATCTATAGCAATGATTTAGTTTACTCTCCTTTCAGGGCCAAGAGAGTGATTTTTGGCCTCACTCTCACCATGGGCATCGTCAACACCAACATCTTGTTCACCTACCAAGTCAAGAAAGACCCGGTCTTTGGCCTAGAGCGCTACGTTGAGGACTTCCCAGTAGCTCCTTTGGTAGAGCAGATTGTCTCGTGGTGGGAGCTTATCGCTGGAACTGTTGTCCCCTTTGCAGTCCTCATCCTCTTCAATTGCCTTATCATCTGGAACGTCCGAAAAGCGTCCAGCGTCCGGCAGAAAATGTCAGACCAGAAAGACGCCCGACTAGCCGCGAAGAAGGCCAAAGCCGAGGTTCATTTGACCCGAATGCTGATTCTCGTCTGCTTCGCTTATCTCGTCTGCTCAGTTCCCGTCCGGATTTATCTCTTGGAAAACACCGGGTCCTTTAACGACCAGGACCCGGAATGGTTCATTCAGTTTAATGTCGGATACTGGTTAGGCTGCATTGGATGGTACATGAATTATGCAATTAATTTTTATTTATACTGTATTGCCGGGGGAAGGCGGTTCCGCCGGGATGTTCGGGAGATATTATGCTGCGGACGTCAAGATGACAGGAGTGCGGAAAACTCTCTAGTCGGCTCTGGGGTTAAAACGAAATTACAAGTCGCAACAGTTTCTCATTAATTGCACGATGAAAAAGATTTACTTGAAGGGTAAAAATTCAAAAGGTGGGAACACTGTCGGTGCAACCGACATTCTCGGATGACGTCATCATCGCATAAAGTCGGCGAAAAAGTGCATCTATCATGTTCGGCTATCACGACATAAGACAGGTCCAAAGATGAGTCAAGATGAAGATGATGCGGCCAATACGTTCTCATAATAATCTCCGAAGGGATCGGAATCTTGACATGAGAATGGGATGAGGCACCCCTTTTTCGCTCACTCAGAATAGTCAGTTTACAATCGATAGCTGTAATGCAGTGTAACCATGACAAAAGGAGAGGAAAATGACGGCCATTTTTAGAGGAGCCGAGCATGGTATCCGAGATAAGGGGCCCGTATTCTAGAAGCCTTCTTAACAAACAGTAGCTAAAGGTAAACGTTTAGAGTTGAGGAAGCTTCTAGAATACGGCCCTAAAACTGCGGACAGTCACAAAATCTGGAGGTAAATTGCGATACTTGCGAAGAAAATGGCATCATGTCACCGGCCCTTGCCAAGGTTCAACTGACTTATCTTCGCGAGTCTCGACAGGCGTGTTCAAAGCAGGTGTATATACAGTCATCACGCATATTTGGGGTTTTTGTAAAAAAAAAGTTAGTCTTGTAGCCCTACCGAATTTGATGCTGTATATTACGAGCTGCAAATACGGAAGAATCCAACTTACCTCGACGCGAGTCCAGGGCCCGGTTTCACAAAGAATCTTAAGTCAGTAGGCTTAAGTCACTATTTTTGGCTAAGCTAAGACACTGACTTAAGCCCATTTCACAAAGCGACTAAAGTCTGACTTAGATAAGTCAGTAGCCTGTGACTTAAGTCATGCAGAAATGGAACTCTTTCCCGAAAGGAGGTGAGAAAGCGAATCACATGACGAGCCACATGATCTGGTCACCATGGTCACCAGTACACTCAAAATGGCAGATTCTCAAAGCAAACACCCACCTAGGCCTAAACGAAGCCACATTCATGCATTGCCTACCACTTTGGCCATAGTTCTGGACGGGGAGACTTCGGGTGGATGAACATCAACGTCATCATGCATGCATGGTCATGATGTGTGCAGGCCTAGGCCCATCAAGCCTGCAAAAGTGGACTGCGACATCCAACACGAAATCCTCGCACTGACTGAAAGAATCATGACGCGGCGCGGCATGGGTCACACAACGTCAACAATTCAGCGTAAGTGGGGTCATGAAGTGCGTTGAGACTCCTAAGGGGGAACACAGGCCTAGATACACACAAAAATATTCGCGAAGTGGGAAGTTTCTCAAGAGGGCAGCTATATTTAAGTCAACTCCAGCTGACTTAAGCCTCCTAGCTACCCGTCTTAACTTTAAGACACTTTTTTGGCTTAAGTTTTTTTGAGAACTGCAGACTTAGGCCTAAGCCAGGTAAATTGAGGCTTAAGTCAACAAAACTGACTTAAGATTCTTTGTGAAACCGGGCCCAGGTCATAAAAATTTTCTAGGTTCTAATAATACCGTAATATAGAGGGGTAGGTTAATGGTAAATGGAACAGCTTGTATTATACCTAAGCTGTTCCATCTACCATTATGCTACCCCTACTACATGTATATTACGATATTTTTAGAACTTACAAAATTTTTATGACCTGGACTCGCGTCGAGGTAAGCTGGATTCTCCCGTATACCTTTGGAATTATGTGAGATTCGTTTTGAGTGGTTGTGAGACTGAGACAAAAAAACTGGATTGAAGGTAACATTAAATATATTTTGTCTTTCGCCACATAGCTCGACAAAAGAGTGATTCCTGAAATTTTGAAAACATAATGTCATCATCATGCCGCCCCTCGTTATGCATTTATCTTGCCATTTCGGTGCGAATGCTCAATGGCACGGTGATCGTAGAGAGGGGTTCCGTGAAGATTATCTGGCGTACACCACACAATTTCTGAGATCTCGATTGAATAGACAAGACTAAAGGCTTCTTACATTATCCGTTCAATGTTGGCATAAAACACAACCGTCAAACGAAATACTTTCAATGCATGCTTATCACTCTTATAAAATTCTTGTCACCGCAACTTGTCTGGGAATATTGACAAGATGCTTTAGTCAGTCTGACGAGTTACATAATTCATGGCACGATTTACTTGTCATGGCGAGTCGCACGTCTCTGTGACGAATTCGGTTTGTCCAGTTGACAAGATCTCTAGTTATGGCGGTAAGTTGTATGTGGCAGGTCATTATTGCGCATGCGCAGCCCTCACATCCCTCGCTCAATTTCAAACGCTAAGCATGCTGTCTCAGCATCGTTGCCTCATTAGCCGCGTGGGTTTAGGGGTTATGACTAGTAGTTTCTGTGTTAGTTTCATAGGTCGTAGGTTCTAATCCCGTCGTAGGTTCATAAATTAAGTTTGGTTTTTCTGTCATACCTAGCTGTTGTTACTACTTGTAACTATAATTTTTAGACTACTTGCTAAGCGGACGTGATAACCACGAGGCTACCAATGCTCCTCGAAGAGGCATTATTTACCGTTTTCTATAAAAGCATTTATCTGGTGCACTTTTTATAAAGCATTTACATTGTTCAGACAACCTGTTATATCTGCTGTATTCAAGAAAGCATTTTTGAAATTGGAGTGGAAAAATATATCCAGAAACAAAGAAAGGAGGAAAAAGGAACACATTTTATTTTATAACTTTTATAAAGTTCTCCTCCCGACTACATCAAATACATGTATTGCTATTGTGAAAGAGTGACAAATCATGAGGTGCGTTCACACTGGACGTGTAGACCGATCTGGAAATCGTCCAAACCGATTCAGATGGGCTGGTGCGATCCAGCTATTCACACTCAGATCGTATCCAGACCGCCCTATCGAGATCGCTTTCAAAAGTGGTCTGAGATCGATCCAGCTGAATCGCTTCCTCGCGGATCGGTCTGGATTACTGTCTGAATGGCCAATGCGATTCAGCGAGATCGCATTCCATTTCGACACTAAATGCGCATGCGCGATACGTATATTCACTGCCTTTTCCTGTATAGCCAATGGAGAAAACGTGGCCGTGCTTTGTCAAAGTTCTGTCATTAGTTATCTGTTTTTATCCGACGTAACATCATGTCAAAATGCCGTTGCCTGTGACCGACAAAACATTAGCATTCATCAGCAGCATCATTCCCATGAACATCCGACGCCTGATAATCCGTGCAAATATGGATTACTCTCATTTTCAGGCACATTTTGGTCTAAAATGGGCGCATGATCCATCTTGGATCATGGATCATGTGACCTAAGACTTTGTGGCAATCGATAGCGCGATGTGGATCGCTCCGAGTGTGAACAACCTGGAACGCATGTGCGATCGCATCGAGATCGCTCCGAGGGTGTGTGTGAATGGGTGTTAGTAAAACCGATCTGACTGAATCGATTTCCGCGGAACGATCTGGGGAATTCGATCTAGAACTGGTCTGTGTGTGAACGCAGCTATGGTATATTGTGTGTATGTGCCAGGGTGGTAACCTTCGCGATCAACGATCTACTACGTCAACGCGACCTCATGTAGCGGTTGCTCGTCCTTCTTTTCGGCACCAGACTTGTCGGTCTTCTGAAAATAACAAAATTTACTTCAAGTTAAAGGGATACTCCACTCATTTTGAATTTTTGAAATACATGTATCATTAATACATTCAAATCCACTGATATCTGCAACATGTCGTATTTTTTTTAAAATCAGGAAACTCATCATTTTAAGTATTTTAATTGGATCCCAAGGGGACCATTGCACAGCACTGATGATGTCATCAGTGCTCAATGCATATTTATGAAGGTACAACCAATAGGCCTAGGCAGTCACAGTATTAGCTCATTCACAACAAAGGTCGTCAGCCTATTGACACTAGCGACATCACAACTCATGGCAATAGTCTCCATGGATTGATAAAAATTCAAAAGTGTACAATGAGTGGAGTCTCCCTTTAAATTCAGAAATGAGACAACGTGCAGATCACAGCACTCTTTGACATGTGTCAGTACATCAGCCTTAAAAATAAATTGATACCGTTAAATGTTTCTGTTCCAATTTCTTAGTGCATCAGGCGTTGACCTCTGGCTCTGGAACCAATTTCCCCGCCAATTTCAATACAGTTTTCAGAAATTTCCATCAATAGTTTTGCCGCAACAGGCATCATTGCTTTATGGCCATGTCAGGTCGCACTACGATTGCTTGCGCTGCGACGGAACAGTCGGCATCAGGTGTCGCAATCATGGTCAGGTCACAAAAACGAAAATGTGTACGATCATCGTGGAACGGGCAGTATCTGCGCGCAGGGAATCGTAACCGTGTTCAGGTCACCTGCGGCTACAGCAACCCAAAGTCCTCGCAGTCATTGACTCGTGATCATGTGACATTTTCAAGATGGCAGCGCCCATGCAGCGTATGAAAATGCTGATCACTGATTGGTTAACTAAAATAGACAAACTTTTTGATAATCGCACGACGTCGTAACTCAAATCAGGTCGACTGCGACTGGATTATACGCCCGTCGGGATCATGATTCGTCGTGGCGCAGGAGTTGAACAGGTTCAACTCGTGCGATCCGTGATCCTTTGGTTCGGCGACTGATCCCGATCGTCGCAAGTGAGACGCAACTGCAGTCATGTCACACCAGAGCGGCGACTGATTTGTTCCACGCTGTCGTGCCTCAGACACAAAGTGATCCGGCCTGAAAATTCAGTCTGCGCCTGTTCTGTGCCATCGCAAGGTCAACCTGACATAGCCATTACTTTCCCATTAAATGTGATTTTGGAAAGTTCTTCAATACGGCAAGTCACAATTCATGATTACTGCTCCATGGCGGCCATTTTGTTAAAACATAGACTATGACCCGTCCTTTCCGGTCACAAGGTGTACCCTGTAGCTCCCTCCGTAAAGAGATTGCGGAAGAGTCTGGTTGCGCGAGACTACACGCAAGAACCCGAACCGCCGCGTAGGTTCCAATATTTCTGGTTAAAACACAATGCAATATTAAATTGCAGGGAAATTAAATAGAATCTTATTGAGGGATATGTTTTATTGGCCCTTTACAAAAAATGGATATTGCAAAATATTGTAACAAATACGTTTGGATTTAGTGAAACTGTGTTGAAATTGGTAGTCTATTATCAGAGCCAAGGAACTGGAACCGGAAGTAGTTGACCAAAAGACCCACAATGAGGCTTTGTGAAATAAGTATTAGATCCCCGAGTACAAAAAATCACTCATCGGGTAGACAGAGTAACTAAATGGCAGATTATAAAATTTGGCCTTTTTCCTCACCTGTGCCTCACGACGTCGGTGCACTAGTGTCTCAATCACCATGACGATCATCGCAATCACGATCCCCACAAAAAAGACAACGAATATTCCACCGATGTTGCCCATGGAGAGAGGCCTGATTATTCTTCCACACTGAAATAACATTTAAAGCGAATTGATATCGAAAAAAATTGATTTAGAAATAGAATTTGAAAGGGGACGAATTTTCGGGAAAAAATGTAAACAAACTTCTCCAGGATGTCAACAAAGAAATGTTCGTCCATTCTGATGGGCTAAATTTTGTGTTTACAGACACCAGCCACATGTAAATAAAATCCGCTATCAATTCGCTTTAACACTCAGTCACAAAATAACAAAGGGTTGTTGAAATAGAGGTGGGGTAGGGCAAAAGCTTTTACCGGTACACCTAGTGTAATTGTGAAAAAATACGGAAATCTTTACTGCATGCCATTATCATAAGAAATGTGTCCCAGCAAATAATTCACTCCCCTTCCTCCTTTACTTGCCCTGAAAGGGTAAATGTCGTCCTGGGTATATACAGAGATTACCCAGGATCTCAATCTTCACTAAAACAATACCCTGGGTGTAGTTTCCGCAGCCGAACATCACCCAGCATCACCCACCAGCTTGACACCTGGATTCGAGGCTATCTCGTCCGTGGTCACGTGACATCCTGAAGAATTTCATCAAGAGCGACATTCAACATTTACCGCGGTGCGAGATTCCACGGGATTTCTAAATAGGATTTGTTCCTAGGCACCGATTGGGGATGCTGGGTGATGTTCGGCTACCGAAACTATACCCAGGGTATTGTTTAAGTGAAGATTGAGATCCTGGGTAATCTTTATATATACCCAGGACGACATAAATTTACCATTTCAGCTTTAAGCGGCCCATACACGTTCAATATTTTTGCACAATATGAGGATCAATATTATTGCCAATCGTTCTTCCACCCATCGATGCCAGAAGCGCATGCCCCAATTATGGGCCCCATATTGTGCAATAATATTGATCGTGTATGGGCTGCTTTACTTACCATTCTGACATCATTCTCCGTCTTCGGTTTCGACACGGAACACATTCCCGTTGAATACCACCATTTATTGTACAACTTATGGAGAATACCGTCCTCGTGCAGCTCCAAGAGTCCTATGTTAATCGCATTGGTGTGAGGCGAGTTCTGCTGGAGGCCAAATCCATAACCAAACGAGTTCAGCAGACGGCCAACTTTCATCACATTGCATGGTTCTCTCTGGACCTGCAAGAATTTAAAAAGCCCACTTGTAAACTTGGAATTCATAATCTCCCCCCTAAAGCCACCCTGACACTTGCACAGTTTTTGTCCCCGCAATGCGTCATGGCAAGGTGCCATTTCGGTGGTACGCAGCGGAGCGTGAAGCCGTGTTTGCGCCCTGTTTGAGCACTGTACACGCATTGACAGGCACCGTCGGCAGTGTTCGTGCCGAGTTCAGGCAGTGTTCACGCGTGACTCACGCAAGTTGCACGCACATGGCACGAACATTATGCGTGCCGAATTTTTTTCTACGACATGGCACGCAACACCAGCACTCTTCACACACTCATCAGGCTCGTTCCTACGTTCCCGATGACTTTAATCATTGGCACGCCGAAGTGCGAGCTATTGCGGGAACGAAAATCGTGCAAGTGTCAGGATGACATACAGTATTCGATACATTCGGTTTATTACCTTCAAACATATTGCTACTGGTACCAAAAAGGAACATGCCTGAACATCCTAGGAATTATGCAACTTAAAGAAGCTGTCTCGCCTTAAGATCTTTAATTTCAAAACGTCCCTCCTAAAACCTCGATTTTGTAAAACGAAATAGTCTGAAATTAACAATAGAGAGCTTGAGAACCGGCTATTTATCCTTAAACCGAAACGTATACGCATCCCGATACGTTTGCGTTCTCACGGATCCTTTATTCATTTGAGGAAGCACAACGTATACGGATGCGGATACGTAAACCTAGATAAAAGACGATCACTGATTTGGCTAAATACTGGGATCCACCAGTGGTCGGGATTCTTACAGCGGATAAAAGCACAATATCCAACGCAGAGGTCAGACGGTTTCACTTTACGGACGCTGCCACGAGGTCCTGACTATTTCTGCGGAGGATAGTAGATTCCAATACATGCAAAATGGAATTGAGGTGTTTCATGGGTGCATGCACAAAACGTTTCGTCGACCTACTTTTATCTGATTGGTTCACACATTGGGTTGTGTATAATGTAGGACCCTGGTACGCAATACTGCTGCCAGGGGTTGCGGTGTACAGTGGGTGATCTAGACTGGTACATGTACCCGGTCCTAACTATTTTACATAGGACTTTTGCATATGTTAGGACCGGACGTGATATCGCGTTCGTGAATCTGATTGGCCGTTGCTGGCGTAGGTGGTAAGTATAGGAACTATTATGTTGATACCTTTTCTATTTTCAACCCGTTCGTGATTGGTGGATTTCCTGGGTCAAATATAGGTCACATTCTGTCTGCATTCCGGTACGTCAGCCGTATTGAGAATTGAATAAATTTACATAACTTACATAAAATTTCCAAGTGACGTCACTGTCTAAATTCCTCCACAAATGGCGTCCAATACTGGTTCTACCAAACAAGCCTTTTCAGGAGCCTAATGTTTTGGAAAGGCGTCGATACCCTTTTCACTCTGTTTAGTAAATCTAAAATTGGAGAAATTGGTGTTTTTGTGCCGACACACCAACAAGGTGACGGCAAAACTCGTTGCGTTCTGTGTGAGCGCCCGGACCGATTGCAAGTGGATCAAACCTACGCAGATACTGGCCATGTATTACGTAAAAAGGGGTCGATCAGGATAGGTTTATTTTTAAACGGTTTCTACTGAGGTCGTATTCACGAACTTATTCATTGTGGGAAATGTAGCTGAACGTATCGAAAATTTATTCAATCACAAAATTGATGACGTATTTGGCTTAATCAATCCATTTCAGGATCGGGATAAGGATAAGTAGGCATTTCTCAACCTCACTAATATCCCATTGATTAGGGCCTATTCTTTTACAAAATAAAACTTAAAAATTTAGCATTAACTTACAATAGGCCGTAAATCCATGTGTACGCCCATATCAAAGTTTCATGCCATTTTTGACAGTAAAAGGCTATCTTCAAAAAAAATCATTCTGTTACTTTGTACAGCGATCTATCACTAAGCTAATCTCGATTGCTTCATGAAGAATCTCTTTGCCAGCATTTGTAATGAACGCCTCCCGTTTCGGGCAGGCCTACACAATGAAATACAATACAACGTACCTCCCTTTCACACAAATTATAAAGGTCGAACAATGCAAAAAGAGGAATGAGTTTCTATTGAAAACAGGTTTAAAGTCAAAATCACCGTTTATTCTAGATGGATCAAGAAAATGATTCTGTAAATGTTTAGCGTCACTTCTTACCTAATCAAGGTTGAATCTGCGGGGAGAATACTTGTTTGTGTACGTCTACTTTAGTCCTCCAGGTTTTTGACCGCAAACCGCAAACAAACCACAACGTTTGCCATGTACTGTATAATATGACTTATCCGGCCACCACGGCCAACCTGCGAACCACGCAAATTATTTACTATACACGATCCAGGCCAAGTTATGAAAGGCCTAGTCAGGGTTACACATCACTTGTGAGTTTCTTTTCAACGGCAGACCGCAGTTTTATTCCACAAAGGCCTAGGTTTAATTGACATCATTTACAAATCGTACTGGTCAGTAGAAGTCAGCGGGATATCCATTACGATGCTCACCAGGCGTACGACGATTTCCATTGGGCATGTAACCCTGACTAAGCCTTTCATAACTTGGCCTGGACCGTGTATAGTCAATAATTCGCGTGGTTCGCAGGTTGGCCGTGGTGGCCGGATAAGTCATATTATACAGTATTGTCATCAATGCTTTACGAGATAGACGTGTACACCAAGCACTAGCTTCAAACAGTCGTGAGAGGAAGATGATGAGCACGACACCCACAGTGGGTTTTCACCATAAAGAAGTCAAAATAAATTATAATGGCATGAAACCAATGAGATGTATTCCAGAATATGGCCTGGAATACATATATAAAAACCGGAAAAAAATCTGTTGGGAAATTTTTGTGAAGTATGTGTTTTTCAAATTCATGTACATTTTCCTATACATTTATGTTTCTACAAAGTATATGACAGATTCCTTCCCGTAATTCCATTTTCAGGACATTTTGCAGTCGATTTCACTTTTAAAGGGTTCACCATGGAGCACTAGGTGGAAATTACCGTAATTAATTCCAGCTGATAAAATATCAAATTGTTACTGGGGTTCTTTTAACCCCCTTATTATTGGACTTCGGACCTAATATTGAATATTATGGGACCAACTACACAATTTTGTGGTTTTGATATTTCATCTGTTAAAATAGGCCTACTGTATCCGACGTGTTTAGTGACCGCGGCGGGGAAGATCGTTGTGCCTAGATTTTCTGAATACACACGTTCCCGGCAAGTTATATGAAATGGTCCATGGACCATGTGCTCACCTGTGAGTGAATGTCCCAGAAGAACAGATGACAATTGTGTGTTCAAGTGTAGGCCTATGCCTATTTTGTACAGCTAGGCTTAACAGGGCAGGGTAGGCCTAGGTCTGGGCATTTGAATTGCATTGCCATCAAAATATTGGGGTAGGACGTAGGCCTAGATTGGGCCCATCAAAGTCTTTGACTGATAATAGTTGTATGGCCTAGGCCTAGGCCAAGGTGTAACAAAATACCTACCAGCACAATCAGATATTCCCCCTGACACAGCACACCCAGGATAGCACATCCACACCATTACACAGAAGAATGACAGTCACACAACCACTGAACACTGCATGAACTGACTGCAGGCCTAGGCCTAGGCCTCTGTTACCATGGTCACTGTACTGACTGACCCCACCTCAGTCTCTGTGTGTCATGGTGTCATCATGGTCATAGTCATAATATATTGCACCATGTTGCTTTGAACAACCGGCTCCACTGGTTGACCATGAATTCCCAAACTGGATGAATGTACTGTAGTTATAGTCACTAGATAGCTCCATTTGAAACATACAAAAAGCACAATAACTTATTATTTGACAGATCATCACCAAATTTGTATCATGGGTACATCTGAGGCTTCCTGTACATAGAAGTATACGGTATTCTGTATACTCTATACGGTATACGGTATACGGGCACGGCGATTTATATACGATATACGCTGGGGTGAACTCGGCAGTTTGGTCGTTCGATTTGCATTGACGGAAAGTACTACAGTACAGGTCACAATTGACATCCCTAAATTCGCGTAAGTTACGCGTAAGTCACTCGTAACTTACGCAACAACTCACGAGCGTAACTTACGAGGTGAGTTACGCGAATTTCGCTAGGTACGCAATGATTTACGAGGCGAGTTACGCGATTTTGGCGAGTTACGCAGTGAGGTACGCGAAACCAAAGCCGTAAGTTACGCATAACTTACGAGTAACTTACGCAAAGCCGTAGGGATGTCAATTGTGACCTGTACTGTACGTCATGAAGCGGATGTGTCAGGACGTTTTTTGTACCCAACCCCCGAGTGACCGAGAAGGGGTTAGCATTTTGGGGGTACTCTGTAAAATATTTCCTTTGCTGAATTATCGAACCTGAACTTTGTTTCACAATCAGACACTATGAATACCAATATTTACTTTGATTTTGATTGCCGGGAATATCTCTCTGTCAAATTTTTGGCATTCCACCCGCACTTGGAATATCACAGTCTGATATAACATTACCCTCCTGTGCCTGTATATATTTCTGCTGAAAATCAACGAAAAAAATATTTAGAAATGAATAAACTGACCAATCTATGCCAATTCTCCCGACCACGGTGAATAATGGCTTCACGGTCGTGAATCCTCGGGAATCCTTTGTTAATCGGTGTTTTCGTATACCGTATACTTCTATGTAACGGAAGCCTTATGAAGACACGACATATTATACGGGTTTTCAAGTTGAACAACGTTTATCGGTCACACAGGTCAAAGTTCAATTTTCCAAAATGGCTGCCTGGCAGCGGTCTGTGAAGTCCGATCACACTGGAATTTGCTGTACACATGAAGGCTACAATGATACATACTTGTTCAAGTTCAGAACATTCTAGCTCCAGTAGTTAACGAGCTACGGGCCAACGCTCAGTTTCCAAGATAGCCACCTGGTGGCCGTATTTGAAGTCCGATCGGCCCAAAATTCGCCACAGCCATAGAAGGTACCAATAGCTACATCATCACACCACATTTGAACAATCCATGACAATCCATGAACAATCCAATCCACGAAACGTGCCACCCAACTATGAAATTTCAAACTTTGACCTCTGTGACCTTGAAAATTGCGTCAAATCAAAAACCTGAGTGATACGTCGTGTATCGTCATCAGATGTACCTACGATAAAAATTCGGTGATGATCCGATCATTGATTAAGGCGAAACTGCACTTTAAAGGTTTTCGGTTTATCCCCCCTGGTGGCCAAGCGAATAATCAGATCGGACCGAAACTTGGTGTCTGAGGTCACCTGACCTCGGGGCACATATGTGTGAAATTTGAAGTCAATAGCTACAGTCGTTCACACCATCAGTTTCCAAACAGGATGTATGTTCTGTAGTTCACTGAATAGTCACTAAATATGGCTCCATTTGAAATGGACAAAAAGTGCAATAACTAACTTATTATTCGACGGATCATCACCAAATTTTTATCATAGGTACATCTAATGCAGTTACATGATATATCATACGGGTTTTCAAGTTGAACAACGTTTATCGGTCACACCCAAAATGGCTGCCTGGCAGCGGTCTGTGAAGTCCGACCACACTGAAATTTGCTGTACACATGAAGGCTACAAAGATACATACTTGTTCAAGTTGAGAACATTCTAGCTCCAATAGCTAACGAGCTACGGACCAACGCTCAATTTCCAAGATAGCCACCTGGTGGCCGTATTTGAAGTCCGATCGGACCGAAATCCGCCACAGACATAGAGGGCACCTAGATACATCATCACGCCAAATTCGAACAATCCAGGACAAATAGCCACGAAACGTGCCACCCGACGATGAAATTTTGAATTTTGACCTCTGTGACCTTGAAAATTACGCCAATCAAAAACCCGGGTGATACAGTAGTTCCCTGTATACCCCGCCGTGACCCAAAACCCGATCAGAAAATTTTCTAAGTCCAACGACGATGTCAATTCATACCCAACAATAGGGGTAAGAGGCATGGAATTAACCTTCATCGATCAGCGGTCGAAAACGCGTTTTGCGGTTTCCCGCAAGCTCGATGATGCATTCTCTTTTCAGACGAGCACGTCTGAAGACGTAACCTTATTATTTTGGGTGACTCCTCGTAATGATGACGTAACAATCGCAGTCTGCTTTTTGTATACCAGCTAGGCCTATAGACCCTGTACAAAACTGTAGTTACCGATGGTTTTACACGATGACGTTTCTGAGGGTTGTGATGTTTGGTTTGGGGATACGCTTTCTTTAGTCAGGGGCGTAGCTAGCTTTATGGTCGGGGAACACTACTTTTTCGCCAATTTTGGCCCAAAACACACATTTCTTAACCGCCTGGGGGGATTTGCCCCCTCTGTCCCCGTCTAGCCACGCCCCTGTTGGTTCTAGTGTATCGTCGACTTCAGTATGGTTGAATGGAGTCTACATCATTTCACAGCCCCCTGCCCCATTTGAGGCCCTGACCTTGGGCACTTTGGGCCGATTTCACAAAGGGTGTAACTTCGTCAAATGCGTGGTGGAAGTGCGTGCATTTAGTGAAATTACACGCGTCCAAACCTTAAACGCCCTTGTGAAATCGGCCCTTTGAGTCCAGTAAAAATTCCCTTCGGACAGCAACTCAAGCCGGTGACAGACTACCGCGACGCCGCGCGGAGCTAAGCGTTTTCTTTTGTGTTTTCAGGCACCACTGAGCACCATGTGCAGTGTGAGTGGAGCACAAAGACACAAAAGAAAACGCGTCGCTCCGCGTCGCGTACGCACTAGTCTGTCACCGCCTTCAGACATGCCAATGCATGGGACAATTTGGTCATGCTCATGCACAAAATCGTTCAGTTTGGAGAACCAACAAGATGATGTAACAATGTAAAGGCCCAGCCATAGTCGACCGCAATCCGCCCGTTCTGGGAGTGAAGCCGGTGACAGACTGGCGCGTACGCGGCGCGTCCTGGAGGCGTTCGGCCAATCAGATTCTTCGGTAGGTATTTCGGTCCGTGCTACCGACTGCCTGATTGGTTGAACGCTTTCGGACGCGCCAGTCTGTCACCGCCTTTATTAGGGCCAATTCATACTTGCTCGCGGACCGTCAAGCGCATGAAACTGACCGCAGGTTTCCAACATGTCCAAGGTGTGAATGTGCACACACATTGAAATTGATCATAGTATCGTAAAATCCGGACGGAGTATGAACCAACCCTAAAGGCGGTGACAGACTAGTGCGTACGCGACGCGGAGCGACGCGTTTTCTTTTGTGTTTTTGCTACTTAACTTTCTAAGCTCATTGTTTGCTGGACACGAGAAAATGACCCAAACAAACCATAACATCAAAAGTGGATAAAATGGTCACTTATTAAAGATAATGTATCACGACTTCATTGTTTACATTTAATGTTTGTAAACATGGATGTTTACATTGTGTTATTTTGGACTTTTGGGACATGCCAACCCACCAAATTGAATATTTTCAGTATCAAAAGAATTTCTAGAGAGGCATGCCACCAACAAATTACTCATAAGACAAAGAAAGACTGGACATAAACAAACAAAATGTAAATAAACAATGATTTTCGTGGCCCGCGAAAATATCCGTGATATATTATCTTTAACGGCGTATTCTTCCCGGCGGAAAATCAAGGACGAAAATAATGGCTCAGTATGGTGACCACGTGACCCTATACATGCAAAATGGAATTGAAGTGTTTCATGGGTGGATGCACAAAACGTTTCGGCGACCTACTTTTATCTGATTGGTTCACACATTGGGTGGCGTGTAATGTAGGACCCTAGTACGCAATACTGCCACCAGGGGTCGCGGTGTACAGTGGGTGATCTAGACTGGTACCCGGTCCTAACTATTTTACATAGGACTTTTGCATTATGTTAGGACCGGGCCTGCCTATCACGTGCGTGAATCTGATTGGCCGGTGATGGCGCAGGTGGTAAGTATAGGAACTATTATGTTGATGCCTTTTCTGTTTTTCAACCCCTTCGTGATTGGTGGATTTCCTCGGTGAAATATAGGTCACCTTCTGTCTGCATTCCGGTACATCAGCCGTATTGAGAATTGAATAAATTTACATAAAATTTCCAAGTGACGTCACTGTCTAAATTCCTCTACACATGGCGGCCAATACTGGTCCTACCAAACAAGCCTTTTCAGGAGCCTAAAGTTTTGGAAAGGCGTCGATACCCTTTTCACTGTTTTGTAAATATAAAATTGGAGAAATCAGAGTTTTTGTGCCGACACACCAACAAGGTGACGGCAAAACTCGTTGCGTTCTGTGTGAGCGCCCGGACCGAATGCAACTGGATCAAACCTACGGAGATACTGGCCACGTAAAAAGGGGTCGATCAGGATAGGCTTATTATTAAACGGTTTCTACTGAGGTCGTATTCACGAACTTATTCATTGTGGGAAATGTAGGTGAACGTATCGAAAATTTATTCAATCACAAAAATTGATGACGTATTTGGCTTAATCAATCCGTTTCAGGATCGGGATAAGCATAAGTAGGCATTTCTCAACCTCACTAATATCCCATTGATTAGGGCCTATTCTTTTACAAAATAAAACTTACAGTACAGGTCACAATTGACATCCCTAAAATCGCGCAAGTTATGCGAAAGTCGCTCGTAACTTACGCAACAACTCACGAGCTATGTTACGCGTAACTTACGAGATGAGTTAGGCAGTGAGTTACGCGGATTTCGCTAGTTACGCGGTGAGTTCCACGCTGAGCTACGTGATGTTGGGGAGTTACGCAGTGAGTCACGCGACACCAAAGCCGTGAGTTATGCGTAAGTTACTCGTAACTTATGAGTAACTTACGCGAAGCCGTAGGGATGTCAATTGTGACCTGTACTGTATAAGAAGTAAGAAGAAGTAAGGTAAAACAAATTATGTGTTTTTAAACTCCTGCATATGCGTAAAAAATGTTACATCCTTATTACAGTACGTTGCACAATTGACCTCCCTTTATCCGCGTACCATCCTCGGACGTGGTGCAGAAGGTAACCCTCAGTTCATCGCGGGTGGTACGGGTACGTCACGCGTCTCTGTTGCGGGTGAATGACCGACGTTACCTCATCACAGCATGCCTTCCATGACGCCGCGCCACATCCTCGGAAGATACGAGGATGGTACGAGAATGACGCTGCATGTGGTACGCGGGTGGTGTGCGGCGCGGAAGGGAGGTCAATTGTGCAACGTACTGTAGATTCGGAGTTCTTAAGCGAGACAGCCTCTTCAGGTACCAGTCGGCTATGCACGTAATAGAGGAAGATGATGAGCACGACACCCACCACATAATCCACTACGGGGGATTCTGCCAGGAATGCGTATTCTCCATTCGCCATCCGTACTCTCTCCACTCCCTCCCTAGCAGAGCTCACCATCACTGACGGAATCTCCTTCATCATTTTCCCTGCACACTTATATACCTGCATTGGAAAAAATACACATGGAGAGTGCATTGCCAACGCCTCAGCCAGGATGACCCCTTTATCTTTGCACGTTCGGTGACTTTCATTTTACTTGGACGTTCTCAAGAAAAGATAACTTTCTGTCAAATGCATAAAAGCATTCCCAAATGTTTCCTTAGTGGATGTGTCTTTTAATATATGTAGTTTGGTCTTGCCTTTAAGGAGCACGGTATTGGATCTCAAATGCGTTATTTGACTGCCGACGTAGAGGGAGCCACCTAGCGGCAGTAAGACAAACTACAAAAATGCGTTACAAAATGTACGCAATAAATCGTGTCATTCGCCGACACGTAGTTAGACCCTCGGGTTGGAGAGTGGCGCGGTGGCGCCGGCTGTCGAGAAAAAAGTGGCAATACCGTGTTCCTTTAATATTTTTTATAAATTTGATTTATTTGTCACTTAAAAAGAATAGGTACAAAGATGTAGATCAATGTATGACCAGTGCGGAAGCAATAGGAGCTGTCAGTCAGTTGACCAATAGGTGTCGCTACCGTCCAATTAAATGCCTAGCTGGCCCTTTCATGCTTGATTGATCACCAATCAGGAGAATTTTATGTTCTATTGGTCCGCTAGAATTTTGCTGCCGTCTATTGTAGTCCATGAGCCAGGCCGAGTTTGACTACTAATTTCGTGACCAGATCCAACATGGATTTTTGATCAGTCTAATGTCTGAGGTGTCTGAAATCACGTGATGGACATTTCCATTCAATAGCTTTATCAGGGGCGGATACACAGGGGGTGTTCTGGGGGGGGGGGGTTGGAACCCCCGTCGGCGACCAAAGATAACGTTTTTTTATCTCTAAACATCAAACATCTCGTTTGTGGCGTAGCCCCTGCCCGTGTCGTTGATGTATTCATGGTGACACAGTCGTTGCATCGATGATTCGACGAAATTCTATTCCCTTGCTTCGGAAAACTGTTGCCTTGCTATTATATTGGTAGGCCTATGCCTACTGCATTTTGTATGCTTGCACTATTTCAAAATGTCTACAGCGGGTGCCGGTGATCCACTGTTGCGATTTTGGCTTGAGACGGGGTTGCGATCGCCTTATATGGCAATCGGAAGTCCTTATAAGGTGATCGTAAGGGATCACAACCCCGTCTCAAGCCAAAATCGCAACAATGGATCACCCGCTTAAGAGGCGTGCCATCGGGCTGGCTGGTTAGGACAGGAAGATCACACTGTTCAAAAAAATGTTTGTATAAGACTTTCTTAACCTCAGATGCCAGGAAATCGTGTCTCAGAGCTTCTAATTTTCAAGATTTTCCTGGGGGAGGTCCCCAGACCCCCCCCCCCCGAATTCAGCGCCGATGAGGCACGCGGCGAAGGCGCAAGACAGTCCTGGTGCCTCTACCTTCAGAACCCACCCCTCGAGAAAATCCTGGATCCGCCACTGTTATACCCCTAATTAAGATTCATAAAATCGTTCATTGGAATCCCATTGCTATATTTATACAGATTAGTATAATTATGGTGTCTATATACAGCTAACGTTTTTCTCACAACCAACAGATAGAAATATGGCACCTCTATGTACATTTCTATACCTGTTTCGCGCGATTTAATGATTGTTTTGCTCTATTTTTCCTTCAATATTTCGGCTGCTAAAATCGGCGCCATCTTTGTTTGTATGTCGGTCATGTGACTGGTCATGTGATCATCCGAAATGTAACTTTCGGCCTGTTTACGTTATTTCTTCCGCGGTGAACTAATTTAGGGTCTGCTGTTGTGCTTTGTATTTTTATGCCCTTGTTCGAAGAAATGCATGTAGTTTAAGGTGGCGGTGGTGACAAGCCCGGCGTATTTTCCAGCTGAATATGGAAATGATTTGAATGAATTTATTCATGCCCTCAACCGCAGTCGGTCACAATCAGCCTGTTTCAATATTTGGCAACTATCGTTCTCAGGAATGTTAGGCCCTGGACTATGGTATTGCGCAATACCTCTTTCGACGCCTTTCCATTAGGCCACACCGTTCCCTGACAGTAGCTCTGTCGATGATAATTTTTGAACAGGCTTTATCCGAACGTGACCAACTCCACACGCGTTCTTCATTACCATAACAAAAGGGCTCGCGGGGAAAGGTGCGGACTTTCTCACAAATTTTCACGAGCGATTTCTTTTTGTGCGTGGATCGATGGTCAATCTGATTTCGAATATGATCTGGAAAAAAACTTCTTCTAAGGCCGTTCCAGCCCCGATTTTTGAATTTCAGAGGAAAACAGCAAAAATTATTCAATTTTCTGTTTTGACCTTTTTCAGGCCACTAATTAAGCAATTGCTAATTAGTTATTTCAATTTTGAAAAATCGGGCCATGAACGACCATAGACCTCGCCATGCTGCATCCATCACTACCTAAAATCCGGTCATTTGGAGCCGGCTGTACCCGTTATCGCCTCTGAAAAACTTCATCTGGGATTTGCATTGTTCATGAATAAAGTTAAATAATCAGTTAATTATTGTGCAGTTTTTCAATTCGGAGACCTGCAACAATACATAAACTCACAAATTTCGTTGGCAAAGTAAACTACGGTCGTAACACATTCGTGCAATTAAATTTCAAAACGGACCTCAATTGGATGCGCTTACTAACTCCACCGCCACCTTAAAGCTGAACTGCATGAACAAAAACTGGAGATCCGAGCACTAAAAAAAGACCACCACGCTACGGTGGTGGTCAAGAGAAATGCAAACGACCATAAGGCACTTTCAAAACACCTCCGAAACATGATAGACTACCAGGCTATTTGGTGTATCCAAAGTGGTGTGACGTCAGGTGCACGTGAGTGCCTGACTATTATTCAGTTGGTTTTGGAAATCCGACCGGGACGGTCGCACGCGGCCTGAACGCTCCGTTGGTTCGGCTCCAGGTAAGCCTCGTGTAATTTTCCGATTTTCACGTTTGTTCGAGAATGTGAGCCGGTGGGTGATCCTGTTTGGACGGGATGGGCCCAAGGGCTGAGAGGAATGCTGGGTTCGCCCAGATGGCCGTGGAGATTATTTTGCCGGGGGGTAATCCCGTTTGGGCGGGATAGGCCCTAGGGCTGAACGGAATGCTGGTTTCGCCCAGAGGGCCGTAGAGATTATTTGCCGGTGGGTAATCCCGTTTGGACGGGATAGGCCCTAGGGCAGGACGGAATGCTGGGTTCGCCCAGAGGGCCGTAGACATGGTAGAGATTATTTGCCGGTGGGTAATCCCGTTTGGACGGGTTAGGCCCTAGGGCTGAACGGTATGCTGGGTTCGCCCAGATGACCGTAGAGATGGTAGGCCAAGGCCGGAGGGTAATCCCGTCTGGACGGGATAGGCCCCAGGGCTGAACGGGATGCTGGTTTCGCCCAGATGACCGTGCAGATTGTATGCCGGGGGGCAGTCCTGTCTGGACAGGATTGGCCCCAGGGCCGAGTGGTAAATAAAAGTATGGAGGTACATGTAGGATAAAGGAAGTGAACGTTATTTGGTCAGTCAACATAGAACCCGCCGTAGAGTATTGTGAGCTAGGGGCTCAAGCCCGCATGGGGCACCCTGGAAACCTGTTCCGGTGGATTTGCCAATGGATTAGGGTTTGGAAGTTGGAAGGGTCCGTTAAATTTGGTGAGCGCCAATGTGTTGAGGTTTTATGTGCCCACGGCAAAGGGTATACAACCTGATAAGAGAGTGTATGCTGGGCATTAGTAATGCATTACGGTAGTGGAAACAATCCAACCCAATGTATTGCTTCCTGCGTGTACTGTTGGTAATTGTCGATACTAAGCTGTCCAGGTAACCAGGTGCACAGAAACGGAGATTAAAACGCCCAGGCAGGATTATAATGAATCCCCATGCAAAACTGGTTTTACGAGGGGATCCATTGCATAACCGTGGCCACATTAATTAGGGTAGACGGTGTTAGCTAGGCACACAATGAAGGTTCTTACTCGCCCAGGGCGTGTTTTTTGGCTGGCTTGAGACAAGGTAGAATATATTTAGGGATTTAATCCGATGATCGGGATTTACTTTCTTCGCAATTCTTTAGACCAATTGGTTGGTGGTTCGTTGAAGTCAGCCTGCAAATCCTCCTGTTTTCATGTCTTCTTTGTGAACAGTTATTTTGGTTTGTACGATTGTGATAGGAATAAAGGGTCAGGATGGAATTTATGTATATTTGGTAGTTTCAAAGCGGTCCATGTCATGGGAGATCTTTTCTCTCCGGTTTCCTTCAGTGACACTGATGCACTGTTGGGGCAGGAGGGGGAGGGTCTGCCTGTGCAGTAATAGCTAGCGATTGAAGCAGTTTTGCCTTGACGGGTTCTTGAACCGTTTGCGTCTTTGGTTCTAGTGATGGTTTCAGAGACCAAAATGGGAGGCAGATCGATACCTAGTCTGATGTCAGATCACCCGGGTTCGGGCACTGCACAGGCAGACCTTCCCCGCCTCTGCCGCCCTGATCCGAGCTTCCGCTGGACGAATTCGTTTTCTTACGGTAGGCCTGGTCCTTTTTCCCCAGAATGGGTAGATGCGGGATTTCTTGTTGTGCGGGGTTTCCTATTGGAAATCACTATTGGATCGGTACTGGCAATATGGTTCGGGATATTGGAGGTGTGGGGGACGAGAGTTTATTTCGTAGGCGAAGTCTCAACAAGCTGGCATGTTGCTCTCGTCTCCCATCCTTTTGGTTGGGTTGTGTTTGGGTGAGTTTGGGAGGAGACACAACCCACCTCAAAATGATGGTAGATTCGATCAACATGCATCTGTACAGGCACAAACTGGCGAGGGCGTGCTCCTTCAGAGGCTCGTGAAGAGAGCAATACATTCCCGTCCTTAATGCACGGAACACGCACATGACGTTGCACCACTTTGGATACTTAGTTATCCAAACTGGTGTGACGTCAGGTGCACGTGAGTGCCTGACTATTATTCAGTTGGTTTTGGAAATCGACGAGTGGGAAGGAAACACAGTGGTCAAGATGCGTTGTTAGCAGTAATATTATTACTGATTTCCCCTTGGGGGAGGAGGTTCAAATTGACCCACCCTCCCACCCCCAGCGGCAAGGTGGTGCGCGCCATGTGGGTGTTCTCGTGCCGAGAGCAATACATTCCCGTCCTTAATGCACGGAACACGCACATGACGTTGCACCACTTTGGATACTTAGTGCGCCGCTGTATTAACCCTGAGTCAGTCAATAGAGCAACATCAAGACATGGCATCCAGTGACTTCTGCAGGCCAAGGGCATTAGGTTCTTACCGAACCAGAGAGTAAAGTCGGTCACTATTCTATAGTATTCACGTCTTGTTGACATTTATGGTGTTACCAAAGCACCAGTTGAAAACATTTATGCATTCAAAAACAATACAACACTCATTTGACGTATATCAACGTATTAGATATCATTATGTATACGTTGAGGATAATTCTTATTTTATCACTTTGGTCATAATTACCGCAATCAATTAAATATTCATTCTCCAAATACACACACATCGCGCGAGTCATGTATGCATTATTGCTCATATCAAGTATATTGCGTTTCTGTGAAAATATATTCAAATAACAAAACTATGGCAAAAGAAATAAAATAAGATTTATGTGCAACATGTTTGCAATGATACCAAATTGAGTTTCTGAAACTCAGACGAGTGGTGTATTATTTGTTGATGCCGAAGTTATTGCCATTGTACCACATATTTTAACTGAGCGCAATCACTAAAGAACCCTGACCAACCTCATGCTCAAGTTCCTACGGATTGTACTAAGTCTACCCAGGCTCTGTCACTTGGACACTATCTCTTGATGTGTCTCGATAGAAAGCCTGAGATTGAATACAGTGGCGCCACCAAATACGCTGGTGGTCTATCATGTTCTGGAGGTGTTTCGAAGGGCGTTTGCACTTCTGTAGACCACCATACTGCGGCGCTGTGGTTTTTGTTCATGGAGTTCAGCTTTAATAATGGTTCAATCTTTTCTGGGTTTTTAGCGGGTATCATGTGTGTGTAGTGTAGTATTGGTTTTATTTCGTGTTTCGCTGGAGTGTATCTGTACAGTGGAGTGTTTCGAAATTAGTTCCAATCTGCATCTCATGCATATTAATGTTGTGGCGGGGCAAGACTTTGCGAATGTTAGCAATGGGCAAAACGTGGTCCGCAGCTCTCAAACAGTTGCTGGGATTTTTGGCAGTTTTGGGATTTTTGGCAGTTTGGTTGGCATGGGTATAAAAGCTGAGACCCTGACGCAGGAAAGGGTCTTCCTTTTTGGATTTCGTCGGTGCAGGACGCGCTCGTGGAGAACCTGAGAAATTTAGGCCTACTGAGATTCTTATCTTGGAATCACTGATTTATTGCATGTTTTGACGCCTGTCTTATACTTCTTGGATTATTTGGAACCAAGGTCAGTGAGACTCACCATTTGTAACCGTTTTCCCTCGATTTCTTATGAATAAATCATTACAAATAGACTTCTTGTCGTTCCTGTGACTTCCTTCTCGTTTGTTGTCATCACAACTGAGCTTGAGGTTTTTCTTAGAGAGGTTTGGCGTAACACAAGCCTCCTCTTTTCCCACGATCCACCAAGCCCCTGTCTATTTGACCCCTTTCCCTGGGACACGGCACAGTCCAACTAGAGGCTTCTTAACTCTGAGGTCCACTTTAACCGTATTTTGCCCTGCAAAAATTAGCTAAAGGTAAACCTTAGCGTTAAGGAAGCTTCTAGATACGGCCCATCATACTGCCTCACTTAAAGGTATCTCTATAGAACCAGTAGTTTAAGTCTCTCACAAAGCGCCATCTTTAATCTTACCTCTACGTTGCTCCGTTCAAAGAATTGGGCCGTAGAGCCTCCCTTCACTGCACCAAATCTGATCCTAGTCTGTTTCACAAGATCGTCGAAAGACTCAATTGGAGTTTTCATAACCTCCACAGGGTCATAGACCCCACTTGTCAAGATACCACCGATGTAAAAGACAAATACCACAAGGCACGAAGACGAAGAAGAGGATGAGTGCCGATGCCGACTTCGGCCTTTTTGTGTACCCTGTATGGAAAAAATTACCCCAGTATTCTGTTAGAAAAAGTACAGCAGGATCAACCAGCCCCTCGTTCATACTCCGAGGTCTTCAGACCGAGGGTCTGGCACAGAACGTAATTCTCATTGTAATTGGGTCAGTGACCTTATTCCGATGATTCAAAATAAGGGGAGCTTTGCTGATTGGCTAGTCACTACCAATGCATCATGGGTCTCAAAAGTTGGTGATGTAGGCTGCAGTTTTACTCGCATGCTGCATGCTTTTTGCATTGATTGTGCATGCATGCAGTGCAGTGTAGTTGTGTTCTACGTCATGGTCGGTAGATTGTCCGCCATGATGGTTTTACAAGTCAAAGTAACCATATGGACCAGACTGTAAAATTGGAAATTTATTGGAAAGTGCAAGAGTCTGGTGGCACGAGACTGGAGACCAATGTTCACAAAAAAACATTGACCCCGCTGTATGTCTCTGGTAGTCATTTCCGTTGATAGTATAGCATACCTCCAGTCGTCAGAAGTTTCAAAATCAAGTTTAAAAAAGTTCCTCAAAATGGCATATTCGACAAGGTACATTAGCTAAAGTCTCAAATTGCAAAGTTTAGAAACCTAGCTGGGAATCGTTGTATACTAAACTGCAGTGTCATGATCTCATTTTATCTGCATGAGCAGTCCTTAATCAACTAAACGGGACTGTCATGATCACGCAAGCACTGGCATGCAGCGATACACTACGGACCAATGGGTGGTGTATACATCATGTGGAACGGCTTCGAGAACCCGACAAGAAGTACATTTGAACTAAAATGTAAAACTGTGTCTGATACTGCATCAGTTGTCCAGATTTTAGTTTCATCACCACGACATTGGAATCATATTTTTAAGCCCATTGAGACCTCTGTGGCAGATAATCTCAAAATCAACAAAGCTGCTGACATTTTTGCAACAAATCCAATTTTTGGCACCTAATTCATCCCGAACACTCACCTTGCAGGGTAAGACCACTCAGAACCATCCACAAACAAGCTAATATCCCAAAGGAAAGCTCCTTCTGCCCCTTTGGCCCCTTCTTGTTACCTTGCCTCTTTTGCCCTTCCTTGTGGCCCTTACAGTTGTCTTTTTCATGTGGGTTGAACCGGTTGATGACGTAAAAACATCCGACGACCTGGAGAAAGGATGATAAGGCCCTTGAGAGAACCAATAATTAGTATAAGTAAAACGAGGGGATCCAGATGGACGACTTTTTGTATCGGCAACAGGGTTTTTGCTAAAATTTAAGCATTTTTCCTTGAAAAGTGCGATTTTTCAAGTGTCGAAAAACCCATGAAAAGTGCCAAAATTATAGCAAAAACCCTGCTGCCGCTGCAAAACACACATTCACATCCATCACTCGGACCCCTCGTTTTACTTATACTGTAAAAAAGTGCTAATGAAAGAACGCTAACTAATCTTCCTTTGTGTTAAAAAACGATGAAAAGTACCTAAAAAGTAGCAAAATTGCACTGCCGCTGCCTAAACCCCCCAATATACATATACTGTAGATCAGCACCTTTTTGCTCAGTGGTGCCTGAAAACACAAAAGAAAACGCTTAGCTCCGCGCGGCGTCGCGCTAGTCTGTCACCGGCTTTAGCCTCAGCGTGCCCCTCGGTTTACCACAAGTAATACATCGGTGCGTCCACTAGGCCTGGTCATCATGCCTATTGTTCGGGTATGAATTGACATCGTCGTTGGACTTAGAAAATTTTCACAATCGGATTTTGGGTGACGGCGGGGTATACGGGGAACTACTGTATGTCGTGTATCCTCATAAGATGTACAGTCATTGACAAAAGTTTATCTCCACCGTCAATCGTCCATAACTTCCTTATAAAGTGAAGAAATTTGATGCGGTTTTGAGCAAATAATACTTCAATCTTTTCTGCATCTTCCTTACACAAACCTGCTTCTGCAGCATCACTCTGACATTATGCAATCAGACACTGAAAAAAAAGTCCAAAATCAACTTTTTTATTTCCATGCCAATTTGGATTTTCTCACGTCCGAACAGTGTGTAGCAACACTTGAAAACAATCCGCAAAGATTACGCCATCAAATTCCACCTCAGTTTCTAAAAAAAGTGACTTTTGTTGGCTTGATTTTGGAGCAGATTCAAGGGCTCTTATTTTGCCTGTGAGACGACCCCACATTTGTGAATGCCATCGCCCGACCAATCATAGGACTCTGATAGGGACGCAAACCACAAACCACATATCCCTCAAACCCAGTAAGTTACGGTATGTGGACACTTGTAAGTTTCACTTGTTCTATCAATAGGCCTGCAATTCTAAAGGGAAAGGGATACCTCTTATTTCGGTTCAATGGACAGCCCTGGACAAGGACCAAATCTTACTTTGATTCAAACGACTGTGACATATGCTGTAAATATTCATGAACATGATGAATGGAAACTTAGGCATTACAATCACAATGCCGAAATCTACTCATTGGCTTTAGTCTGCCTAGTCACGCCTCCATAATCATTATTCACACACCTCTATTTTCCATAATCAGTGAATGGCTGAACAAGTTAAAAAGGGGCCATCTCAAGCCCCACGCAACTGTTTTACCGACAAGAGCCAACAAAAGTCACTTTTTTGAGAAACTGAGGTGGAATTTGATGGCGTAGTCTTTGCGAATTGATTTCAAGTGTTGCTGCACACTGTTCGGACGTGAGAAAATCCAAATTGGCATGGAAATAAAAAAGTTGATTTTGGACTTTTTTTCCAGTGCCTGATTACATAATGTCAGAGTGATGCTGCAGAAGCAGGTTTGTGTATGGAAGATGCAGAAAAGATTGAAGTATTATTTGCTGAAAACCGCATCAAATTTCTTCACTTTATAAGGAAGTGATGGACGCTTAACGGTGGAGATAAACTTTTGTCAATGACTGTACCTACGAAAAAAATTTGGTGACGATCGGATCAACGGTTAAGGCGAAACTGCACTTTAAGGGTTTTCAGTTTATCCCCCCTGGTGGCCAAGCCAGGAATCATATCGGACCGAAACTTGCTGACCTAGGGGTATGTATGTACCAAGTTTCAGAACAATAGCCCCAGCGGTTACGAAACGTGCCCTGCTAACGGACGACGGACGCTACACCATCGTAAGGTCTCGGGCCACGTGTGCGTTTTGCGCTGCGTGATGCGTCAAATATTTTGTTATTTTCCGCCGTTCTGCTTCCTAAAGCCGGTGACAGACTAGCGCGACGCCGCGCGGAGCAAAGCGTTTCTTTTGTGTTTTCAGGCACCACTGAGCACCATGTGCAGTGGAGCGCAAAAACACAAAAGAAAACGCGTCGCTCCGCGTCGCGTACGCACTAGTCTGTCACCGCCTTAACAAAAGATTTGACGCATCACGCAGCGCAAAACGCACAAGTGGCCCGAGACCATTAAGGCGGTGACAGACTAGTGCGTAAGTAGCGCGTCGGGAAGCGTTCAACCAATCAGTGAAGCGGTAACATGGACCGAAACAGCTATCGAAGGATCTGATTGGTGGAGCGCCTGCAGGACGCGCTGCGTACGCGCTAGTCTGTCACCGGCTTTAGAGCTCACCACAAAAATGCAGTCTGACAAAAAGGCCCGTAGTCGTGCATGATTGGCAATCCTACAAGGGTCATGTTCAACAACTACTTTGGGATGGAGAATTGAAGAGAAAATAACATACCAAGTTCATAGAAACAAGATTTATTGAAGCTTGACTCGCGTTATGGGACGTCTGACCAATGTGGTTATGTAAAGTTAAGGCGGTGACAGACTGGCGCGGAAGCAGCGCGTTGGGAAGCGTTCAACCAATCAGTGAGGCGGTAACACGGACCAAAACACCTACCGAAGAATCTGATTGGTGGAACACCTGCAGGACGCGCCACGTACGCGCCAGTCTGTTACCTGCTTTTGGCTTCAAGGACATTTTTGTTACGCCTATATGCGTTCTATACTTGCTGGCCGGGAACGTGTATAATTTGAAAATCTAGGCACGACGATCTTCGCGGCCGCGGCCACTAAACACGGGTACAGTATATCTGGATGGTTTCTATCAAATGCGCCATGGAGAATCCCATAAAAGTGTAGTCTAATGTAAAATGTGCCGAAAATGGAAACTACGGCTAGGACTTTGCCATATAGTTTGTAACGCACAGGAAAATGTACATGAATTTGAAAAACACATATTTCACAAAAATTTCCGAACAGATTTTGTCCGGTTTTCATATATGTATTCTAGGCCATGTTCTGGAGTACATCCCATTGGTTTCATGCCATTAGAATTTTTTCTGACTTCTTTATGGTTAAAACCCAATGTGCACCCACCATATAATCCACTACGGGGGATTCAGCCAGAAATGCGTATTCTCCGTTCGCCATCCTTACTCTCTCCACTCCCTCCCTAGCAGAGCTCACCATCACTGACGGATCATCCTTCATCATTTTTGCTGCACGCTCAAACACCTGCATTGGAGAAAAATACACACAGAGAGTGCATCAGTGGCGGATCCAAGGGGGGGGGGCGTGCCCGGCGCACGCCCCCCGTTCAGCCGCCGAGCAGCAAAAATTTTGGAAGGCATATAATCGCACCCCTGATTTTCAGTAAAAAGAAAGTTCAATTTGGCCTGCCCAGGTGCCAGGAAATCGCATTTCCGGCACTTTTACCCCCAAATCTTCGGGGCTTCGCGCCATAGGCGCTCAGCGAATGGGGTTTGCCCATTCCACGCCCCCCTGTTCGGCAACTCCTGGATCCGCCACTGTGCATTGCTAACCCCTCAGCCAGGATGACCCCTTTATCTTTGCACTCGGTAACTTTCATTTTACTTTGGACGTCCTCAAGAAAAGAGAACTTCTGTCAAATGCATAAAAGATGGAAATTTGGCAGCAGTCCCAAATGTTTCCTTAGTGGTGTCTTTTAATATACTCTAAACTCCCACTTACCTGTCCCATTCCTGAACTCGGAAAAAATGACCAAATCCTAAGTTGAAGATACCGCACGCTGTCATTCTTTGCCAGGCTCGGGAGTGGGACAAGTAAGTGGACAGGACCATGGAAGTATATTTTATACCTCCATGACAGGACATTATACTGTTCTGACCATACCCCCACTCCATTATCTTCAACTTAGGATTTAGTCATTTTTTCCGAGTTCAGGGATGGGACAGGTAAGTGGGGGTTTAGAGTATGTAGTTTGGTCTTGCCTTAATATTTTTTATAAATTTGATTTATTTGTCACTTAAAAAGCATAGGTACAAAGATGTAGATCAATGCATGACCAGTGCTGAAGCAATAGGAGCTGTCAGTCAGTTGACCAATAGGTGTCTCTACCGTCCAATTCAATGCCTAGCTGGCCCATTCAGGGTTTCCGCCAGAAAAAAATGAGGGTACGGACAAAAAAAAATGTCCAAAAAATTATTTTTTGAAAATTTTTAAAAAATGTTTTAAAAAGGTTTTAAACGATGTTTGGTGCCATTTTAGGTGGTGTATTTTGATGCTTAAAATCCCCGTGCCGGTCATGCCGGTTGTTTGGCTTCGTCCGGCATGTGTGGGATAGGCTGGGCAATCAAGCATGAATGGCATTCATGCTTGATTGATCACAATCAGGAGTATTTTATGTTCTATTGGTCCGCTAGAATTTTACTGCCGTCTAATTGTAGTCCATGAGCCAGGCCGATTTTTACTACCAATTTCGTGACCAGATCCAACATGGATTTTTGATGAGTCTGATGTCTGAAATCATGTGCTGGCTATTTCTATTCAGTAGCTTTATACCCCTAATTAAGGTTCTTAAATCATTCATTGGAATCCCATTGCAATATTTATACAGACTTGTATTACAAATTATGGTGTCTATATACAGCTAACTTGTTCTCGCCGGTTTTAGGCCCTATAAATGTATTGGTGTCTGCTCTATTCGCCTTATCTCAATTCGCCTTCTCTCATTTTGCCTTTTCTCATTTTTTCTCATGTACATGTATTACCAATAGATAGAAATATGGCACCACCTCTATGTACATTTCTATACCTGTTTCGCCAGATTTAATGAGTGTTTTGCTCGATTTTTCCTTCAAAATGTCGGCTGCTAAAATCGGCGCCATCTTTGTTTGTATGTCGGTCATGTGACTGGTCCACAGAGAAAAAAATCCTTTTCGAATAGAGACAAAATTGTTTCAAAGCGTGTTTGAAATACATCTTATCTCATGTGGAGATTGAATTCATCTCAGGATGAAAGTTTCTGTTTCGGCTGGACACGATTTCATCTCTTAAAACTTAGGATACGTCATTTGTCTCCAGTAGAGACTAACGTATCTAAGGCTGAAACAACGAGTACTCTAAAATCTCTCATCGAGATCACAGTTATCTCAGGATGANAGGTTTTCCGAATCACCCAAAGAAAACTTCCGAGGCCGAGCGTGAGCCCCTGTAGCGTAGTGGTTAGAGCGTAGGACTATTTAGGTTTAGTTAGCTAGCATGTATGTATACACAGGTTCGAATCTGCCGCCGGTCACTATGCACTCTTTGCCAGTACTTTTTTCTTTTATACTTTTTTGCTGTTCAATAACAGTACTGTTCTTTTGCAGTACTACTCTGCTGCAAACACTTGCTGTAAAAAAAGGAAATTTTTAACAGTGTACTAGTATTCTCCACATGGAGATAAAAAATACTCAAGATGAGTCGCCCATTTCACCAGACCATGAGACGATGATCGTCCCGACTAGAGATGGTAATATCTCGACATGAGACGAAAGAAAATGTCTCAAATGAAGACAAAAACGTCACGCCCTGCGGACAAGCTGTTGGAGATGCGTTTTGTCTCCATTTGAAATGGATTTTTTTCTCTGTGTCATGTGATCATCCGAAATGTAACTTTCGGCCTGTTTACGCTATTTCTTCAGCGGTGAACTAATTCTGGCGTTTGCTGTTGTGCTTTGGTATTTTTATGCCCTTGTTCGAAGAAATGCATGTAGTTTTTGGGGTTTTAGGTATCATGTGTGTAGTGTAGTATTGATTTTATTTCGTGTTTCGCTGGCGTGTATCTGTACAGTGGAGTGTTTCGAAATTAGTTCCAATCTGCATCTCATGCATTAATGTTGTGGGCGGGGCGAGACGTTGCGAATGTAAACAATGGGGAAAACGTGGTCCGCAGCTGTCAAGCAGTTGTTGGGGGTTTTGGCAGTTTGATTGCCTTGGGTATAAAAGCTGAGACCCTGACGCAGGAAAGGGTCTTCCCTTTTTGGATTTCGTCGGTGCAGGACGCGCTCGTGAAGAACCTGAGAAATTTAGGCCTACGGAGACACTGATTTATTGCATGTTTTGACGCCTGGGGATTTGGCCTAGTGGTTTAAAGGGCCTCTAGAGGCAGCTTTTTAGTACTCGATATTGGTGTGATTAACACAGAATTGGTGGCATGGGGATCCAACTTGGGCATCATTTTTGAAGTAAAATTTCATCAATATCAACATTTGATCCACAATTCATGAGTTCGTGGTTACTAGTGTAGCAGGGACTCATCATTTTTGGTGCTGCCCCCTTTATTCTCCCCACAATACTACGATACCTCTGCCTAGGCCTACGAGAGACCTCTAGTGGACAACACCGAAACTGGGTTATGATGAACGACCTGATGACTGCCAGACCTGTTTCTGAAGCTCCTGCAATATTCAACTATTTTCGACCTGCACACTGTATTTACTGAAGTAAGTTCACGGCTATTCTGTTACACTAGCGCCATCTGTTGTATAGCGACAGTACTGTTAGTAGCCCAATAGCAAGGTGCCTCTAGAGTCCCTTTAAGGCGTGCTGTCTCTTAGTGCTGGCGGTTGATGCCTTATGCGAGGGTCTGTGGGTTCGATTCTGGTAGGAAGCAATGTCTTTCACCTTAGAAACTTGATTTCTATTTCATATTCTTTACTTGTATCTCCTTTATTTGTGACCCCCTCGCATAACATAAAATTGTTTGGGTTCGGGGATTGTTTGGACTACTCGCAGGGTACTGATGGACGCCTCGTTTAAACCTGGGCCATTGAACCATCTTTTTTGAAGATGGGGATTTGGCCTAGTGGTTTAAGGCGTGCTGTCCCTTAGTGCTGGCGGTTGATGCCTTATGCGAGGGTCTGTGGGTTCGATTCTGGTAGGAAGCAATGTCTTTCACCTTAGAAACTTGATTTCTATTTCATATTTTTGATGCCTGTCTTATACTTCGTGGATTATTTGGGACCAAGGTCAGTGAGACTCACCGTTTGTAACCGGCGTTTTCCCTCGATTTCTTATGAATAAATCATTACAAATAGACTTCTTGTCGTTCGTGTGACTGAGGTTGAGGTTTTTCTTAGAGAGGTTTGGCGTAACACAACTCTCCTCTTTTCCCCAGATCCACCCAGCCCCTGTCTATTTGACCCCTTCCCTGGGACACGGCACAGTCCAAGTTGTAAACATCGGCCCGTATTCTAGAGGCTCCTTAAAGCAGACCTGAAACGGATGCCGATTCGCATTAAACCTATTGGAATAAATCAAGTTGATATAAAACCACCAAAAACGTCACCAGTTTCAATTATTTTCCGCGTTATTCAAAAGATATAACGTTGTTTTATCGCAGCTGGGCGACCACCCAATTTTCCCGCTGCTTTTCAAACGCACTTACGATTTCGGCCGCTAGGGCTAGGTTGTGACGTCACACGTACTTTTTCTGTGCTGGTGCGACCCAGACGTAGGACACCATTTTACTCCACTACGGCATCGCCGTATCCAAAGGGTTTTGCGGCTATCGTTGGCGAAAGTGAAAAAACTTATTCCTTTAATCCCAGAGTGGGTGGCTCTTGCAGTAAACCATGATTGCATAGCGAAAATCGACAAAAACAACATCCGACGCACGGGACGCTGAGCCTGATGCCCATGGCAGAGTGCAGCGTGACAACCAGCTGGGCGGAGACGTCAACAAAGAAAAGGACTTGTGACGTCATGCGAAAAAGTACGTGTGACGTCACTCGAATCGGGGATTCCCAGTTTTCGCGATGTTGCCCGATGGAAAAACGAACTTCCCCGAAGGAGCAATGATTGTTGTTTAACCGGGTATCTCCTCCATCCGTGTATGTCATAGCAGAAAGGCCATGTCAGTTGGAACATGGTGCTGTTGTGACTCCGAAAAAGTATTTATTAAGCGAGGAAAGAATTTGGGGTTTCGGGTCCGCTTTAACTCTGAGGTCCACTTTAACCGTATTTTGCCCTACAAAAATTAGCTAAATGTAAACCTTAGCGTTAAGGAAGCTTCTAGAATACGGCCCATCATACTGCCTCACTAAAGCCCCTTTTACACTACGTGTTTTCAACCGTGCTCGACCCGGGTCGAGCACGGCGCGGCAAAAAAGGTGGATGAGTGTAAATGGGTTGGCACGGCACAGCTGGGCTCGGCACGGTGCTACTTTCATCCGGGCTGAACCCCCCAACAGGAGGTGGGTTCGACCCGGGTCGAGCACGGTTCCGCTGGAAAACTACACAGTGTAAACACACTACTGGGCTCGGCCCACTTGAATGACTCTCCTTTAGTGAAGTGCGCATGCTCATTTATCGACCTTGAACTCAATACGTCATTGCCGCGAATGATCATGGGCGCAGCCATATTGAAAATGACGGAGATTTCCTACCTCCACAAAAAGGAGAGGCGGCGATTCAGATATTGGCGCGGTTTTCATGGTGCAGTGTAAATGGGGTAAAATGCTCTTTTTGAGGCGGGCCTGGCCCTGGTCGAGCACGGCACGGTTCGTCCAGGCCAAAATTCTGCGTAGTGTAAAAAGGGCTTTAGAGGTATCTCTATACAGCCAGTAGTTTAAGTCTCTCACACAGCGCCATCTTTAACCTTACCGTTACGTAGCTCCGTTCAAAGAATTGGGCCGTAGAGCTTCCCTTCACTGCGCCAAATCTGATCCTAGTCTGTTGCACAAGATCCTCGAAAGACTCGATTGGAAGTTTCATAACCTCCACAGGGTCATAGACCCCACTTGTCAAGATACCACCGATGTAAAAGACAAAAACCACAAGGCAGAAGACCCACCAGACGAAGAATAGGATGAGTGCTGATGCTGACTTCGGCCTTTTTGTGTACCCTGTATGGAAAAAATTACCCCAGTATACTGTTGAAAAAGTACAGGATGAACGGAATATTAAAAGACATGGGACCAATGTTTACAAAAAAAACATTGACTCTTCATGCTTATAGCCGCGTTTACACTGCCACAAATCGAGTACGGTACCCCGACCAAATGTGCAGTGTAAACGTGACGCACGGCGAACTGGACCGAGTCCACTTCCCTGAGACGGTATTGAGCATGCGCGCACTCCGTCCTTGCGTCACTTGGGTTCACTCGTGTGAATACCCGACGTGCATTCTGCGCGAGTTTCTTACCTCCACTCAATGGAGAGCGGCGCTTCAGGTGCGTGACGCGGTGACTCATCGCTGCAGTCTAAACGGTACAAATGAAGTGGACCTGGTCCGGTCCGAGTTCGGTTCACTTCAACTGGGCCGAAATGTTTGGCAGTGTAAACGCGGCTTTTGTCTCTGGTAGTCATTTCCGTTGATGGTACAGCATACCTCCAGTAGTCAGAAGTTTCAAGATCACATGTGTTATCATCTTGACTACCAAGGGTTGTGACATCGCTCCGCCCTCCGACTACGCTCGCACAAACCCTTGACGAACTTCGCTGTGGTAAGCTGTTTCCGACCGGATGTTCCTGTTTGTGGACTGACTCCCGCTGTTAGTTTTCGTTTTTCAACATGATCGTTAACATTTGCAATAAACCTGAACATTTCTAAATACCACGTCAGTTTTTCTGTACACCAAACTTCTCTGGTTTAGAAAATTGGCGTTATTTTTGTTCAACAGCATAGTTCATGCGAGTAGTGGGTAAATCGCAATTGATAGAATGGCTGACCATCCTCGTTCCTAATACTTTCCAACCACAAGCGGTTGGTTTAATTGGCTTGTTGCCAACCTAGGAGCGAGGTTGGCTAACAAGTGTTCTGATTGGTGCCCCGCAACTCGAGGTGGGAGAGAAACAGAAATCCTGACGAAGTTCTCCATGGGTTTGTGCGTACGAAGTATGAGTAGTACAGACACATGGTAGGCCATGATGATGTGTTATAGGGAATTTGGTTCCTCAAAATGGCATATTCGCCAACATAAGGTAAAGTCGCAAATTGCAAAGTTAAGAAACCTAGCTGGGAATCATTGTATCCCGGATAATCCTAAACTGCAGTGTCATGATCTCATTTTATCTGCATGAGCAGTCCTTAATCAATTAATCGGGACTATCATGATCAAGCAAGCTCTGGCATGCAGCGATACACTCTACGGACCAGTGTGCTGTAGGTGGTGTACTCATCATGTGGAACGGCTTCGAGAACACGACAAGAAATACTAAACTAAAACTAAAAATGTAAAACTGTCTGACACTGCATCAGTTGTCCAGATTTTATTTTCATCACGACGACATTGAAATCATATTTTAAGCCCATTGAGGCCTCTGTGGCAGATAATCTCAAAATGGCATCAACAAAGCTGCAGACATTTTTGTGACAGATCCAACATTTGGCACCTAATTCATCCCGAACACTCACCTTGCAGGGTAAGACCACTCAGAACCATCCACAAACAAGCCAATATCCCAAAGGAAAGTTCCTTCTGCTCCTTTGGCCCCTTCTTGTCACCTTGCCTCTTTTGCCCTTCCTTGTGGCCCTTACAGTTGTCTTTTTCATGTGGGTTGAACCGGTTGATGACGTAAAAACATCCGACGACCTGGAGAAAGGATGATAAGGCCCTTGAGAGAACCAATAATTTATCGGGTTTTTGGTAAACCTTTCCTGCTGGACAGCCATCAACTGATGCCGAGTGGGTGAATGTCGTCCTGGGTGACCCTAAATGTTACCCATTACAAAACTCGGTGACCCTAAACGTCCCCCAGAACAAGGCTGGGTGACGTTTACACTCTAAACGTCACCCAGTTTGAAAATCGTGCAATTTTAAAGTAATTGGCCAGAGGGGCATACTTTTCAGTAATTACACGTATGGAAGTGTTGTAAGTGATGAACTTTCCAATATATCCCTATTCAATCACGAAATAAATCAGCCGCATTCAACGAATCCACTTTTAAAAATGGGTAAATTCGTGCGCCGCCAGAAAAACGGACAGCGTTTCTGGACCGGCGCCTGTGGCGTGATGACGTCACACGAGGGCGAGGGCAGTCGACGTCACAGTGGTGGACGTCAGCAGTCATATGATAAGACAGACGTAGCGATCATCACCTAGACTCGGGACCCAGTCGTTGTGTCGCTCCGGCCGCCGCACTACACTCCACAAACGACTGGGAAAGCAAGCTGCAAAATCAGCGGCTAGCGTACCGACAACAACAACGGATGTGAATGAGTTCAGCCAATCAGAAACTGCGTCTTCAACGGCCGTCGTCTGCTCGTTGCAAGATTCAAATCAGCTGATTATAT
>NMRB01000268.1:6983-21934 GCA_002633025.1 Notospermus geniculatus | reverse complement strand
CACCCCATCTTCGGTACATTTGCAGGCTTTCATGACAACTAGAGACTTATGGCAAGGCTCCGTATCGTCATCCTTGTCAACTTTGACGTATGAATTTAACAAAAAATGCATAGCTCGATACGTCATACGTGACACGGATCGACGATACGGAGCCTTGCCAAAAGTCCCCAGATAAATATCCCTCTTAGCGCAGACCCGATTATAGATACTGATGACAATGACGATGAGCAACATTTGTTTCATTTTGAAGGTAGGAAGCGGCATCGCGGTGTCTGTAGACCATTTCTTCATGTAAGTCGCTCATCAATCGATGCTGACTCCACGTGAATTTTCCCCGCGGTGGTAATATTCTCACCACGGTGGAAATATTATCACCGCGGTGGAAATATTATCACCGCGGTGGGAATATTCTCACCGCGGTGGGAATATTCTCACCGCGGTGGAAATATTATCACCGCGGTGGAAATATTATCACCGCGGTGGGAATATTCTCACCGCGGTGGTAATATTCTCACCGCGGTGGGAATATTTTCACCGAGGTGGAAATATTATCACCGCGGTGGGAATATTTTCACCGAGGTGGAAATATTATCACCGCGGTGGGAACTTCTAAAAATGTTACAAATTCCCAAGAAAAAATTATCGAATTGAAAAAAAATTGCAAATGTAAATATTTTTCATCAATGAGCTCTATGGGCCACCGTAGATATCAGTCCGACATCTCGTTTTTCTGTACATTCTAGCTCTACCCTTGGCGTCAGACGTCAGCATCGCGTCCGTAACTACGACATCAGCTGTGGCCTCCTGGTCACAGACCGCGGGTAACTTCGACAGCTACAAGTTCACCATCAACCCCTCTGCTGGGGTTGTGTTCACACCGGCCACCATACTTAAAGCCAGCTCCTATCCAAAGATAACTATAACGGGACTAACAGTTGGAACCCGGTATACTCTGAGCGTCCGGACTCTGAGCGGAGTAACAGAGGGGACCGCTAAGACTGTGGTTTTCAATACGAGTAAGTGGGAAGGCCTATCGCTAAACGTCATCATTCAAAAGAGACTTTCTTCATGAGTTATTTTAAAGTCCAGGATTGGCCTGGTTGTTCAAGAGTATTTTTGTCACTAACGTGACGTAAGTGCTATCTTCGCGTTATCTCCATAATTAAGCCCATTTAGTGACAACGTCAAAAAAACACTAAACGGGGGCGTAGCTTTTATGGCCTGGGCCGGGGAGGGGGCAAGTTAATTGAGTCTGGAGGGTGAAGCTGGAGGGGGATGTGGGGCTCCTCTTCCAGAAAAAAAATGAAAATCTACATTCTCTGATATGCATTTTCCCCGCATCTAACACCACAATAACTTGGCTTGAAGAGGGGAAATGACCTTTTAGAGCAAAACTTTGTTTTGTCCAACTTTGTCCCCCCCCCCCTCAGCTACGCCCTGCTAAAGGTGTTTTGAGCAACCCAAATTTTTGAACTTTTTTATGAGGGACAAAACATTAGGCCTATCAGAACTGCATGTCAAAGAATTGGATGGGAGTCCTACATTGTCTTGTCCCTTCATCTGACCATTCAATTGCAACTTAGACACAACCTCTACACTTTGACATACGGAATTTGCTTTCAGAGCCCGCTGCTGTCCAGCAGTCATCGATATCAGTGCAAAGCGTTACTTCAAAGACAGCGGAACTCAACTGGGGTGCTGTTACAACTGGTCTCTTCGACAAGTATCTGCTCAGTCTTAGCCCTTCGAAGCTCGGGGGTGCCACACTAGTTCCCACTCAGGTCACAAGGGGTTCGCCCACCTCGGCAGCCCTGCAGAATCTGACGCCTGGTACAGAGTACACCATCACTATCAAGACAAAATATGGTACGGAGGAGAGTACCGTCAGATCATTTAAATTCAAAACGGGTAAGTTTTCTTGTGGATTCGTCTCGATGTTGATAATAGGGAGGTTTCGCAAATCTGACGAAAAACGAAGTACGAAATACGAACTTGGAGTAATATATTTCAGAAAATGGTTGGCACCAAAATACCGTCTGCTGCAAGAGTGTCTTTCAGCGTATGACAATAGACCGATGAGGGTTACGGTATATATTAAACTTTGAAATATTTATCTTTCGAAATTTAAAAAATCAAGATGCACCATAACTCTTTCGCTCTTACATGACACGCTAAAAGACGCACAGGCAGCAGGGATATTTGTGGTACCAACCATCTCCAGAAATATATTAGCTGCTGGAAATGAAGTTGAATTTCGTATTTCGTACTTCGTTTTTCGTCAGATTTGCGGAACCTCCCTATTGTCGTTGCTATATTGCGATAACCAACTCTCTTTGAAAGCACAAGTTTTCTCCAGGCACGCTGGTTTACTCCTACTGTTAGATAGAGTCAACAGTGTTGCATTTGGCGGTTGGCTCTCATTCACATCTCAATTGGTGTTTACCACCTGTTTTCAGTTCCGTCTGATGTCACGCAGTCTTCCATCCGAGTTACAAACGTCACACCAAATCCTGCCACCCTGAACTGGGATGCGGTTACTGTGGGGACTCTGGATAATTACGAGCTCAGTATTAACCCGACCACAGGTGGCGCCAGGGTCACACCGAGTAGTGTTCCACGAGGGACTCACACGGCAAACTTGCAGAATCTGACACCAAACACAGAGTACACAGTCACAGTAAAAACCATATACGGGGTTCGGCGGAGCGCTGGAATCGCATTCAAATTCAACTCAGGTACCTTACCTCTCAATGTGTCATATAGGCTAGTAAAAATACGAGATGACTCACCACTAATTGCAACATGAATAAAGTTATGTTTTTTTGGATACCCCATGGCTATCTTTATTACAGGAAAAAATTAGGCCGAAAAATATTTGGTGGAACACCGCTTCCATGGCAACCGTTTGATATGCTCCAAAATGTTCTTATTTGGCCGATGAGATCCCAGTATCCACATTTTTTAGACGTAGTACACATCGTTTTCATACTATAGTGGTTACCAAAATGAAAAAAACGATGGAAATTTATAACATGTTATGTTTGTTTTAATATGCTTGTAGTGTTCCATAACCTCGCTATTAAGGACAGCTTGCAATTAAGGACACCTGGACCCAGTCCCAAGCGCCGTTAATTTAGCTATATATCGTACAGGATGGAGAAAGTTGCAAGCTCCGTCATTCCATCAATCTCTATCTACCTATGTGTTGGCCAATCCACCAAAATAAAGGTAAACGTGAATCTCGCCGTCAAATTCCAGGACTCCCTAACATCGCTTCCGCAATCACAATATCATCCGTCACCACGACAAGTGTTGTAGCCTCCTGGTCACAGACCTCGGGAAACTTCGACAGCTACAAGTTCACTATCAACCCCTCTGCAGGAGTTGTGTTCACACCGACAACCATTCCTAAAGCCAGCTCCTCTCCACAGACAACTATAACGGGACTTAGAACTGGAACCGGATACACTCTGAGCGTCCGGACTCTGAGCGGAGTAACAGAAGGGAATGCCAAGACTGTAGCTTTCAACACAGGTTGGTTTTAGCGGCCTAGGTTTCAATGCAGGTCATCAAATTGTCCCGTTTTCCACGTTTGGGTACACCATCAAGGTCGAGGATGAGTTGTTCCTTCTGACAAACTCGATCGTTTAAAGAAGCGAAAGTACAGGAAGTTTCAGTTGTGACAGTTTTTGGAATGAAAATTCAAGACGGTTGCCGTGGCAGCCATATTGGATATTGGAGCGTAACAGGGCCTCTATGAGGGTCATTGCTTGAGCAGTGCGATTTTCACAGGTTGGAGAATCCTTATGATGGTTCAGCGTGTTAATACAGTCCGATCTCGTTATACCGCCAGTGGCGGTATATCGAGGGTATTGTTGTTGGCAATGTTGAAATGCATTCGACCGAGGAAATCAATTGTCTGTGGCGGTATATCGAGGGGCGGTATAACGAGAGTGGACTGTAATTTCCCAAATGCCCATGAAATGCAATCTTTCTCACCGCACAAATTGCGGCGGGAAATGCTCAGAGTGTAAACAGGACTTCACTCCATCAATTTTGAATTTTAGCTCCTGCACCAGTCACATTGTCGTCGATACAAGTAAAAGATGTCACGTCCAACTCTGGATCTCTGACGTGGGGTGCAGTCACCACGGGCCTGTTCGATAACTATTTACTCAGTATTAGCCCGACGACTCTGGGTGGTGCAACGATTGTGCCAAGCACGGTCCGCAGGGGGGCGGTCCTCTCCGCAGCCCTACAAAACCTCACCCCAGGGACTGAATACTCTGTGAACATCAATACCAAATATGGAGACCAGGAAAGCACCCTGACAGTATTTAAGTTTAAGACTGGTGAGTTTTTGAGAAGGAAGCGTGGGTCATATCCGGGGTCATATCAAATGATCTCTGAGCCTAATCATTGAAGACCCTTTTCCTGCTTGCTTTCAATGGAACCTAGCGCTCTTTAATTCGCACTACCGGTACTCTAAATTTTGCCCTGTATGAGACCACGGACCTGTGTACTGACGGGATAGGCAACTCGGGCCCATTTTCGCCTGCTCTCTGTGTTAATTCCCGTATGCACGCTGCTTTGCGATATAATTATCTGCTGTGATGGCATAACTTTCTTTTTAAAAGACGTTGAATGTTAAAGTAACAAACATAGGCTTTTATGACGCAAGGTTTTATGTTGAGCATTTGATAGGTTATGGATTTATCGCCGCTAAAATGACCCCACTGATCAGCCTTCATGAAGCCTTCATTTAAAAATGGCGGCTTTGCATGCATTTCGAGGGCAGTCTCTGCACATTTCAGTTGAAATTAACAAGAAATGATGGAATAATATGTCGGTAAATTGGCCCATATCGATTGGACAGATCAATACTGAATGTTATGATACCCAGATTTAAGTATGAAACGAATTACTTTTTACGATGTCACCATTTTTTGGTGCAGTGCTCAAGTCGGTCTATTGGGTGACTGCGAATCAGTTTTGACACAGGTGGCGTACGTCATCCACAACGCATCGTGCACTTGGTGACGCAAGAGTTGCCTATCCCGTCAGTATAGGTCCGTGATGAGACAGGTGTTTGATTGGTTGAATGATTGACGGTTCACTCGATCGATCGATCAATTGACTGATCATCGATTGATCAACTGACTGACTGGTCAATTGATCCGTTCTGCCATCATCACATTTCCTCAAACTGTTTTTTTCTAGTTCCATCTCCAGTCAAAACATCTTCACTGAGAATCACAAACTTAACCCCGACATCTGCGACCCTTTCCTGGGATGCCGTGACCGTGGGAACCCTTGACAACTATCTGATCAGTATTACCCCGAGAGATGGCGGGGCCGCTGTCTCTCCAAGCACTGTCCCAAAAGGTACGCTAAGTACCAAGCTGCAGAGCCTGACCCCTGGGACAGAGTACACCGTCACCGTGAAGGCAAAATATGGGAACCGTGAAAGTGGCGGCGCTGTATTGAAATTTACAACCAGTGAGTATTCGCCTGTTATTAGCTTCTGGAGACAAGAGTGTGCATAGTTTTACACAATTGGGCTATTAACAGATCACCATCCTGCTGATCGCAAGTGGTCATACTAGCTCTTGCCACCAGGGGGCAGATTCCAATTTGAACCGCACTTTATATTGTTTCCTTCATTAGATCCGAATGATGTGGAGAAAACGTCGATCAGGGTCAGCCAAGTCACGTCAACTTCCGCGACTGTAACATGGGCCCCAGTGAAACTTCGCCAGTTTGACAACTACAAACTCACACTCCAGCCCACTGACGGTGGCGCCAGTATCAACCCTAGTACTGTCGCAAAGGGAACAGTGACAACCAAGTTAAACAGTCTGACGGCTGGAGTACGGTACACGGTGGTCATCAAAACAACTCTTGGAGCGTTGCAGAGTCCAGGGTCAACTTTCAGTTTTACGACAGGTTGGTTAGTGCACAGGAGTTGGTAATTACCAAAGGAGTAGCCAGGGGCTTATTCTTCACTTAATCAAATTATACTTAGCCCTCGGCCATGTCATCGTGAACGGCTTGTTGTACTTGACTCGATGACGCGAAGACTCGATGGCGCGATGACTCTATGACCGCCAAAATTTTTCAATGAAATTCAGCTCGTTATTTCTAAGAAGTGGAATGGATCAACCATGTCAACGGCAGAAGTGGACCGTCGTAGTGTCGCCTGCTACCAAGAGGTGAATTGAGGTTGATATTCAACGTAAATCATGAAATGAAGAATAGCCTCGAACTAGGCCTGCAGCTCCTAAGTCCTTGAGAATTTACTATGGGTCCCTTTTGAAAAGTTGTAGGGATTGGTCTTGTCTCCGTATTCCAAACCCCGGAGGAGGTATAGCGTTAATTTTCAGCCCTTTTGAGCAATGACCCTGCTGCATGTTCCTCACCTTCCTAAAAATAGTAACCCAGTGTTCCGAAATGCGGAACTCGAACTAAAATAAGGCATTCACCAATTATACAGGAAATTTAATTGGCCTTCTTCGCGCCTTCGAGTCATCGCGCCATCGAGTCATCGAGTCAAGTACAACAAGTAAAGCCTCGTGAACGACGTCGCACAACCGAAGAGTAAACCACCTTCAAACCGTGCTTTTATTGCATTTTCATCGGCGAGAGCTCGGGATGCGCAGTTGTCGGCTGGTTGCACGTCTTTCAATTTTCAACTGGCGCCACCTTGAATGCATTTTCAACGCAAACAGCCAGTCACAAGCACTCATCGTTCTCTAAAAATCTTCCAGTTCCAAACGGAGTGGATGACAAATCCATCGCACTCAGCAACGTGGAGGCGAGTTCAGCAACCGTGACGTGGACAGCAGCTTCGGGTTCTTTTGACAACTACGTCATCAAAATTAGGCCAACGGCAGGAGGAGCGAAAGCTGATCCCGCGTCAGTGAGAAAGGGCATCCATTCGACCTCATTAAAATCCCTGACGGCAGGAACGCAGTACACTGTAACTATAGTAACATCAAGCGGTGGAAGGGAAAGCACTCACGCAGAGAAGGCGTTCTGGACAAGTAAGGGATAACTCCATGTTGTTATTTGCTTGTTGCTAAGGGAAATCTTCGAAACGACTTGAACCCAGTCAGTAAAGTAACGCAAAACTTTGTTATAATTTTTTTAATTGAAAGTCTCTAACATCATACAGGCGAGTGTCTCGGGAGGTTGATTTAAGTTTTTTGTGAAGACCATCACGGGTTTTTATTGATTTTAGGAGTCCTGTCGTAATCCAGGGATTCTCTTTATGCTGATATTTTTTAAACTTCTTAGTTCTTAGTGGAAAGTGAGTGTTCTTTGCATTGGTAATGGCGTCATGAAATAGATGAAAATCAGTATCGGGACCAGCTGAATTAGGCAAGTGGGTCACATTTACTAATCTTTCAGACAAATCCCTCTAAACTTGGTAATTGATTCAGCATTAAAAATTCTGTATTGCACAGTTCGATGCTTTTATTTGCTTTTTGGGTTGGTTGTTATGAAGGCCTATAAAATAAGCTTGATGGTCGGAAATAGAATTGGTGAGTGTACGAGTGATACAAGCAGAGAAATAAGGTGAAAACCTGCACAGATTGCCGATCAATGTACTGCTGTGTGACGTTATCCTCGCCGGGAAAGTTACCGTTGGATAAATTGTTTCTAAAAAAATCGTGACTGCTGGTTTCAGATTATATTTCAAGACGTCAGTGTTAAAATCGCCAAGAATAATTGACTCACTGTTGAAATTATTGAAATTTTGGAGTACTTCTGCAAATTCATCGTTGAACGTATAATTGTTGTCACTGCGATCACGTGGTGCCCGGTAGACATTGCCCAAAACTAGCTTTTTTTCATGATTATGTCCCCTGATTTCCAAAAATTGGTGTTCCCAAGACGCGTGATCTGCTATTTCAAGAACTTTAAAATCGAAAGTGTTCTTTAAGTAAATTGCAAGTCCACCATGCCTGGAGCATTTGTGACTTTGTTGAACAGACGTATAGCCAGGTATTGAAAATAGATTTGTCGGACTATCATCGGACGTTTTCACTGGTTAACTTTAGCCATCTTGGCGCTGCTACTTGTATTCTCGCATAAGTTGGCTCTTTGGGGCAACTGGACCGTAGTAACCATGGGTAATCGTTGTGTTAAAAAACCTCTTACGTGGGGCACTAGCGCCATCAGTTCCAGATTTTTTTACATATCGATATCTTTTTCACCAGAGCCAGCGTTCGTTACCGCAGGATCCATCGGAATCAAAGACCTCACATCAACGTCTGCCACGCTAACCTGGTCCCCAGTGACCGTCGGAACTTTCGAACTCTATGTTATTACCATAGCGTCGACTGCACCAGGGGCAACCGCAGACCCAAATCCGATCCCGAAAGGGGTTGAGCAGACAGCCCTGAAGAATCTGGTGGCTGGAATAGAGTACACCATCACCATTAAGACCAGGAATAAGGGGGTGGAGAGTACTGGTAGCACATTCAAGTTCATAACGTGTACGTTTTTCCATGGATTTTCACACTGAATTTGAAGTTGAAACTACAGTTTGTTCATCTTGACTCCAAGATGACATCACAACGTCATCCGATTAAGCTCATATTTGTGGAGTCTTATGACATAGTCAGTGCACGTGGGGTTCCATAGGTGTGTCTTATGCTTTTCTAAAGGGAAAAAATCTTAAGTTAACTTCTCTTTTTCAGTACCAAACCCTCCGAGTGGTGTAACATTCTCCAACATTCAGACCAATTCTGCCACAGTCACCTGGTCCCCTGCATCAGGCACATTCACTGGTTACGAAATCAGGATATCGCCCCTGGATGGCGCTAAGGCTGACCCTGACTACGTACTGAAGGGTACCCATACAACCTCTTTGAAGACACTAACCGGTGGCTCGGCGTATATCGTTACTATCAGGGCAAAAGCAGCCACCTACAGCAATCCTGCCTCCAAGACCTTGATGACAAGTGAGTAGGTCAATGGATATGTCAACCTAGATATCTGGCCTTGATATATGGCTTTGGGCAGACCTTATCTGACCTTGGTATATTACCTTGGGCAGACATTATATGACCTTCACCGATGGCATAATAATGCACAATTCAGCTTTTTTCCCCAAGGCACCGAATTCCAATGGCTAAACGTACAGGTATTATCGCCACTCAAGATTAGTTGGATTACGGGCAGTGGCAGCCTTGGGAACACAAGAGTCGTATTCGGGGTCGGACCATATCTTAACCTCTCTATTCGCGGCGCTTTTCAGGGCCATTAGCCGTTGTACGCTCCTCAATCAGAGTGGAACAAGTCACAGCGACCTCTGCTATCCTACGGTGGAGTGCCGTTGCCAAGGGCACGGTCGACCGATACCTTATCAGTATCAGCCCCACAGACGGTATGGCCGAGGCATTCCCGAACGCTGTCAATAAGGGCACCACCCAAACTAACCTCGTGAGCCTTACACCAGGGACGCAGTATACTGTTAATCTGCAGACCAAGTTTGGTGGCCTGACAGGGGCAGCCACGGTCTACAAATTCTTCACATGTAAGTTGTCAGCTATGACGAAACGGGAAATTCACCGACACTTTTTCCAAAGCTTGATTAAAGGTTCCTTCAACGCGAACATCTGTCCTTGTGTTCCCTGCTCTCTTTCATGTCATCGAACAATGGGATTGGCTTTCCCGTTGGCATTTCGGGGTTGTGCGAAAACTCTATCGACAACGTTTGCCCTACTTTAACGATGACTCAACTTTGACCACCTTTCAGTGCCACCAAACCTTGCCTCTTCCCCGACAGTCACCGACATTACGATAACTACAGCGACAGTCTCCTGGACCAAAACTGGAGGCATTTTCGACAGCTACCGAATCACGATTAGTCCAAATACCGAAGGTGAACAAGTTGACACACCAATCGTATCGAAGACTGCAGGCAATCTTCGGACGACGCTCTCGAGTTTAAAGCCCGGGCGGACATACAGAGTCAGTGTGAGCACACTTCAGGGTTCCACACTGGGTGCTGCCAGAAGCAGGTCATTTAGCACAAGTAAGTATAACTCCTGTTGAAAACCCTGAACGTTGCTCGACTTGGTTGCCCACCCATCTCATGAACGCACTGAACGTTGCTCGGCCCACCCACCGACGCAACGTTACGGTACTCGACTTGGTCGCCGAACATGCTGAATGTAAACTCCCCACGCAGTTGTGAGTCGCGCCCTCTTCGGTTTACTCGCTCTCTACAACTGCTTTACTTCGTGGAAGTCGCCGCGTTTGGTCAACAGATGGCGTCAGGGCCTGGCGCGAGTTTTACAGCCTATCAGCACGCTGCTTTCAGAACTCTTCGGCCCATTGGCAACGGATGTTCTTGTGGTACCATGGCTACGAACCGCTCGGCCAATGAAAAAGTGTCTCAGGCCAGCTTGGTTACCGGTTGCTCGGTGCTCTCACTCTCTCAGCGCCATCTGTTCACCAAACGCGGCCAAAGTTCCGAAGTTAAGCAATTGTGGAGAGCGGGTAAACCGAAGGGGGCGCGGTACACAGCTGCGTAGGGAGTTTAGCTGAATGTTGTGAACGTCGTCAACATCGTCAAGCTAATAACCAGTCAACCGGGTGTTCCCCTGAGCTGCACGAACCCGACAACGACATCGAAGATTACGTTCACGATGAAGATAAGGACAATAGCGATATTGGAACTCCTCCAGGCCAGACCACCACTGACCTGGGGCCAACTGAAGTTGTTAATGACAAATATGATGCGAGTGGACACAACCAGCAGGGAGGTGCAAGTGTACAGCCCTCCTTGGCTGACGCCTTAGTGATGCTAGCCGATGTGATTACAAAGAAGGGAGACGGTCTCCCTAAAAAAGAGCCGGTGAAGTTCCATGGGGACATATTTGAATTCCCAGTTTGGCTGAATTCGTTCAAGGTCCTTGTGGAAGACAGGTACCCTGATGCTGCAGATCGCCTGTACTACCTAGGTCGCTACACAGCCGGTGAAGCCAAGGAAGCCATCAAAGGGCTGCTGCTCTTGCACAGCAGGGACGCCTACGCACGTGCCAAGGCCATATTGCAGGACCGCTTTGGCAACAAAGTTCGACTAGCTCAGAACTTCAGAGAGAAGTTGGCCAAATGGCCTCAAGTGAAGAATGGAAAATCACTGCGTGAGTTCGCTGACTTCCTGAACCAGTGTGAAGGTGCCATGTCTACCCTTGGTCAGCTGTCTGTGTTGAATGATGCCCTGGAGCAAAACACGATACTTGAGAAGTTGCCGAGGAACGTACAGATTCGGTGGATTAAAATTGTTGACAGCTGGCAATATGGGGACCAGCGTGAGGAACCAAGCGAAGAACACCCGCCATTCGCAAGACTATGTGAATTTATTGAGAAGGAGGCGAGGATCCTTTGTAACCCCTTGCTCGATCGACAATCGCCTAATACTGGCACCAATTTCTCTAATCAAAATGCTAAACCTAATCATGGCTCACAGTCTGTCTGAAAGGAGCCTGGCGTCCGCAGTGTTTCTGCCTTTGCAACAAATTCTGTTCCAGTTAGGCCCAACGATTCACAAGGTAGAGTACCCACTAGCTTTGGTACTGGTAGTAGTTCTGGTGTTACGGCACCTGTTGTCAAAGAATGTGTGTTATGTCAGCAGGCTCACTCACTTGAGTCATGCGCAGTGTTCAAGGGCAAATCTTTAGCTGAAAGGTTGGAGTTAGTGAGGGGCAGGGGTCTGTGCCTGGGGTGTTTCAAGAAAGGTCATAAGAAATTCCAATGCCAAAATAAGATGAAATGTGAGGTATGTCAGTTGACACATCCCACCCTACTGCATGATTACTCGCGTCAGTCTGCTGCTGCTAGTGATACAACGCATGCTGCAGATCAAAATGCTGTTGTGTGCTGTACTCAAATGCATGATAGTGGTAATTGTGCCAATTCATTGATAGTGCCTGTCTCAATTCACCATAAAGATAATCCGTTCAAAACTAGTGTAGTGTATGCGCTCTTGGACAATCAGGCAAATGCGTGCCTAGTCACAGATTCAGTGTTAGATAAGCTCAACGTGCATGGTGATACTACTGTGAATGTGAGGATGACCACAGCCCTGGGCGAGGACATGGTTACATGCCGGAAGGTAGATGGATTGGTGGTTAGAGGACTACGTGATTCAAGTGAAGTGAACCTGCCTGCTGCTCTCTCCCGTGCCGACCTGCCCGTAGATCCGAGCCAAATACCCGAGACCAGAGATTGCCAGAAGATGGAAACACCTAGAGAAAGTTGCTAAGCAGTTGACACCGTATTTGGATTCAGTGGAAGTCGGGATCATAATTGGCAACAATTGTACGCAGGCTATCAGACCGCTAGAAATAGTTCCTGGGGAGGAAAGCGCTCCGTATGGTATTCGCACCACCTTGGGGTGGGGGGTAGTCGGTCAAGTAGGAGATTCTGGTGATTACTCTACTTCAGGTCATTTTGCCTACACCACTAGTGCCAAGGAGGTGAGTCCCAGCCAAGTCGTGGAGACATCCCAGCCAGAGTTCAATGAGAGAGAGGCCAACCCTGATGTTAAATTGCTGACTAGTGATGAGAAGTTTCTTCCGCTGATGGCTGACGGGATTAACAACCGAGATGATGGATGTTCTGAGTTGCCTCTTCCCATACCGGACCAGTGGCAAGGCACGGGCATGGGGAGTAACTCAGCTGACGTAGTTGTAATAGCATCACGGGGTGCAAATGCTGAAGATCTTGCCAACAGCCCGTCCCCATGTGACCAAAAGATGGCTGTCAAATCTGGGTGTAGCAATAAGAAGCGTTGGGTATCTCTCTTCGCGTGCATAATGATATTTATCATAAGTATCTGTATGTCATTCAGGGCTGTTACGGCCGGCTTGGCCTTTAAGTAAGTTGCTACGGCCTTGGTTACGATGCCTCGCGTTGTTGTGTTGCTGAGTGCCCAGTTACGCATCATCAGGAAATTCCCAGTTTTCATCAGCCAATCAGCGTTCAGGAATGTTGTCTGAATTATAATTAGTGTTTAATTGTGACCTCGGTTGCTGGGTGAGCTCCGTATATAAGGGGGTAAATTTCTTGGCTGAGGGAGAAGACCAGACGATCTCGAGGGGTACGTTTGGTGGCCGGGAGCATTCAGCTCGTTAGAATTGATGTTGATTCTCCATATGATCGTTCATGATGATGGTATTATACCGAGACCGTGCTGCCGCACGGTTGCTGTAGACCGCAGTGATGTACGGAGTTCACGCCGGGAGCCGGGGAAGTTCACTCTCATGTAAATTCTGCCGAAAGTTTAATAAATCAAGATACTCACAACAATCTCGAGTCAAGTCAATATCTAACCCTGATCGTGTGAACGGCACCACTCAAAATCCCTCACATTTGCTATTTCTCTCGAAGTGTCGCACAGTATGGAGAACAGTACGAAGAATACTGAATCATTCATAAACGCGTATTGCCGCTTCACATGCTGCGTGGTTCCAGTTAGAAAACTGCACTGTGATCGAGAAACCCACTTCATTGGGGGCCTAAGCGAGATTGCTTCCTCATTAGTCAAGATGGGTCAGGTTAAGATGTCTTGTGAGTTGTTGAAGGACAGTTGTAAATTCGTCAGATTTTACATGAATGTTTCTAGTGCCAGCCACATGGGCGCGAGCTGGGAGAAAATGGTTGGAGGTGTCAGGAATGTATTGTCAGGCATTCTAGAGAAACAGGGAAACCAACTAGATGATGAACCCCTCCACTGGCCGCTCAATCGCGTATTGGAGGCCCGTGACGGCAGTGATGGTTTAGTTGGAACCGTAAGACTGATAGTAGTGAGAGATACTAACCTTGAGCGTCTGATCCATGAGGTCATCGCCTTGGTAACTCGGGTCGTCCCGGCCGAAGAGCCAAACCTTGATACTGGGGGCAATTCAGGCACAGATTCCTTGCCCAGAGGTGTTTTGAAGTCTGAAGATTATGCACATCTATGATCTTGTGATTTCATAACCCTCCGAACTCCTTACCTTGTAAAATATGTTACTGTTCTCGACTTTGGGCAATCATGCCTTTTTGAGAAATGTTTATAATTATTATTCAACGTGTTCACTGTTGTTGTGTTAGTGTCATAATTCGCAATTCGCGATTTTGTGTGAAATGTGCTGTAAGTGATATAAAAACCGTTCGTAGTTGTTGAGTGGTCCAACTTGGAGATTGAGAGTAGTAAGACTGCTGATTAGAAATAGGATTAGCAATGTGTTAACTTGACCAAATTTGTGGTAAACTGATGTGCACTGCCTAAACAAGGTACATGTAATGTGATCTTCTAGAAGGTTTAAAGTTGAACTGTTTATTTTTGATATCAATTTTAAGGTCGAACTGTGTGGTGTTTCTCAGCAAGTTTAAAGCTGTACTGTGTTCATTTTCAATGCCCAAGGTGTTACAGGGACAATGAGTGTTAAGGAGATGTTAAAGCGTGGTTACTATTAAACGTTTTGCTAGGTTACTCAGTGTTTTTAGCCGGATACCATGGGCCTATTTGTAGTTGCCATGGTTACCATGGTTTTGTTTGAAGTTTTGTTTGTTTGTGTAAATTGATGTGTAATTTAGGAGAGCCATGTCGCTGGTTTCATGCTGAAACAACGAAGTTTTTGGCGCCCTTTCTGGATTCGCGCCATAGGCCTTGGTCACGTGGTGACGCCGTATTCTAGGTCACGTGGTGTCGCTACTTTTCGCGCTTCTTGCCAGACTCGCTTGAGAGACTGAGTCGTTCGTCGGGGCTCAGCCCCTTTTTATCCCAATTTCTCACCGTATAGATAGACAATTGACGGAGGCAACAGAGGTAAATGAAATATGAATATGTATAGACTGCACTGAATACTAAGAATAAAGATAGGAATCTTGCAGGCCTAACGTGGGCATAGTAGGTGTGATATTGATGCGTGTCAGCGCAAGCCCAAATG
>NMRB01000267.1:443821-470119 GCA_002633025.1 Notospermus geniculatus | reverse complement strand
GTGTGTCTGTCTGTGTGTCCAGTCTGTCACGCCTCCATATCTTATCTCCTTCAGCAGCTACAGCTCTGGTAACACATCCTACCCCTAGGTTTGTCAACCTGGGCAATCCAATGAGCTAATCATTTTCAACATCAGATGCCTCCATCATGATGTAATCAACATATCAGACTTGATATTTTTTCCGTCACGCTTTTATCTGATGCCATAACTCGGCTCCTTTAACACCTAGTGCAATGGAAATAGGTTGTACCCTTAGGTTTTCATACCCTAGGAATCGAATGGACTGATTACTTTTGATCTGAGATGTAGGGGTCATGGTGATATCGATATCACAAATTTGATATTTTGAGATAACTTGCCATATTGTCAACTGAGCAACATGAAACAAGTCTTAGTTCATGCCTACTTATCCAAGGACTGGACTATGTTGAAATTCTCAGCCTCCAGTGTCCGGGTGATTGAGATATCATGAGATTTGATATATCAAACTTGATAATTTGAAATATCTCTGCCTGTGTTAGAGATAGAGGCATGATATCACCCATACTTTGGTTATTGAGGATGCCCACTTCGATTATGCAATGACCTTGATGATCAGAGGTCAAGGTCAAGGTCAAACTTGATACTTTGAAGTATCTCTTCCTGTCGTAGAGGTAGTGGCATGATATCACCCATACTTAGGTTATTGAGGATGCCCATTCCGATTATGCAATGACCTTAACGATCAAAGGTCAAGGTCAAGGTCAAACTTGAAAATTTGAAATATCTATGCCCATGATACAGATAGAGACATGATATCACCCATACTTAGGTTATTGAGGCTGCCCATTTTGATTATGCAATGACGTTGATGATCAGATGTCAAGGTCAAGGTCAACAATGAGATGAGTTATTGGCATGAGATCAAGTTCTGTGGGATTCAGCTTCGTTGTCCATCAGTCAATGTATCCAGATCTCTGTCACTGTATCCTGATCTCTATCAATGTATCCTGATCTCTATCAATGCATCTGATCTCTATCAATGTATCCTGATCTCTATCAATGTATCTTCATCTCTGTCAATGTACCGTTCATGTGAAAGTACATAATCGGGAACCATACGACATTTACAATGTCATCTTGTTTGGGTGAGGTGGGGATAACCCACCAGATAACAAAAGCCCAGAAATTAGGACAGAACAGATCACAGATCGGCCCAAAATGAGGAAATAACTAACAAACGCTGATGCTGCAAGCCCAGCAATCAGGAGAGAAGAGACCACCGCCAACGAGTCTGCAAAACAGTGGTACTGATGATGATACAATGTGGTATTACAAGAGCATAGAGATCGAGAGGAACACTCAGAACTGAGATACAACAGACAAACGATAAACTTGAGAAATGTGATGAGCAAATAAGGGGCAATACTGGCAAGGGAACTTGTTTTACTTACCCATTTACATGGCAGGTACAAACAGATGTGTCAGTGAGTGTCAAAAATATCAAATCTATACCTCAGATCTCTGTGTAGTCAGAGCATATTCTTGAGTATTGACAAGCAGGTGGAAGGTGGAACGTGGAGAGGATATTGTAGGCGTTGTAAGATGAAACATTTTATTACCTGGCCTTGTGTCGAGGGTGTGTGTTGAGCCAGGCACCATTTCTCCATTTCATTGGTGGAAAACTTTTGGGATGGAGTACACATATTTTGATGATATCACGACTTTGTAGAAGTTGAACCAAAAAATTGCGATGATTGAATTGTAGAAGTTGAACCAAAAAATTGCGATGATTGAATTGTTTCAGTTGATAGCCTATTAGAGTTGATGGCAAGTTTCAATATAATTGGATTCTGGACACAACATGCATCAAATTGAAAATATACTTGGGTAATGGCAGCTTTATGCCAAGAAGGTCCCATGTGGCTGTCACAGCAGATACTGTTTCATTACTGATCCATTAAGCGGGCCAACCATGGGTAACACGGAATTGAAAAGAAAGTAAAAAGTGGGAATAATGTAATGTTGAACTCCTGCCACTTTATGACAATAACCATGCATGGCTACAAATCATAGGGGACAGCGAGTACCAAAGAGTGGATGCAAAAGTGTGAATCATGCCTCGAGCATTAGAAACATTTCAATATGATAACTTTTTAAGTGCTGGGAATTAAATGATTCATGATTTTTTTCCGCACTGCAATTGTTCATGACATGCAACCAGTAGACATGGTGGCTAAAGTTATGAGTCAGCAAATAAGCAGTTCAATCAAGCCACATAGGGCAGTGTCAAAGGGACAATTATAGCAGAAATTTGATGTGGGTTGTCATCAAGAAGCTGGCTCACAGAAGACTCCAGTTGTCTTCCGAATTGAGGTACAGCATCCGGTGAGCAGATTAATTGTATCCTTCAATTCTTGATAACAAGTATACTTGCTCGAACCTTATGTGGACAGGTCCACCATGAATTAACTTCCTTACCTGTGTATGTAACATTGTCGTGGCAATCCTTCATACCTTGTTTGGAAGTCATGAAACACTGTTGTCAGCAACTCCATAGTCCGTGATACAGTTCTTCAAGAAAGTTGGAGAAAGTTGGACAAATGTGGCCATTTGCTCACATCCTCTAAGTCTACATCTGCATCTTCCTGCTGTCAAGTATGAGGTCATTCACTCCTGCACTGCCCTTCAACCGAGATCCAACTAGTCGAAGGTTGTGTGTGTTAGGTGCTCCGAAACTCCTCTGAACTCAAGAACCCTCCATATATCAATTCATCCATCCACCAACTCAGAAAAGCAAAATGAGATATCATGGGAAGCATGTGCCATCAGACTCTCCACTGACCACATATTTGCCTGACATCATCTCCTTTATAAGGGCAGTGAATTCATTCCTGGACTAATGCCAGAAGGAGCAGCCAAAACTAACAGAACAAACCTCTCATCCTTCCTCGCCTGTCTGCACCATATTCTTCTTCAGAATGGATGTGGTTTTCCCAAGCCATCAATATGGAACATCTCCCAAATAACGATTCAATGGCCAGATGCAGCCAAATCCATTAGATCCTTGTGTGATAGAAGATCACGAAGATAACCCAAAGTGGTCAGATGGGCATTTCAGTTACTCAAGGAATTCAGTTCACATAAAACAGCTTTTTACATGTAACACTGATTAGGTGTCCTGCTGGCTTCTGGTGAACCTGTTGACAGCAAATTGAAGCTAGGCCATGATTTTGTGCAGGAAAACTGATATAACCATGATGGACAAGAGGAGCTGACACTAGCCTGGGAAGGCAACAGATAGTCATTTACCACACAGATAATTAGTTTCCCTGAAGTACCAAAATTTCATTGATTTCCAGAGCAGAAATTCGACGCCAAGTGTGGGACCGCCGCAAATGGCTTCAAAGCAATTACTGAATCAAATATTTGGGTGATCTACTTAACCACAGGTTTATTCAAGCCTGCCACAGAGTTGCATCTCTGGCTCAGACCCAAGGATATCTATTTCAGTCAATAGCCATGAATTTTTCATAAAGTACCAAAAAGTACTGTCTAACCGTAATGTGACATGCTACAAGCAACGTGTCTGGCATTACAAACAGCAGACAATTCTTTTGAACAGCGTAGCAATCTCTCCTCAGTCTTCAACTTCTATATTTCTTGCTCGATTCTCAGAGGATGAGGATACTGGCAGGTCTTGCTGGCTCTCGTGGTAATCCATCTTCCTACATACGAACAGTTTTGAACACCGCGCACAAAGTTTGCTCGCAGTCACACAGCACAAAGAACCCTGGGGATCTGAGGAAAGCAATAAGCAAAGGGAAACAATCCAAAGGCATGGCAACCTTATGTTGCCAACATTCTAGAAGTGCCACTATGTCAGATTTGGATTCTACATAAAACGTACAGGAATGTGCAAAAAATGTGAATATGTGCTGACACAATGTGAAGATGTGCTGCCCAAGAGTTTTGGTGTGTTTGTGCCCTTAGTTGAAATGGATTTTGTAATGCAACGCCTAATTGTATAACCATTAGTAGTGGAGGTACGCCCAAGAATCCGAAATGATATTGCAGGACTACACTGTAGCTCCACGCCAATTTGGCATGCATAACCAAAGTAGTGAGGGTTTGGCATTAGGTAGTGTAGAGCATGAATAAAACACAACCAATTTCTTGTTTCATTCTTTTTGAATTGAACTTCAGACGATGGAGCATGTGATACCATGTCTAGTCTGCGACAGAGCCCAGTCAAATTCAGTCACATTTGCGAATGTGGAAAAACATATACCCTTCTGGAGACTGAAAACGCTCCATAAACGAATTCATCGCCATATGCGTCGACAACAAAAGAAGACCTACCGTATCGAACGCTGAAAAATGGTTGCCGGTAGTATCCTTATTAAACTGTATAAGGAAACGTTCTCGCCATCTGAAGTTCATAGTCATCATGAAGAGCAGGAAAAGCAGGTGTGTTCCTGCGGATCTACTACACGACTTTTCTGGGCGTTGTTAGGGTGTAGTCGATTTGCAGGAACACGTCCAGTGTTTTGGAATTGCACGAAGCCCAACACAACTGACAGTCATCAAAAACTTAGGTATACATGTAGCCTACATGAAAATCAGTCAACATCAGCAAGTATACCAGAAACTTACCCATTCTTCTTTGGATGTCTTGGCAGTGACCATGAGATCGGGTAGTCTTCGCACTGCTTCAATGCATGTGGAATACTGCACAAACTCTGACAATGCATCCGGAAAGTTTCAAGCAACTTCTTAATTTGACAAAAATCTCCAGATGATGAGCTTTTCAAGAAAATTCCAGCAAGAGCTTGAGTCATATAATACTGTGTTACTTCTCCAATTGGCTATTAAGATTGTACCGACAAGCTAGAAACTGGCATCAGATGGTCGGATCCTTCCCATCTGAACTGGGAATAGGTAGAATCCTTGATAGTTCTATCACATGATGTATGAATCACATTTAAATTAAAGAGGCTACCTGCTTCTAAAGATATCTGATCTTAACCAAGTCTTCTGATAATGTTTTTGGACTTAAGCTCAAGGTTTCCTCATGCAGCTTTTCCCACACAATATTTCTGTACCAAGGTTGGCTGAACATGCTGATGTTTTCCAGTAGTCCTTGCTAGATTTTCCTAATGGATACGTAGTTCCAAGGAGATCGTCCAAAACTAGGTGAGGGCTCCAAGGACATGCAGTGACCACATGAACATGTCTGGCGGAACAGAAGTACATGCATTTGCCATCTAATTCAAGTGTTGACCAAGTCAGTAGATTTCACTTTAGATTTCAACGACATGGATGTAATCTGGATAAGGTTCTCAAACTTCACACTGGTGACAAATGGTCAGTGCTCTGGCAAATCCGTAAATGATTCCTGAAATCTTCTAGAGATCAACAGAAAACGTTCTTATAACCCAATCTAAGCTTCTGCCAGCATCTTGCCAGGGCATCAATGAAGGAGAAGATATAACCGAGTTAGAAACAGAAGGTGGTGATTCATTCTAGATAAGTATTACACTGGACCACCTCTAGGATCATGAATCTCCTTTCCTAAGTGAAATCTGTCTGATTATGAAGAGGAGTCAGACTCAAAAATCATATCATGCTCACAGCCAAGGATAAAAAAATGGATAAAAAATCTGAGTACAGGTGATACCCAACATCTGAGTCACTCACACGTTTGTGTTGCTACTCATAAAACTACCGACCGTGGCAGGGGTGTAGATGCATGAGAGGAAAGATAAATACCTTTGGGATAGAATGATGCAGCCGCTTTCCCGTTAATTTTCAGGTTAATGGCTTATTGCAGGTGGTTCATCACAAAATCTAACCCAGGGTGATCAAACAGGGTTTAGATCTTCAGGCCTGCATTTTGATAACAGTAATGGCAAGTTAGGCAAGTATGGCTAAGGAGCAGGGCAATTCACAATTTGTACCACATAGGTAGAAACAGACGACAGCACACTTCTGCCTACACACACAGACAATGCGCAACATGATCCAAGAACTTGATAGTCAACTTTTTCTAATTTTTTGCAAAGACGTTTGGCGTGCAATGTCGCCCGGCATGCAAACATCAATATGAAATCCCAACTATTGGACATCAGGGCAGAAAGCGAAATTGACCTACACCTAAATATAGACATTCTCCAGGTTCTCATATCAAATATCTACCAAGAATAGCATCAAAATCTGAAAAAGGCATTTGTTCACCCTTTAGGTAATAGATATTTTAACCTTTTATGTCACGATACTCAAAAAATTTGGTAACTTGTATTCAGAAGTTTTGATCCGGCTGAAAAACACAACACCAAGGGTTTATAGGCAGCTTTTATTCTTGTCAACAACAAAAGCATGCCAGCGCGTCATGAAGAAGCAGATATCGGCTTCTATACTTTTTCTCACATGATTTGCTGCAGAAGATCCAAGACCAAATATGGACATATCATGAATCTTCGATGAGTGCAGGGGTTCATTGGATACAATTCCCATCACAACAAAAGACATATTTTTGCACTGATATGAAAGTAATCTTCATCTGTCAGCATTTACCTTGTTGAACCTATCTAATTAAACCAGTTATTTTATCACTTGACATTCCAGATAAGACACATTGGGAGCTGTCAAATGTTGCTATGGATGTCACATCAGTCATGCAGGTTTTTACAACTAATTCACCTTTCAATATCTACCCCAGAAGTTGCATGTGCAGGATTCAAAATCAAGATGGAGCCAAAGTATACACTAAACCTTGACATGCTTGAGTCAAACAATCACGAGAAAACAGCAGATGCTATGAAAGTTAAGGGCAAAAAAACACAGAACTTTCCCATAATTTACAGTTCAACACAATGAAAAGAAGGAAATTCAATCAAAAATCGACCTCTGACCAAAGTTGTAGAACTTGTACCGTAATGAATTTTCCAGAATAGTCCCCCAATGTATGCCCACAGCAGAACGATTAAAAGAGCAGAAGAGAATGATTCTCCTCTTGAAAGATAATGTTCCTAAACGTTTTCAACAAACTCTCAGTTCATTTGACAGAGATATACACTTATACATCTAAGAGTGGCAAACGAAAGGCACAATCAGGTGAAAACAAATAGCGAAACGAAGTTAGACAAAGCAAAAAGCGTGGATCTGCAGACGTGATGAAAATATTACAATTGAGAAACTTAATTTAGTCCAACACGAGGGTCCTTACCGTGCCCACTTGTGGTACATAACAACCCTCAGGGGTGCATTTCATAAACCTGCTAACGTCTGGAAAACAGCAAAGACCACTTTGAAATTTTGAACACTGGAAGAGCATTACAAATGAAAATAACTGATCAGCTCTTATTGCAAGTTGAGACATTGTCAATATTGCAACAAAGGAAATGTGTCAAGCCTGCACAGACAAGCCTGGAGGCTAGTTTGTTGCATCAGTCTGGCATGAAAATGATTGATATCAATCCAATTTCAAACGTTGTTTTTAATTATTTGCATCGCTGTTCCCGTGTAATTGCAAGTGAACATTTCCTGTTATCTGTGATCTCAACAATAATGCCATCTTCTCTTGAATGCCTCCTTAGATTACCATCAGCAGGTGATATCAGCAATAACTTGTCAACTGCACTTTCTTCGTCATTTCTATTTTACTGCAGGAACAGCAGCAGCAGCAGCAGCAGCAGCCTGGTACCAAATCAATTTCAAACAATGGCTTTTTATTTTCACTGCAGTTCTCCACATTAAAGTAATTCTGCAAGTCAATCCTGTTACCCTTGCTGGTAGTGCCATCTTCCCTGGTATGCTTGGAACCATGAGCACTTCTTATTAGCAACAGCATGTTGGCTGCACTTTCTTCATTCTCCACTACGAGTGAGAACTCACCAGTCCATGAGGGAGCCATCTTCACATAAGTGCCTGAACTAACTCCAGTTCGAGTTGCAGCTCTCTCTCATCATGTTCCTGTTCAATCAACATTGACATCAGGGGGTCAAGCAAGTGATGGATATTCTTAACTAAAACACATTCCTTTGTCTGAAATATCCACTTTCTTAGCCCCAGCGCTCATTCTCTATACCGGTACCTAGTTTAGAACATAGATAACAATGAGAAACATGGCAGAATAAACCACAAAGAACGATAAAAACAGAATAAAAACTTGCCCGCTTGGCCTCCCCGACCATGTGTGGTAGAGAAACGTGTGATTCTGCATATCCATAGCACGGACCTCACATTTATGGTCTCCGAATGCAAGCAGTCCTGGTATACGGTTAGCAAGTTTTAGTTTGACCACACAAAGCACTTATTACTCAGGTTTGGGGCAATAAAACATATAACACTGCGTAGTCTAATCTCTCAGGACAGGACAAGATCCAACAGAAATTTCAAATCCATTCTTTTCTTTGTTTTGTGTTTGTTCGGAGAAAAATGGTAGACTCAGTGAGTAGGTCATTATGACACTGGGCTCCTTTTGAATGAGATAAAAAACAAAATCCCCCAAGGTGTTTAAGAAAATCCGGATGCAGTGCGGTATTGTTTGGACATGTGGTATACCGTGGGGGCAGTCTTCGGTGCGTCAATCACCCGAGTCTTAACTCTTTATTGTTGGCAGTGGACAACTGTTGATGATGGTTGAGGGCCCCGGGTTGAGGGCATTCTTTGGACGTTCAAGACAGATTTGTGATGATGTTAACGAACCTGTCGATCAGTTTGTTTTTTTCCTGTTTTTATAGGACATGCTTCTGAATACTACATAACACCTCAAAGTCCCCATCTTCTTGATCAGTTCCTTGAAAGAAGGAGAATTCTTCAGCAACCAATCAGAGCCACCTATGCCGATCAACAGGAACTATATGGTCTCATTCCAGTATTGATGTAACCGCAATACGCACAGAACCAAGAATATATTCTTGACAGAACCTATACCCCATCCATTCTTGTCGTCTAAGTTTAATCTTCATTATTCTCGATAGCTTGATCAATATTTCTTCTATGTAATTAACTCTGCCACTTAGGAGGCAAAATCAAGTTTGCTATATTGCTAAATAAAGGAGCGTATCAATTAAGATGGGCCATTACCGTATTGTTACAGCTCCATTGGGAATTGCGAGTCGACTTCGGTGAGCAGACGTCTTGTAATAAACAACATGAAGGCAGGGAAGATTTTCTGCCATGATTACAGCTTTAGTGAGCCCATGCATCACAGCTCAGCCAGGAATTGTCAGAGAACAATGAATGCAACATTTACCATTTAACTATGGATAATGTCGACTGAGGACATTACTGAAAACGACCATTTACGTACATGTACTCACTGAAAATTCTTCACAATTTTGAAACTATAGGAAGCCACCCACCTGCGAACACAGCACTGAGTTGGCCACTGTCTTGAACCATCTGTACAGGAATATAGCACTGAATGACTTCAGAGATTGTCAGAAATCAACATTTATTACATGTAGTATTATCTATTTGCAATTTTGTTACAAACACTGCTTGCTCTTTCTCAAGCCATGTTGAATTCACTAAATCAGCAGAAGGTTCTTGGAAAGAGGGATCAATGGGGAAGTTTTTGTCATGAAGCCAGAAGAGACTCATGTGTAATATTGAAAAACACTAGATACAGACAGCAATAAAACTGCCACCAACATCTCTAGACGTCCTTTTGAAATTTGACAAATAATTGATTAAGATATGATGCACCAGCAGCAAAAAATGCATAACCGAGTTCGTGATTATGAATTTTTGCTGGTACTGAGGGCAAGTCAAGGTCATTTTGCACAAGTACATGTAAACATCAGAAAATGAATTGTATTTTGAATAAGATTGTATTGCAACAGTGGGCTGGGTGGTTGAGGACAAGCATACAAGCAAATTTAAAAATCAACTGGTAGTCTGATAAGAGGCAGTCAATTCCTTGGTTGATGCACATATTTCAATAAGCAATAGTTCATAATGTATTACAATGAAACATTCATATAACTAATTACAGCCATTACTTCTCATGCTACGTTAATTAATCAAGATACCTAGGGAATAACTGGCTTTTATTAGACATAATTACCCCATCCTCTGTCATGAAACCCAGTGGAAGTTTTAACTCTCCATGGTAAACTACTGAGCCCGTATGCATAAAGGTGGAATAAGCTTATTCCAGATATAACTTAACGTTATAACATGAAGTTACCGGGAATACGCTTATTTCACTTTTACGTGTATGTATACGGGCCCTGTTGGTTTAGTGCTTTTTACAACCATGCATCACTATGACTTTGTTCACTCTTCTTTTACATTCAGATATAATACAGGAAGTCGAATTCCAAGGTTTAAGCAAATTTTCGACCCCAACCGGGGTCTTCTTCAGGCTGGCACTTTTCCACACTAGATTTCAGAAGAATTCTTTTACATTCAAACGTCTTCCAACTTCCCATCAAAAATTATACAAATTATGCACTCAGCATTTTTTTTTAATATCGTGTAACTAACCTACATCTATCCAATGAAGCAAATTGAAAAGTGCATAGAGTTCACACAATGACACCATCATTCATGTCATTGATGTGCAAATGTTAATGATGGTTCGCCAGAACAAAGCCTCCCAGATCTGTTTATGTCTTTCAATGATTAATAATGGTATAACCTTTTTCTCTACGCATATAACTACTGTAATAAAGCTGCATTATTGATGATCGTTTTGTGGTATTACAGGCAGACTACATTATGTAGTAAACAGTTCATGTCAGATACAATATTTCATGCTGGTTGCATCTCCTTCATCGCTGCACAAGGAAATCAGTAGAATTTCAGTTGAGGGGTATGAGCCCCGTACCTTCAAACTGACATCATAGTGGTGTTGGTTACATTACTGACACCAGTAATGTCAGTTACTGTGTCAGTAACTGACACAACTCTTCATTACTCATTACTCTTTCTTAATCAATAGAAAAGAATCAACCAAAGTCTCGATGCACCATGATGTAGAGAGTTAAATCAGAGTAAAATCAGAGTAAAGTGAGACAGACGGAAGAGTCAGGTACATACATGTGGGCAGAGCATAAAAAAGAGAATATTCCACCCACTGTTAGTACTCGGCTGCAAGAGCTAGCCAAGCAATGTGATAGATGAATCAAGTTTCGCTTTGAACTGTAGCAGGTGGGTGCCTTTCAATGTACTTTTCAAAATTTGAAGGCAAGTAGTCAACAGCGAGTTCAAAATGATACAAGGAGGGCTCTGAGATCGAGTTGTGTACGGTTTTTTCAGCTTTCTCAAAATTTCACTGCGATATGTCGCTACTGCTTGTGTCGGTGGTGATCAGGCATGTCAGGAGTGTTCAACATTGGAACCACAAGACAAGAAAATTCTGCTTCATGTCCCCCATGAAGTTATCTTCATTAATTCCTCCCCAACAGTGAATAAGCTCATGAACATCGACGTGCTGTCTGTGGCAGTAGGCATTAGCACCTGGCATTTGCGTCATGAACTTCCCAACATCTGTCTTTATCCATGGGAGTTTCATTGGTTTTACTGAGAATCAGGAAGACATCACCATCATCAGCCAGGATGTACTAAAGGGATGTATTTTTATTGTCAGCGCAGGTGCAATACCTTTACTACCACAGAAAGTGCATGCGATGTACAATGCCAATGGTTCACATACATTGACTTGAAGAATTAGAAAATTATTTGTCATCTGTACATTTAGGTGTTGTTTGCAACTTGTTGCTGAAGAATTCAGGACACTGACAGTATTAAGTTGAGTACATGCAGCTTGAGTGGACAATGAGAGACAAACAAAAGCCAAGGATTTTACCTGGCAACCAATCCTAGTGCTGTCTTCACAGGGTGTCTCATTCCAAATGAGACCAGCCTTAGCAACCACAGCCTCTCAATTTCTGCAGTTTTGATCCATGGACTTTCCTTCAAGTACCAGTACTCGATGCACAGTGTTTATTTACAAAATCTGGATATTTTTAGAAAAAATACCCATATTCATTTCTAGCATTGCTAAGTTGCTGAGTTCAGTTAGCTGATGTTTGTACAAGAGAACTCTATGTTTACAGGCAGACCAACAGATTTACCTCCGTAGGACTAGCCAGCAGTGAGTCATCAACCACCAAACCTATGTTTACATGCAATCCAACACTGGTCCAACGACAGGAGCATCTTCTTTCTCTAAAGGACTTAAGAACAAATCATAAGATGAACTTGAAAAACTCCGGCCTTCTTTGAATAATGGATGGGAAATCGTTATCCAAGAAGTTCAGAACAAAGTGGTTGATGAGCAGGTTTTTATAGGCATATCATTTCAAAACCAATCAGGCTTTTTCGTATAACCTCATCAGCCAAATAAAGGCTTTTTCTGGTCCAATCTGCAGTTCAGAAATTGTTCCAGACTGCACTGAGGCACAGTTCTCTCTCATTTCATACAAACAATCATCTAAACTTTAACAAGAATCTAACTGTAGACACAAAAGCAAACTTTTCCTGTATGTATTTTATCGTGCAAACAACTCTCACCTTGTCATATCAGTAATGGCAGATATTGGCCTGGGCCATCCCCGGCTGGCTTCATGCAACTCTGACTCTGAGTAGTTGGGAATGCAGACAGTCCGTGGACGGCTTCTCGTCACTTCCATTTTCAATCAATGAGATACATCCTTGTTGAAAAAGATTGTACAAAATGTCCCAGAAGGAAAGTCACACTTCTTAAAAGCACTTTACAATCAGGCTACGCAATCCTGTGCACACGTCCTTCATTTAGTATACATAAGTGGAGGTTATCTGCCGACTCTCAATATTACAGCTTCTATACCATCGTATTCTCCAGGCACGAGGGGAGTGCTCTCAGTACAAGCTGTGTGGTGATGGTGTAGGGTAGGATGACTCTGCTAATGCAGAAGTCAGCGGGAGACTGAAACTCATTCTGCGCTGGGAATCCTGGAGAATGTCTGATGAGGAAGTACTCTGCTGCTGGAGAGGTTAGACAGAAACTCTCCAGGGCATAGTTTCAATGTTTGAAGATGTGATTCACACAAGACAAGGAAGTACTCTTCCCTGTAGAGTACTTACTCACACTCTCCAGAGCTGTGTTTCAATTGAACGGTAACTGAAGCATGATAAATCATGAAAGAAAACCGGATCCTATGACTGAAGCATGGAAAAAACTGCTGCTACTGAGTCAGGTTAATTTTCCATTGTCTTAAACTCGATTCAGTGTAATTGGGAAGACCTGAGGTCAAAAAGAAGGAAAGGAACCAGTTAACAGCGGAGGGGATGATGACACTGAATAGCAAAAGCAGAATATAGGCCCTACACAAGTTAACATTTTCTGGAGCATCAATCTCTGTGGCCCACAGTGAGTTCGACGTCCCTTTAGAGCGATCCCCCAAAATCCCATCATGTTGAAGATTGGTTTTGAAGTACCCAAGGTCATCCACAGTCGCAAGCAGCATGATTTGTAGCCAGACACCTGTTTCATACATACATGTACACAGCCACTGACAAAAACTAAAACACTGCTATTGGAGATTGCAGTGCAATTTCTCTGGCAGAGTTTCATGATTAAGGAAAGGTGAACATACCCAGGAAGGCTTTGGAAATAATTCAATCAAAGCAACCTGCCAGATCAGCTTCAGGCAAGAATTGCTCCAGCTGACTCATTTCAATTTCTGCCTATCAGCCCAAGCCAACAATAAGGAACTTGCATGTCAAAATAAAGCACTATTCATCAACTAAAAGGTAAAAAAACTTTCACCTGGAATTGACAAGCAGTCTGAACCTCACAACCACTGCCTGCAACGGTTGCATTCTCTGGCTGTCAGTTTTAATACCTGAGCAAAAGGATGTCAATCAACCATTTATAGGTATTTCGGCAGTGACTTGACCCCGATGGTATGGTTCTCAAACACAGAAAATGGTGGCTACTGTCCTGTATATGTAATCAACGTTCTGTCCTTAATCAAATCTGACTGCTGTAAACCACACACGCTGGTTTAACAAATGTACTCAAACTTTCCATCATTCATATTCTATTAAAACACAGCCTGATGATTAATTCCATGGGTGCATCATTCAACTAGACCATTAACTCCAACAGAACAAATGCATCTTTCATTCTGGCATCAGCTATAAATATATCAACTGATTGCTGCCATTCATGGTTTGATAAAATATTTGTCAGGTCCATCAACAAGGTTATCGACCTTGGGTTGGAGGCTACAGTGGCAAAGCAGATTAGTGGCAACACCTCAGCGTTCGGCCTGCAATTACTTCAAGTTCAATATTGGCGTCCTAATAAAATTTTTGATCAAACTGATCCTCGTTATGCTAAAGGAACAATGCAGTTTCCTAATGGGAAGAATCCGTACCACCAAAAATAGATAGCCTACATGTATCTATTTTTGGTACCACTGAATTCAGTACACAATGATGGTAAACTAATACATAGACATGCAAGTTTTACCATTTTTACTGCCTCCTAGGAGAAACATCCAGAACCAATACACCAATGACGGTAGCCATACCAATTAGGTTTATACCAATACCGATAGATGGCAATACCTTAGATACAGCGTGAGTCAATACTGACATGACTGAAGCAGGCATGCATGCATACAAATTCTGCTTCAAAATCAATTCCAAGTCCATTGTTAATTGACCACCTTTTAATGCATGAGTGACTACACTATATCATTTTTCACAGCAAAGGGTGGTTGATGTATTCTGAGATGTAGTTGATACTTCATGAATAGCTCTCTGGAGCATGACCACCTCCACATTTAACCAATTAAAAACATCGTCACCGTCTCAGCAGTATTGCATACCAAAAAGAACTTCAAATGTATCAAAATAACTGCAATTTTCCTTCATATAGAAACATGATGGGATTATTATAAAACCACTTTAGATGCTATTCACAAATCATTATGACTTCATCAACAGTAGAGATGAATTCAAGTCCCAGGATGGTGAGATGAGCCCGTCGAGACCACTTAACCCGGGCACCGCTGTGTGTGATGGAAAAAGGTTCTTTTATCATGATGCCATGTCATGAATAACAACACTTACTAAACCTTATGAATTAGACCTGATATGCAATAAATTATAGAAGATATGAAGAAGTGTTGGTGTAATGAAATGTAGAACTAACTTCCCCAGATAGTCATCAGGCAAACTACTGATAGAATTTCTAACTGTATTTTCAAAATTTCTTATTACCATATCCTATATTTTGGAAATTCCTTTTACCATATTGTTCTTGTATTGTAGGCCATTGCAAGGAAAGTATTAGAAATTTAGCACAGTCGACTTTCAAACAGCATAAGAGGTGGCCATTAAGAAAATATCGAGTCTTTACTGGAAGTGCCCCATCGCATTAGGATTATGTACTGGGGGTCTCCTGAAGCTCAAGGATATGGCATTCGTTATTTGTGTCCCGCATGTCCTGAGCGGGCCACTATATATAATGTTTAACTCAACAAATGCGACAGCTGTAAACATGTATCAGCTGTCAACAGACCCTCATGCCCCACACCTCTCATCAAAGCAGGAAGCGTGCATTGCCATTACCACTTATGCAGACAGGAATTCTCTAACTTTTTAACTCCTGCTGATGTTATACTCAGGTGTTGAAGATGTAAATGGTGTTTTCAGCGTGTAACCGAGTGAAATTGTCAGTTCCATTCAATCAGTATTAGATATCGCAAGGTGCGAAAGAAAATGCTGATGATTTTCTGGTACTGTTAACTAATACCACATCCTACAGTAAACGGTTCCGCTTGATTCCAAGTCATGATGCATCAATCCAATCCTTTAGTCATAATATAGGTATTTGGGCCTGTGCCATCATCAAAATCCTCATCATTCATAAAATTCTTCACCATCCAACTCACTATGAGAGGAGCATATGTGATAATCTATTTTGTCAACTCCCCAAACCTCCCAAATCTAGTTCCACACAACCCTACGTCGCTCCTGATAAGTTTCTTATTTGTCAGAAACCTGACAACACTTATAGCAAAATTTTCATTAGTCTCAACATCCAATGGAACGTGCGATATTCCCTGGGTAACCAGAGTGACGGAGACTACATGACCACATTTTTGCCATGGATCAAGTACATATTCTTATTTTGGTGATAGGAAAGTTGAAAGAAATATAATATCCCGGGTATAATATAGGAAATAGGAAGGACAGGATTCGGTCAGTTTTACAATGGACGTATTATAAAGTATTATGGTCTGTGAGTACGGTATATACAGGGAGTCCCAGAAAAAAACTAATCCTAAAATAAAGGGTTACTTTTTGACCAAGCCTTCTGCTGTAGAGTCATTATTAGATTGTCACCTATTTATCATGAGTGGGAGCAAAATGCTTTCCAATGATACCTTGATGACATTCCTCTGGTCATGCATCACTGAGCACCATTGTTTTGAAAATGGTGTATGTGGCAATTATATAAATTATGCACCAACACCTTCCACGTGGCTGCAATTTGCCCCTGCGTCATACCATTTGGACAATGTCAAGCATGACAGTGGGCATCACATTTTACCCGATTTGGCGCCAAACTGTCACAAATGAGTTTTCATTCTCCATTTTCCACATGCTGCTCGGTGATGCATGATTAGAGGAATACCATCAAGTACTTCGTGGTATAAATGGAACGCATTTTTCCCCTCAGCAAATGGCTTTTTGGTCGTTTTTTTTTCTGGGACAGCCTGTATTAATCAGTCGTCCATCAATTGTATGCGCATGGGTTCTTTCATGTTATATTTACAGTCAGCTGAGTGAGAACAACACACACCGACACAAGTAACCACCCAAAGCAATCTTGACAATCTTGAAGGCCAGACGGGGACTCTATCTCTCTGGCGTGAACAACGGTCATGCAGAGAAGCAAAAGACAGACATATAGCTAAGGCAAACCTACCTTTTTACATCCCACACTTACCAGTTTCTCAGGAAGTCAAACTTGATGAAGCTAGAAACTCTGGACGTTTCAAAGGTTATCCCAATTCAACTTCATGAAGGACCAAGTTACGACGACACAATGCCGGACCTAAGTAGGACTCGTCTCAGTCTTATGCAAAAGCTCTTAAAAGTAGATTTAGGCCTACTTTGTTTGGCTAATTGCTTAGGTTCAGCAGTACCGCAGACCGGACCAACTTGCCCACTGAGTAAAATAATCGCTATTTATCAAATTACTGAAGAAGGTTTTAGGGGTATTATAACCAGGATAAAGCACTTTCATGAGAAAGTGTCACATTTCGATTAGAATAACAACTGTCCTGAGGCAACAGTGTATAGGATCACCCATGACAAATGGTATGATTTACCATTACATTGTGTCTATTCAGAAATATGTATTTACCACTCATGCAATGGCGGACAGACAAATATCGTGTTTCCAAAGCATCCTAAATGCATTGTAGGACGTGAGAATAATTTTCCTGCAGTACCAGTAATCGAGGGAATTCACTGATACCACAAGGACACTTCACGAAGGATTCCCTGGTGTTGGTTGCGGGTACTGTGGAAAGAAAAGGTACTGGAGGGCGAATTGGGAAAAGGCACCACTTCCAACATCATTACATTAACAAAGTAAACCCACAGAACACAGACGATCAATATTTCTCAGCAGAAGAGTAAAGAATTTGTTTGGCCTTATTTCGGCAAGGATTACTTCAGGACAAGCAATGGATTACCAATGAATATCAACCAAGAACTTTCTCATCGAATATTGTATTCTTGCGCATGAAAGACCCAATAACACATTTGCCCAATTCACTGGAAAAACTGGTTTTGAAATATGGATGAAGAAGTGCTGTGTTTGGAATTAGTCCATCAATTTCAAAGCAGAAGCCTCAGGAACTGTGCACTCCACCGGCTGGCCAGCAGATCCATCCAGAAAATCATCAGGTGTTTTATGACTATTCAAAGATGAGGAGTATGGATAAGGAATATCATGATCCTTGGGTTGGGATGTTCAACCTACAATGGCAGGGAGATGTCTGCAGCAAGCCAGCGTGGTCAAGAAGGGGACCGATGGAAGATCTCCTTGTTCGAAGATTTGTATAATCACCTGCCAAGTATAGATGAAACCCTCCAATGGCACCTGCTACCTGTGAACTCAATCATTGTCAAAGACCCCAGATCAATCTATTGGTAAAACGTGATAGCGAGTAACCAGCTGAGCCATCGCTTTGATAAAGGACTCCAGCTAACTACCACTAGAAGCAGGGTCTTAAAAGAAATGTTTCTGAAGTCTTTTTATAGTGAAGTTGTACTTCGGGATAAAAAGAGGTCAATCACCCTTTTGTGCGCATAGCATTGCGGATTTTCATTCCGATTATCAATATAATGATTATGACAGGATTTCAAATTGCTGGGGTTCTATGGGATACAGACATTGCTAATAAAGGAACCAAGAGGGGATACTTGGCTGCCACTGCATCAGCAGCAATAGGGCCGGGCGGGAGATGACGGCTATTGCCCATCATCAACCGGACTTGAATAATGTTGAAACTGACCATGCTACGCCTGCCAATCTGAAAAAAAACACACGAGGATGTTCTTTGAGCGTGACCATGATTTACCCATACCGTGGCGAGGTCAACAACCCTAATTTTATTATTAGCACTGGCAACTTTCAGGAAATGATCGTTCCAAAAACATCAACATGTTAAAAGAGGCGAGAGCAAGGGACAAATGTTTTCGATCATTCAAAATACCAATCACGGGTAATCAGACTGAGCAACCAAAGAGCTGTAATGAATGACTTTTGTCTACACGTTGACAAATCACAAAGGCCTGGGGTATCAATCACTATTTCAGCAGAACCTATCAAAATACTGCAATGCACAAGCCTGAATATCAAAGATAACAAATAATGTGAAAAATCCCCGTTTTGAAATCACGCTGAGAGAATGGAGGCAAATTGCATGAAGGGGAAACTAATCACCATGATGAGGAGAGCGGATGTTGATGTTGCAGATGCAAATATCACTTTATTAATTTTGATGTGAAAATGGCGCAGGTCGGTGACCGATTGAATAGCAGATCAAGAGTAATATTGTACTCGTCTCCTCGTGACTTCAACGTACATACATACATCATAATCAACCGAGTACGTTGAACTTACAAAATCTGAAACTTTAATCTGTTAGTTCAGTGAGCAGGAAGATAAAGGCAAAGTTTTCGCACGGATGTTATCAAGACAGTCTCTCGTCATCTTCACTTCACCTGCAGACCTGGAATCATGCACAGGTCATGGGAACCAACATTTATCAAATTAACAGTCTCAGAGGAATAATGAAAAAACATCAAAAACTGAACATAACAGAGAAGAGATTGTGTAGCGAAGCAAGACACAAGGCAGGGAATTACCGAATGACATTCAACATGTGCAAAGCCATGATCCATGTGAATGAAAAAACTTTAAAATCTAGAAGGCACCAGTTGACCCCATGACTAAGCAGACATCTTGGACAGACTTTGGTGGACCTGGCACCTGGAATCAGTCAGCTTTAATGAAAATGTCTTGATCAAAGAAAATCGTCAAGTTTTTCTTAAAGGTAAAACGAGTGTTGCGCAGAAGCTTGAGTCTATATATATCTGTGACAATTCATAAAAGTGAATCAGACAGTCAATTTTAACCACCTTCAATATTTCTTTAAGTTCATATTTCACATGGTAGCCAGCCAGGCTGGAGTCGGGATCGGCCATCTTGGATTCGACCTTGTCCTCACCTGGATCGCCAAAGCCAGGTGTGGCTGAAAAGTGCGGAAAAAGCATCATTTACTTGGTTAATTAAGTTCATGCAGGTTGTGGCCGGTGATCTGGTGCAGGAAGGCCAACCTCGCCCCTGAAAGAACTGTCACACCAACACATGCCCCCATGCACGTTTTGGCACTACCTCATCTAATCAGGGGTTCAGGTTGAATTTAACTGGCACATCACTTTTTATTGACAACTAATTTGCTCAGTTAGAAGATGCGATGCTGTAAATAAGACTCAGGGTACCATGTGGATATCTGGGCAGTAAACAGTGCATTCGCACCAGATTACTCAGTCCAACATAAAATGTGCTACCAATTTCTAGTTAATTTTGCAAATATAAACAACTTTGTAATACCATGCAGAAAAATTCATGTACAAGCAAGTTACACGCTGGCCTTTGCTATTAAAGGGACTACCAGTCATTGTATACACTCTTAAAAAATTCTTGTCACCGCAACTTGTCTGCGAATATTGATGAGATGCTTTAGTCAGCCTGACGAATTACGTCATTCATGACACAATTTACTTGTCATGGCGAGTCGCACATCTCTGTGATGAGTTCAGTTCATCCAGTTGACAGAGGTCTCTAGTTATGACGATAAGTTGCAGGTGGCAGGACATTATTGCGCATGCGCTTCCCTTACATTTATCGCTCAATTTCTTGAACTCTAAGCATGCTGTCACCATCGTTGCCTCAGTAGCCACGAGGGTTTAGGGGTTTTGTCTAGTAGTTTATATATTTCATAGGTCGTAGGTTCGAATCCCGCCGTAGGCCCTGAAATTTGGGAGAGTTTTTCTTTCATATGTACCTGTTATTAGTACTTGTAACTACCGCATAACGGTCTCTTGGCGCATAATTTTTAATTTTTGTGTAGCCTGAATGACGAGATGTAGTTGTTTCAATGATAAGATGTCTCTTTTCCGAGGATGACAAGTTATAAACTTGTCAATTGACAAGATAGACCCTGTCAATTTAAGCATATTCTGAGAACGAGTTCCAGCTTGTCAGTACGACGAGAATTTTTTTAGAGTGTATCCACCAATTTTTTTGAACAAATCTTTTTTCAGACATGTTAGCGGCAAAATGTTTTGACCATCCAGGCGACAGGGACTTCATTTTCAGAAAAGGCCTTCAAGTCGACACGGTCGAATGCCACTAGAAGTTCGTTTTGAAACTGCATTGCCATATCTTCATAAGGTCCTTCTCATTAGTTTGAAAATATGATTGATGAAGAAAATAACTTGATTAGAGTACCAAATGTCTCATTAGAATGCCACTTGGACTAATGAACTTGGCTAATTTACTCAGGAGACAAGGCTATAACCTGCAGTAGAAATAACACCCAGTGTTGTTAGAGGAAATTGCAGAGCTCTTAACAATTAAGAGTAAATTCTGTCTCATCAACAGTTTGTGGCACCTCCATAAATTAAAATGCATGACTTCAGCAGCTACAGGCATTATCCTATGCATCACACTGCTTGGCCCTAAACAAGAAGACCTGCTAAAATGACTCGAGGATGCTAAAGTATCCTGTGCCAAAAAAACCAAATCCTGTAATGACAGGGTACCTCAGCAAAAGGAATTCAGCTTCAGAGTAAATGTATGCTCCACACACCTGACAGAGATCAACATGCATGTGAGAAGAGATGGGCCCAGAAGCTGTTGATGCTTCTAATGAGCCTGTACTGCAATATATTTCTTCCATTAATCCGAATTCTGCAGGACACAAGAGACCTATGATAACATTCTACAAACCCAAGAGCCATCAAATGAATTCACTGACTAATAGAAGTAAAGATATACTATCCCAAAGGATGCATAGGAAGGCTAAACAAAGCTTGGGTGCTCATGATAATTAGTAAGCTTGCAAATGCAGCTGGCTGGGGCTCAGAGGATTTCTAATTTATAATCCTCAGAACCAGAGGCATGCTTTAATACATATTTTTGAGATACTTGTTTCCAATTATGAAAATTGAACTTGTCCAGGAACTCACCTCTCAAACTCTGCCCTTGCCATCGAAAAACCAGGCATGAAAGTGAAGTACTCCATTGTAACTCATTCATATCCGATGATAGGAAAGAGAAAACCACAACTCATTGATCCAGATCTACGAATAGTGCTCAGAGAAAGAATTACACCGGATGTGGGTTACCAACTTCAATATGTTACCAGCAGGATCATTGGCATTTTTAGAATGTAATTGCAGGCTTTAATGAACCCACATGTCAGGGAGCAGAATCCTTCAAACAGGTATGCACAATGAAGTACTTACAACAGCACACAAGTTTTGTTTGTAATATAAATGCACCTCAAGGATCCAGCCAAATTTCAGATAATTTCAATGACTGCACCAATACACTGTCATCAAAAAACTAAAAGTTCAAAAGAACTTGGCAAGAAGCAGAGTCCACGATCATACAAAACAGTTGACAATACTTTAACTAAGATTGACGTAGGGTCCAGCAGTAATAGTGCCACTCATATCCAAGAAGAAAATGCCCACTGCTCACTTCAAGCAGTCTGCATCAAATGCCTCATTCTCAGTTCGCCACAGGCAAGTTGCATCCAATCACCATGAGGTACAAGGTTTGTGAGACTTCTTCAAGTCATAATTCTGGTAGCCTGTGAAGGAAAGCAGTTTTGTCACATGTGCAGATGGTCCATCATTATATCTAGAGTCCAAATTACGGTCCATCCTTCGAGATGTATGCAGCAATCAAGAAGTTGTTTCAGTCGAGCACAACGCCCATGATGTGTTCCAATGTCACTCATTCTGTTGCCCCACTGCTTCAGTTCGTCCAGGTAGTTCTAACAGAATAAGATCCTATGATATGAGCTGCAGTGGCATATGAACCTGAATAAAAACATTCCTTGGCTTTCTATATGGAAAAAAGATTACCACCTAGGTATTCATTTACAGCATTCCACAATGGCATGTCTATTGATACAGCAACTTCGTTTTTCTCGGTTAGTTTAAGAGACAATAGTGAGTTTTCGCAAGTCTGACGAAACAAGAAGTACATGTACGAAATATGAAATTCAAATTCACTCCCAGGACCTAATGTATTTTGGAGATGGTTGGTGCCGATCATGTCAGACCGAGAGAGTTTTGGTGCGCCTAGAATTTTTAAATTTCCATTTCGTATAGCTACGAAGCGGAAACGAAAGATACATTTCCATACCGGTATAGTGTAATATACACCGCAACTCCATCGGTCTTGCGTCAAACGCTAAAAGACGCACTTGCAGCAGGCGATATTTGTGGTACCAACCAACTCCCGAAATACAAAAGATCATGGAAATGAAGTTCAATTTCGTATTTCGTACTTCGTGTCTCATCAGATTTGCGAAACCTCACTATCATCCAGCCACCCCGCCAAACCTGTCTTACATTTGCACTGAAGTAACTAATTTATTTTGAATGTAAGTGTTCCTTTTCCACAGAAAAATCTCCACAAAACCATTTGCTAGTGACTACCTTTTCTCCCAAGCAACTTATTCCAGCTCTTTGTAACCAAGTGGACCCGAATACACCGAGATCCTCATCTGTGCCAGCATGATGCTATTAAACGGTTAAAATCATCATGCTGTGAACAAGATACACTCTGAGAAAACACTGGTTTCGAAAACTGAATGTTTCAACGGATGGTTTCACATAGCCAGTTTTTTTTCACAGGTTCACAGAATTTTTACTCTTTGAGTCAGTTTTCACTTGAATTCCAAACCTGATTATTAGTACCTTGAGCAGCAAACCTACTTCATAAAAAGAAGCAAAACAAATGGCTACATGAGACGAACAGCTAGACAATGCACCCTGGCAGTCATAATTAATTCAAAACAACAAGGCTCCTCTTCCCTAGTAATTAAAAATAATGACAACTGTTGAAAATTACAGCAATTATGAGAATGGCTTATTGTTAAATGATGAGGGATGGTAGCAGGAACCAGCATCAAGTACGAATTCTATCTACATTTTGTAACAGTGCCAATTTCGCACAACGGTACTGGGCATTTATGGCAATGGGAGATAACTCCACACCCACAAGTGATGAAAAACTTCAAAAAGTAAATGCTGATAAATGTTACCAGAACCTGAATATATAGAATTTCCAGGAGCATCAGTTAGAAATTCAGTGATATAATATCTGCATCAAAAGTTTTACCGACCCGATCCCAAATGAGGGAATCTTTGGAGCAAATGTCAAAAGAATGCATGCAACAAGCACTGCCAAAGAACACTGCAAAAGCTCATCCACAATGCAAAAGGATCAAGCGATTGTGAGGAAACATCACCACCTCAGACCAAATTATCTCATCCAGACATCAAGAACAGAATGAAAGCAACACACAGCATGACTTACCTAAAGAAGCTTGTGATTCTCCGAGGAGAACACATCTTCATGCTCACCATACTGAGTTACGCCGACGACATCCCTAACACGATGATGGGTGATAACCCACCCACGATGCTCTGATAAAAACTTGATTAAATTCCTGTCTCATATTCTATCCAATTTCCTTCAAAATATACCATCTTCTCTAAAAAACTTCAAGAGTGTAAACTCTACTCCCACTGCGAGTGTAATTCAATTCGAAATAAGTGAACGAAATACAAGTATGGCAACATCAACAATTACAGGATAATGAGCCAGTCCGTATCCACGCAAAGATAATCATGCAGTGAAGCATTATAAAGTTATGGACATCTGAGCTACACTGCCCTCCATTTCTATCGAGCTATTGATTTTCATCCTATGCCAGCCATGAACATGCAGACAAAAAATTAGTAGTCCAATACCGAAGTCACTTTTTGTGCCCATATTTGACTTCATTTCACCTCCAAGGTTTCTGAGTGTTGAACAAGTTGCATTCTGTAATCTGATTAACTATTTGGATGGGAAGACTTCAGGTCGCAACTAGCGGAAATTCACTTATGCAGCTCAGCAGACTTAGGGAAGTTAGTGATGCAGCTCAGATCGATCAGACAGGTCACTTTCAATGTAGCTAGACGAAGTCCGTCGCTATAGACCAAGTCCTCAGAAACAATATACATGTAATATGAAATCTCAATGGACCAAAGGAATGTTTCATTTTTTTGCTAGGTGATCCTAGTTTATGCAGATCACATGCAGAAACTAACGGAATTGGTAAATAAGGGTGAAAAAAAGAACAGAAAGCGAACATGGCCAACGATACTGGATGCAGGGAGTTCATGTATACATGGATCTACTTCAGTGCATAAGTCAAGTAGATACTGAAATACTCCTGGATGAAAGACCATTGCATGTAATCCAAGACATGACTCTGAAATCTATTGATTATTCATTCTAATATCACAGCATCCTACCGGGGTAATTCATATTTAATTGCTGCAAGTCGGATGCTACATATCTCTTCAGGTTCCAACTCAAGTTTTTCGGGCAACTCTAGTACCATATAGTCTACATATTTATGGCAATAATATTGCAAAATTTTGGCAGACGAGAAACAGATAATGGTCAGAACATTGTAATGTGATTGTTACCAACGGAATCATGCATGGACCGTCATGAAGTTGTTTGAGCTTGGTGATTATGAACGATTATTTTAGAAACGTTGGAAGTTACAACAGAGTCAATGCCACAACTCTTTTTAAAACTCTTCTTTTAGATTACTGGTTTACCACACAATTAATCGTCCATCTTTATCACACTTGCTGTCATTTCAGACCTAACAAGGTTCTCTGAAAAAGGTGAAAGCCTACCAAAGTACCTCTCATGGTTTTTGATGGATTCAATGATCATTCAAAGCAGAAAATTTAGCAGCTGATGAATATAGTCAAGATTTCAGCTGAATCCCATTTAAGGATTCTGCAAATCATTCTAGTGGCAATACTAGAGTAGTCCGTAGTCATAAGCTGTCATTTGGGCATGGAAACATCAGCACCGCTCTGATCGGATACTGAAAAATCAATCTACATCTATTTGATGACATCACTTTTGTACAACTTCAAATCAATCGAATCACTTCTCAAAGCTGTCCAACATCGAATTGAACTCAATCAAAGGTCATAAATAACCAATAATTGCACTGGTTATCAAAGCTATGTTTACAGAGTTCTCAATGTGATGGGAAATATGAGAATAGTAAGTTTGGAGGGTAAACACCAAAGGAAGCAGGTGGGCAAATACTGTTTTGATTTCCGTGTTGGATCTAAGCAGACATTTGTAGCTACAATGATTCTCATTGATAAGAATATTTGGAGGCCAGCAACATGACCTCGTCTCCTGTTTACCTAATTGATGCTTATTTTTTTCTCCTTGGGGATCTGAATTCAAAGAAGGACAAACACTATTCTTGCAGAAAACACACTTTATTTTCCAAGAGCTTAATTATAATAATGAAAGGATTTTTATGAACACGAACTTGAGCAACCAGTTCAAAATTCTAATTTTGGATCACGTATTGGACCATTATTTTCAATCATAGGCTTTTCCAGTTTCACTTTCCAAGCAATCAGGGTGGGGGTGCGATGGGTGGGAGGGTA
>NMRB01000267.1:407485-443810 GCA_002633025.1 Notospermus geniculatus | reverse complement strand
GGGGGGGGGGGGAGGGGTATGGATGACGTATTGGGGATGGGGTGAGGTGGATGCATCTATCTCCTGTTTCGGATTTGTTTGGGGAGAAATGATTCGTTTGTCAATCCTCATCAAAATCATGTTTAGTAACTCTGTACATTCGGCACTTATATACTAATACACGGCCAGACTACAGCATTGAAATCTTATTTTGGTTTGATTTGTTCTTGGGTTGATTGGTTCGCTCGTCAGCAGACAAACCATGCTTGACCGGATACACGTAGAGGAAATTAACAATTGAGTTCACCCGCCTGGTTTCAACTTGCAGTTGTTTTTTCACTCACAGGCATTGATGAGTGCTTCGGAATTCCTCACCTTCCTTTTATTGTTCGTGTGGAGATTTGAAACCTTTAAAATTCAATAACCTCATCAGATGGAACGACGTATCCATGATGTCCTGTTTCAGATTTGTTCTGGGAGGAAAAATTCATTCATCAGCATTGAAATCATGCTTAGCACTTCCGTACATTCAAAAATAGATCCTCTCTTCTATTTTTGGTACATTCGGCATGACAACTGGATTTGTCCACCAGGATTCAACTTGCAGCATCACTTTCTCTTGGTACAGATTTGTTCTTGGGACGAATGGTTCGTTCGTCAGCATCAACCCCAGGTACATTCCACATAGGCCTACTCATCAAAACCAGAACCCCCACAATAGCAATATTATTACTTCAAACCTTACAGAATACTGTGAATTATGAAAGCAAGAATTTATATTTTAACCCCAAACATTTTCATACTGTATGTGTAAGTTGCACCTGTGTCATTTTAAAGGACAATACCAGATCATTCATTAGGGCCTACTCGTGTGTCAAAACTCCAGGTAATAACTTATGAATCAAAGGCTAACGGCTAATGGGCCTTATCCATCTAGGCCTAGAAGCAGTCACATTGGTAGTAGCAAGTCATGTGTGACTGATAATGTTAAAGTAACAACTAGCCTATAACAATACACGTACATTTGGTAGCCATAACACCTGCGACAGGCTGAGCCAAAGGCCAAATTACACACGGACTTACATAACATACATAATCGTCACGACACCTTCCGACACGCGCTGCCAGATCGACTTTGAAAACTGCTGCAGATGCCACGGCTATTTGCACACACAGGCAGGCACCACAAGTGTCAGCAGCAGCATAACAGTGGCTGGTTGATGATTCAGTCAGTAGGCGTATTAAAAGTCATGCTAGTGGTACAACGTAGGCCTAAAATGAACGAATTAGGTGGAGCCTATTGGGCCTACATGTATATTTCAAAAACATCAGAGAAACGCAGAAATTTAAGTTAGCTGCCAAACATCTTTGCCCTTCCATTGATGTTCGACGAAGCAGCGACAGCAACCAGAAATTCTTGTGGTACCAGTTTCATTTTTAGAACAATGTAGGCGTACTCTGTGAATTGTACAAAACTATTACAGGTGAAACTTACATATTTTGGTACGAAAATGCACATCTCATAGAAATATAAACTTGTTCGGTCTTGTTTCACAATGTACTAGTATAATCCCCACGTGTACTGAATTTTGATAAAAACAACCTAGGCCTACATTACCCTTCCACATACATGTACCAGTATATCACATTCCTAGTTATCACCAGTGACATTGCAACATAAAATAAGTGTGCATATGAGGCTTATATTAGACGTAGGGAACTTTGAAACTGAGTTACATAACAATGTGCAGTAGATTTTTCAAGGAACTTTGAAACTGGGTGTCAGAACAATGTGCAGTGATTTAAACATTGCATTTGATTGAGTCAGCAAATAGATTACGGGGAAGCCAAGTAAATTATTGTGCATTGTTTTAGTGGGTGGGTTATAAAATACTGAATATTTTAAAATATTTTTTAAGTCTGAGTGTGCCGGTAAGTAACACCAATGAGCCAGAAAATACTTTTGACACTGACTCATGGTATTAAAGAAATAAAAATATCCAACAAAGAGATAAAACAATTAAACTGTTTATAATTATTAGCTTACCTGCTACAGCAGACCTTGAGGGCATGGTTCCCCATGTCATAATCCAGTACAACCACCTTGCCTGGCATTCCAGCTAACTCTGAGACTGGGATACACACGACAGGCGGCTGCTATTGGATTTTCGCTTTGATCAGATTTACTGAATGGGTGCATCGCAACACTATAATGACTTTCAATTAACACTCATATAGGGACATAGAAAGACTGCAGAAGCACTAGAAAGACAGCATGCTGAGGGGTTAAGGATCCTTATATTGGCTTCCACTTGCTTTCTGTGACCTTCAAAGGATTCGGTCTCATTCATGCAAGTGGTGATTCTCATCAATAGGAGGACAATTATCCAGTGGATTGATTGGAGCAGAGGCGCTTCTTCCTAAAGTGTAGCAGTATTAGCCAAATGTTTGAAGATCGTATGGGTTCTTTGAAATACGTCTATATGTAATATTTTATTCAATCACTTTCCATTTTGATTTAGCTTGCAGGGCTAAAATTGTTGTTAAGATTTTGTACCGAGATCTGGGCCCGGTTGCACAAAACTCACGATGGCGCTAACTTGGTGTTAGCGATAACTTTATGTTAGATGACGTAAAAATCCATTGTCTTTTTACGTCATTTAACATAAAGTTAGCACTAACACCAAGTTAGCGCTAACATGAGTTTTGTGCAACCCAGCCCAGATATCTTATTCTGCCATGAATGAAAATATAATATTGATGTGTAACGCAAGAGAAAACCAGAGCTTACTTCGTCAGTGTCACATGAGGAATACGAGGGTCAAAATTTGAATTCAGATACCTCATTCAGATTCCCATTTTATATTTACACACTACATGCACGAGGAGGCGACAGGCACAGATTCATGCGCCTTTCATATTCTGACAACCTCATGCTTATTGACTAATGACTGAACTCTGGCCTCCTTCTTAAAAGACACAATCTCAATGGAGTGATCAATTATAATAGGAAGGAAAATAAACTAACCAAACCATAGCCCCGAGTTTGTTAGCTCAACAGCAAACATGATCCAAGAACATCAGTCATGAATAATGAAACTCACAAATCAATATGTTGACAAACAATGTAGAATATCATGTACGATGTCATGATAGAGCTCTATTTCTCAAGAATTGAGTTTGGTGGGAAAAATTCACGCAGTGTAGATTGATTACCGGTACTAAAATAGTTTTGATGGGAAGTCATGTACAGTTGGCACTGCTCGCTGTTGGTGCTAGGACTGACTAACAGAAGCAATTTACATACATGTAGCAACAGACATGCTGAAGCCACTGTATTTTAGAAATCTTCTTGATAAGAATATACATATACATGTATACAGCAATGCTGTCTTTCATTTGTGCCAAAAAGCAGCAATAGCAAAATGCTGAACAAAATAGTATTTTTCAATACGCACGTTTCTACTACATAAACCGAATGATGAAGGTAAATAATAGGACTTGTACCATGGCAATGAACTGAAACAAGAACTGTAAAATGCATCATACGTCAGTGAACATAAAACGATGATCAACAGTACTTCCATCTTCAGGCCATAGCTTGAACTAATGGTAGAGCTGGATAATGTGGCTAGGGATGGGACAAAGGGAGGGCAAAGGTGTAACAATATTGCTCTCCAGGAGATTTGATCAATGCGGATTCAAATAGTCATCATTCAAATGAGAATTTCAACCTTTTGAACAAGAGTGTAACACTTGATTTGATTTAGCTTGATTTGCTGTACGGTACCTTGCTAACCTCAGACCTGTCAGGTCACTGGAATACCGTGAAAATTACTATGTACAAAAAGTTACATTATCAAACAGAAAAACAGGAATATTTATACACCCGTCATGAAACAATGACCAGAGACATTTCACATGCAATGCAATTATACAATGTACAAGCCTGCAACTTAAGCAGTTAAGATTTGTACTATTATTAGAGGCAAATGCACAACATGGAAAATCAAATCATCATTTCTTTATGACAGAATACACCACTCAGTGTTCTCCACGGGTTTTGGTCTAAGAGGGGTGGCGGTGGGCCTGGTGCCGAAGGCACCGCGCAAGGAGCCAAAGGGGGCTTCTTGCGGGGGTCTGGGGGGTTCTCCTCCAGCGAAATTTGGATTTTAGGTGCTCTGAGATGCGTTTTCTGAGCATCTGAGGTGCATAATTGAGCGATCTAAGTCATAAATATTAGGGTGGACGAATTTTTAAGAGGGGCGGACGAATTTTTAAGAGGGGCGGATTTTGCTGTTGGTATTTTTAAGAGGGGCGGGCTGCCCTTTTTTAACTGGTGTGGAGAACACTGAATGTAATAAATGACAGGACTCATCCAACATAGCCAACGCATGCCCATTTCATGGTACTTATGAACACTTTGGACAATATGTTGCCAAACTTCAAGGTCACACTTCAGTGAAATTCCATCGAAAATTCTTGCATAACTTCCGATTTAGGGGTGACACCTGGGCAAAACATACAAAAATTTAAAACAAATCTATATTTGTTGAGTCGTTCCAGCAAGTGGATATCTTGATTTGGAAAATGCACCATCGGCCAGACTAAGAGAGCTGGTGTCCCTCAAAACAACATCTTGTTTTGGAATTCAGTTTTGGATGAACATAGTAGATACATGTACCTGCAGGCCTACATGGTTTTTTTGGCAACATACTGTGCAAACTGCCACATAAATGATGCAAAGCTAATAAGCCACGAAAAACATCAAGTGGCTTACCCCCCATTAATGCCATCACTTGAAGGTGATGATGCTTCGACTGGAAAGAACATTAATAATACCACAATTGTTAAAACAACAAGATAAATGTAGATCCATCATTCAACATGAATTGCAGGTTTAGTCAATCAGTGAATGAATATTACAAGACAGCAAAACTAACAATAATTTAAGACTAAGAGCTAGTAGTATCAATTGATAACCTGAGATTTCCCCTGGCAAGGCTTTGCAAACGTCTAAGGAAAAGACAAGATTCAGTCTGATCAGAAAGCCAAGCAAATGGTACTTTCATTCTTACTTACGTAAGAGACTATTATTGTGGATGATTTATCAATGTACGACAAAACCCCATCGTCCGATACATACCTAATGAGAAGCTTTCTTCAACTTCACTGTTGGCGTTTATATCAGCGAAAGGAATATCTTCAGTCATTACTGAAATATGAATAGAACAGAACATGACATTGACCGAATGACTTCAGAATCTTTTTGGCACATGTACATGTACCTGTAGCAGGCCTACCATCATTTTACTAGGCGTACACTGCGACTGACACCAGCTGTGCCTTGCTCACACAAAGTCCAAGTTAGGCCTAGGCCTACCATATAGGCCCTACTATAGGCCTCCTTTAGGCTAGCCGCTAGGGCCTATAGTCATTCATTTTGTCATTGTGGTACTGACATTAGGCCTCGGCCTACATTGCGTTATTGCTGTCATCTTGAATCCCATCCCATTCCCTCGATTTGGCACTGCGGCAGGCACCGCACCGGCATGCCATCTGATCATTCTCAATCTCTCCTTCAGTAGGTCCCGATACGGTATGTAGGCTACTAGCCATGCTAGCGGCACATAATGATAATGCTCATACACAGCAGCATCTGCATATTAGGCCTAATTGTTTTACCGGTATACAGGCCCTAGGTCTCTGGCCGTTGACTTTTCTTCTGTCATGTCCAGGCCATATACACAAGATAGGCCTACACAACAAGCCTTGCCTACACAACAATGTACATCAATCACTCTGTATGTTGTGTATCGGTATACATTGTAGCCAACATGCCAAACAACAGAGCGTCGTCGGCCTACGCTACGGTATCCCGGTCAACCTTCAGAAGTGAACATGAAATACCGGTAGGACTATCAACTTTTTTCACGTTATCATGATAGCAATTTGGTAGATGCATACCACTGTGATATCAACACAACACTTCAACACACTGACATAGCTTTTTTCAGACAAAACAATCGGAACAACTGATGTTCTGTCCCGCTATACTCAGATGCGCAGAACAGATTTGCGCAACGTGCAAATGGACTAGTTCTTCAACCTCGTAACGCTCCGCTATACGTAGTAGTGGAGCGTACCGAGAGCAAGGACCAGTTTACGTGAAAAACATGGCGACTACCTATGCAGTTCGAACGAAAAAGGAAAGAAAAGGTCAGTATTGCCCTCATAATTACTTGATAGAATGTGATGTTTTGGCGTAATTAGCAGTTCCCTCTGTATTCAGTTACAACAGGTTCTTATTTTTCACCTGCGGTACCGACATCGGCGTATTTCCGTCCCTGCTGTGAGTTTCCAATTGTCGGATTTTTCGACAGTGTGCTGTGAGTGTGGGGGACCTTGTGTTGCATGTTCTTTTGTCGGACAGTCACATTTTTTCCCGGTTACATTGTATGTATGCATTTCAGCTAAACCAAAAGAAGTGGAAAAGAGAGAGGGTATATTTGGTGTAGCTATTTTTGCACTTCCAACGCATTGAATAAATAATGCAACACAGTGATGCTTTTGAAGGCCTAGGATTCAAATAAGTTAGACAACCCACTGGCGGCCCACATACTTTTAAGCTAACTACATGTACCACAGGGACTTGAGGCATGCATTGCAGGGGTGGTGGGCGTGTTACAGAGGTCCAATAACACACCCCCGAGTAATGCCCCGGTATACTAACGTATACCCAGTAGATATTTCTACTGGGTAGGCCTATACGTTAGTATACCGGGGCATTACTCGGGGGTGTGTTATTGGACCTCTGTAACACGCCCACCACCCCTGCAATGCATGCCTCAAGTCCCTGTGACATGTACGGCACCGCATCACCATAACGACTAATAGGCCTACCAATGTCAACTGCTGTGGAGTCAACTTACCGGTAGTTGCAGTCCTGCAACAATGACCATTTTCTTTTTTCAGCATTTGTCATGTTTGTATTGTTCATTACATGTAGTCAATGTGCCGTTTAAAAATGTGTTCTATTCTTTGAACTTCACCAGCATGCATGCTATTTGGGCTTTAAATCTTGTCAATTTTTTTGATATTAGGAATGAGTCGAGTGGAACAAGAAGAGAATGAATACATTATAATATGATAATGATATCATCATTGCCCTCATGCTATTCTTGCACCAGTGTGATGTGATGAAGGATTTAGCTTCAGTCATGTCAGTGTTGAAGATTTGAGATATTGATAAAAAAGATACATGTGCTTAACAACTAGAAAATTTTCCAAAATATCAGCAACTAAAGAGATCAACTAGTTTGTGTTCTTTTTTTGATTTGAAGAACAGGAATCCAAAATGATGTGTAAAACCATGAGCTAATTCATTCTTCTCCTTCAGCTGAACCCGTGGCATTTAGTGAAGCTGCATTACGCCAGAATGCTGCAGTGTTGGTTAGCAACAGACATGCTGAAGCCACTGTATTTTAGAAATCTTCTTGATAAGAATATACATGTATACAACAATGCTGTCTTTCATTTGTGCCAAAAAGCAGCAATAGCAAAATGCTGAACAAAATAGTATTTTTCAATACGCACGTTTCTACTACATAAACCGAATGATGAAGGTAAATAATAGGACTTGTACCATGGCAATGAACTGAAACAAGAACTGTAAAATGCATCATACGTGAGTGAGCATAAAACGATGATCAACAGTACTTCCATCTTCAGGCCATAGCTTGAACTAATGGTAGAGCTGGATAATGTGGCTAGGGATGGGACAAAGGGAGGGCAAAGGTGTAACAATATTGCTCTCCAGGAGATATGATCAATGCAGATTCAACTACTCATCATTCAAATGAGAATTTCAACCTTTTGAACAAGAGTGTAACACTTGATTTGAATTAGCTTGATTTGCTGTACGATACCTTCCTGTCAGGTCACTGGAATACTGTGGAAATTACTACAAAAAGTTACATTATCAAACAGAAAAACAGCAGTATGTACACACCCGGCATGAAACAATGACCATAGACATTTCACATGCAATGCAATTATACAAGCCTGCCTGCAACTTAAGCAGTTAAGATTTGTACTATTATTAGAGGCAAATGCACAACATGGAAAATCAAATCATCATTTCTTTATGACAGAATACACCACTCTGTAATAAATGATAGGACTCATCCAACATAGCCAACGCATGCCCATTTCATGGTACTTATGAACACTTTGGACAATATGTTGCCAAACACTGAAGGTCACACTTCAGTGAAATTCCATCGAAAATTCTTGCATAACTTCTGATTTAGGGGTGAAGCCTGGGCAACATACAAAAACAAATCTATTGTCGAGTCATTCCAGCAAGTGGGTATCTTGACTTGGAAAATGCACCATCGGCCAGACTGAGAGAGCTGGTGTCAGTTTGTTTTGTTTTCTCTCTTTTTCCGTCAGGGCCAACGCTATAGCATTATTGGCCCTGCTAAGTACGGAAGAGGCCATCACAAGCTACTCAAGGCCATCACAAGCTACTCAGTCGGTGTCCCTCAAAACGTCTTTTTTGGGAATTCAGTTTGGGATGAACTTAGTAGATCCCTGCAGGCCTACATGGTTTTTTGGCAACATACTGTGCAAACTGCCACATAAATAAATGACGCAAAGCTAATAAGCCACGAAAAACATCAAGTGGCTTACCCCCCATTAATGCCATCACTTGAAGGTGATGATGCTTCGACTGGAAAGAACATTAATAATACCACAATTGTTAAAACAACAAGATACATGTAGATCCATCATTCAACATGAATTGCAGGTTTAGTCAATCAGTGAATGAATATTACAAGACAGCAAAACTAACAATAATTTAAGACTAAGAGCTAGTAGTATCAATTGATAACACTGAGATTTCCCCTGGCAAGGCTTTGCAAACGCCAAAGGAAAAGACAAGATTCAGTCTGATCAGAAAGCCAAGCAAATGGTACTTTCATTCTTACATTTTACGTAAGAGACTATTATTGTGGATGATTTATCAATGTACGACAAAACCCCATCGTCCGATACATACCTAATGAGAAGCTTTCTTCACCTTCACTGTTGGCGTTTATATCAGCGAAAGGAATATCTTCAGTCATTACTGAAATATGAATAGAACAGAACATGACATTGACCGAATGACTTCAGAATCTTTTTGGTACATGTACATGTACCTGTAGCAGGCCTACCATCATTTTACTAGGCGTAGGCCTACACTGCGACTGACACCAGCTGTGCCTCGCTCACAAAAAATCCAAGTTAGGCCTAGGCCTACCATATAGGCCCTACTATAGGCCTCCTATAGGCTAGCCGCTAGGGCCTATAGTCATTCATTTTGTCATTGTGGTACTGACATTAGGCCTCGGCCTACATTGCGTTATTGCTGTCATCTTGAATCCCATCCCATTCCCTCGATTTGGCACTGCGGCAGGCACCGCACCGGCACACCATCTGATCATTCTCAATCTCTCCTTCAGTAGGTCCCGATACGGTATGTAGGCTACTAGCGGCACATAGGCCTAATGCTCATAGGCTACACAGCAGCATCTGCATATTAGGCCTAATTGTTTTACCGGTATAGGCCCTAGGCCTAGGTCTCTGCCCGTTGACTTTTCTTCTGTCATGTCCAGGCCATACACAAGATAGGCCTACACAACAAGCCTTGCCTACATACACAACAATGTACATCAATCACTCTGTATGTTGTGTATCGGTATACATTGTAGCCTACTGCCAAACAACAGAGCGTCGTCGGCCTATCCCGGTCAACCTTCAGAAGTGAACATGAAATACCGGTAGGACTATCAACTTTTTTCACGTTATCATGATAGCAATTTGGTAGATGCATACCACTGTGATATCAACACAACACTTCAACACACTGACATAGCTTTCTTTATAGACAAAACAATCTGAACAAATTGATGTTCTGTCCCGCTACACTCAGATGCGCAGAACAGATTTGCGCAACGTGCAAATGGACTAGTTCTTCAACCTCGTAACGCTCCGCTATACGTCGTAGTGGAGCGTACCGAGAGCAAGGACCAGTTTACGTGAAAAACATGGCGACTACCTATGCAGTTCGAACGAAAAAGGAAAGAAAAGGTCAGTATTGCCCTCATAATTACTTGATAGAATGTGATGTTTTGGCGTAATTAGCAGTTCCCTCTGTATTCAGTTTCAACAGGTTCTTATTTTTCACCTGTGGTACCGACATCGGCGTATTTCCGTCCCTGCTGTGAGTTTCCAATTGTCGGATTTTTTCGACAGTGTGCACTGTGTGCTGTGAGTGTGGGGGACCTTGTGTTGCATGTTCTTTTGTCGGACAGTCACATTTTTTCCCGGTTACATTGTATGTATGCATTTCAGCTAAACCAAAAGAAGTGGAAAAGAGAGAGGGTATATTTGGTGTAGCTATTTTTGCACTTCCAACGCATTGAATAAATAATGCAACTGATGCTTTTGAAGGCCTAGGATTCAAATAAGTTAGACAACCCACATTTACATGTAAAGCTATCTACATGTACGGCACCGCATCACCATAACGACTAATACCAATGTCAACTGCTGTGGAGTCAACTTACCGGTAGTTGCAGTCCTGCAACAATGGCCATTTTCTTTTTCAGCATTTGTCATGTTTGTATTGTTCATTAGTCAATGTGCCATCTAAAAATGTGCATGTTCTAGCCGATTCTTTGAACTTCACCAGCATGCATGCTATTTGGGCTTTAAATCTTGTCAATTTTTTTTTAATATTAGGAATGAGTCGAGTGGAACAAAAAGAGAATGAATACATATTTTATGATAATGATATCATCATTGCCCTCATGCTAGTTCTTGTACCAGTGTGATGTGATGAGGGATTTAGCTTCAGTCATGTCAGTGTTGAAGATTTGAGATATTGATAAAAAAGATACATGTGCTTAACAACTAGAAAATTTTCCAAAATATCAGCAACTAAAGAGATCAACTAGTTTGTGTTCTTTTTTTTTATTTGAAGAACAGGAATCCAAAATGCTGTGTAAAACCATGAGCTAATTCATTCTTCTCCTTCAGCTGAACCCGTGGCATTTAGTGAAGCTGCATTACGCCAGAATGCTGCAGTGTTGGTGACTACTGCCGGACATCTATGTCAGCCTTAGCAGGAAGCACAGCTGGAATCATGGGTCTCACAGGCCTATATGGTTTCATCTTCTATTTCATTACTGCCTTCATTCTCTCAGTAAGTGCCTTTGACAGAATTAGTGAATGAACTTCATTAAAAGAAATCAAAAGATGAGAGCGGACATCTAGATGTATGATCACTTCCATGAACTCAATCACTACATGTATGCTTACTTTTACCTAATCATTATCTTTTCTTTCTCAGGTGATGCTACTTGCCAAAGCTGGTTCACAATGGTCGAAGTATTTCAAGTCAAGGATGGTGCTGTTCAGTGGAGGGCTTTTTGGAGGCCTATTTGTATCCTTTTAATATTTGTGTCTCTAGGTGGTAGATGCTTATAACACTGAACCTAATTGGTACTTAGTGCTTCCTATCAATATGAGGTTAGTTTACATGTGTGCCATTGTGCATGCTGATCCAGAATCAATGTGGCGTTACTTCCTTGATTCAGATTTTCAGACCTATGTATTATTTTGGACGTATCCTTTATCACCTACCAGTTATACTGTGGTCTTCATTTCAGTAATCTACCTTGTTTAAGTGGTGTAAGTATCTATTCAATGAAATAGTGTAAAGTAGATATTCAGGTATCATCTTATTCTGTTAGGTGAGAATTTAGTCAAAAGATGGCAACACAGCTGTATTTCAGTGTTGGGTTGTTACCTGAATGTGTCTTTTTCTTAACTGTGTTGCCAGTTTTCTGTATGGAATGGTACACGTGTACTGACATCTCTGCATCCAAGAATTTAAGTGGAAAGTCAACATGCGCATCGTGAGGCAGCAAGTCTCCCTACCAACTGTACTGGCCAATCGTTCAAGTGGATCAGAGGGAAGGATGCTGTGGGATGTATTTATTTCGCTGTTGTAAATCAAATTTATTGTAGTACCGTATTGTCAGATTTGCTGTAAATAAAAAGATTATACCTAGCTCTTTCTTTGTGTTTATCCATCAAGAGGTGTTTATGTTTGAAGTATGATGATTGAAGTCAAGGTACTTACCTACCAGGCTGTTTCCTGAGAGTGATGGGAGTGTTGCCTGTGCTCGAGGATAATCCGTCTCAGTGAAATTCTGGTTGAACATGGCGTAGTAAAATGGTAATGGGGAACCCACAGAACTATTGCCACAATTTTATTTCTGGCATGAAATTAAACCATTTGTGTTGGTTGCCAAACAGTAAAACTTATACATCATTGTGTAGCAGATGAAATTTTCTTTTTCCGGTAATCTCATTCCTTTTTAAAAGGAAGAGATACGATGGTGATAAAAGCAACGTTGTCATTACTCCTGTAGAAAAATGTACAGGTAAATTTTTCATGACGCTACGTCAACACCTAAAATGACGTCAATGATATCGCTTTGGTACAACCGCTCGCAGCGCTGACCCGTCGGGATAACCCGCCATGACATGCATGAGGGTTCCCCATTACACTTCAAAATAACTAACGAACAACCTTGTTTTTAGATGTGTACGTATATTTTTATGTACAGACAAATCATGGGGTAAAAGAATTTTGTATCATATATAAATCACTTTAAAGATTTTAGAAATGATTGACCACATAGCCTATGAAGGTATCAGTGTTGTGTAGGCCTACACTGATATACATGTAGAAACTCATAAAGGGTGCAGATTAGGTGTACATGTACATTTGTGATCAAAGCAGATTACATATATATTGATATGATTACATAATATTGGTGATGAGTGAGGTACATCACGGAGGAACTCCTTGGGTAGCCTACACAACACATCATTGATCCGTGTGCAAGGAAAGAAGTGTCCCCAGGAAAAAGTTTCCTGGGAAATAAAAATTGGATCCTATTGTAACATTCTAGTCTCCAGCGATTGGTTTCTTCACTACAGCAGCCACATAGGCCTAAGCTGTAGGGCCTACCTCAGATTTGAACGTAAAGTAGTAAGCTTTATTCCCTTACGTCGTAAATTGATGAACAAGTAGGCCTACATGTACATCATTGTGTAGCAGATGAAATTTTCTTTTTCCGGTAATCTCATTCCTTTTTAAAAGGAAGAGATACGATGGTGATAAAAGCAACGTTGTTATGTCATTACTCCTGTAGAAAAATGTACAGGTAAATTTTTCATGACGCTACGTCAACACCTAAAATGACGTCAATGATATCGCTTTGGTACAACCGCTCGCAGCGTTGACCTGTCGGGATAACCCGCCATGACATGCATGAGGGTTCCCCATTACACTTCAAAATAACTAACGAGCAACAACCTTGTTTTTAGATGTGTACGTATATTTTTATGTACAGACAAATCATGGGGTAAAAGAATTTTGTATCATATATAAATCACTTTAAAGATTTTAGAAATGATTGACCACATAGCCTATGAAGGTATCAGTGTTGTGTAGGCCTACACTGATATAGAAACTCATAAAGGGTGCAGATTAGGTGTACATTTGTGATCAAAGCAGATTACATATATATTGATATGATTACATAATATTGGTGATGAGTGAGGTACATCACGGAGGAACTCCTTGGGTAGCCTACACAACACATCATTGATCCGTGTGCAAGGAAAGAAGTGTCCCCAGGAAAAACATCCTGGGAACCCAGGGCATTTCCACTCTGCATAGCGCGTTACGTGCGAGTAGGGGAGCGCGTTTTAGAGGACCTGTTGCAAGAGGATGCAGGAAAAAGTGTCCTGGGAAATAAAAATTGGATCCTATTGTAACATTCTAGTCTCCAGCGATTGGTTTCTTCACTACAGCAGCCACGTAGGCCTAAGCTGTAGGGCCTACCTCAGATTTGAACGTAAAGTAGTAAGCTTTATTTTACGTCGTAAATTGATGAACAAGTAGGCCTACATGATGAGCAGAAGCTTTTCCACCCACGTATAATCTGTAGGCCTAAATGAGCCTGGGCCTACTTTGCTATGTGTCCATTGAGCAGTGGGTGACAACTTTGCGATATCATTGTCTTCGCCCAATGCATTCATCTTCCGTGATCGGTTGTTGGCCTGTATTCCTTACTAACGAATTAGATCACTTACTTTTGTCTTCGGCCACCCACGGCCTATACGGAACCAACTCTTCGACACCACGAAACATTTTTTTTTGGTCATTAGTCTCGCGTCACCAGCCTCTCTCTCTTACAGGAGAGAGTCTGGTAGCAAAGGCCAAAACTTTCGTTACCGCCAGGTGGCGAGTGTCCAGCTTGTCTCGATGTGCGCTGAATCGAGGAACGAAAGGAAAACGTGAAGCGTGGCGCGTGAAAAGTGTACGTGAACTCTATGGAACAGGGGTAGCGAGCATAAAGGGGTCGTAACCCTACGTCGGGCCTAAACCAGGCGTAGTGCTATGGCCGCGACCAGCACTACGCCTGGCTTAGGCCTGACGTAGGGTTACGACCCCTTTATGCTCGCTACCCCAGGAGCCTTATAGAGTTTTTCGCAAAGCCCCCGAAACGCCAAAGTGAACGTCTATCCTTTTGTTCGGCGCTCTCTTCGTGGCATCGATCGAACAATGGGTTTGGCGTTGGCGGTCGTGGCATTTCGGCGGGGGCTTTGCGAAAACTCTCTACTGTGCCCACCGGATCACGAATGGACAAGCTATGCTGATCATTAATGATTGTTACCACTGGTACCGTACTAAAATCAAATGCATCACCCCTGGCATCATTATCGATAATTATCCTACATGATCCGAGGGATTAAAATTCAATTTTCCAAATTCATACCGTGCCCAAAATGCCGATCAATCCGTGGCTAATCTGTGTCAACCATTAATATTGTTTTTCCTGTTCTTCCAATCACTGAACTTTGTCCTCAGGTTGTCCAAAACACACTCTAGTCGATCCAGGATCAAGATTTCTTGGGGAATGTTTTTTTCTGTTACAGCATCTTTTCAAGAATCGTTGCCACAGTGGGAAAATATGAATTACAAGCTTCTGGGTACGACCAACCAATTGCAAATGAAAGGCCGTTTTTTTCTAGTGCTGACAAGAGGTAGTAGTCGGCTAATTCTCAGGATTGGCGTCTATCCGTAATTTTCGGAAATGTTGACGGCTTGCAGTGAGGTAGGAAAATCTCTGGTGTGCAAATTAGTCTGGATAGGCCTATATATCATGATTAGTAACGTGCTTCTGTATTCGATAGTAAACAGCCAAGTACAATAACGAGATTAAGTAAAGACGAGAGTTGATGGACACCAGATGATGAGCCGGCTATACAGTAGCCCTTATAATTAGCTACCGGGGCATCGGAAAACTTTAGGTCCCTATTAAAAGGTACAGTAAACTTGGGATCCATCTTGGTGTGCAACGTGTCTATCGTTCCTCCGGGATTCGATGAAGTAAATTTTATTTTCTGTGGTGGGGATTTCATGTCGGACGAATGAAGGTACCAGAGTGCACCCGTCCAGGTGAGGTTGAATTCATCTGGTCCAACAGGGACGAGGTCTCCCTCCCCCAGCATCCCGAACTTAATCTGAAGTATATCGAAACTATCATTAATAAAGACACTTATATTCCCGAACGCCAAGTGACCAAATGAACCGACGAATTCCTCGAGTGGTCGTGAAGTGAAATTCGTATTTTGTACAAGTTTCTCCTGATTTCCCTGCGTTTTCCCTTGATTGACGTTCGACTTTTCGAGCGGCTTACGATAATATTTACACCCAGTTGTTGTGTTCAGCCATCTTGGGATACCAAGTACCACGTCACTGACGTAATACATGATGGCTTCCAATCCTTTGGCTGATTTTGAGGCCGGTCCGTTATAATTTGCATAGACGCCGATTTTTTGAATTCCGGAAACATCCATAGATGTGATGCGTATGTTGATATCCCACCTGAGTGCCAGATCTTTTTGTAACCTATAATGAAATACTAGAGTGAGTATGATTAAAAACTAAAGAAATGTACTGTATCTTTTGTTGGTTTGTGGTGTGATGCAATGGAAACATTATAAAAAAAACGCAAGCGAACCAATGCAAAGCTGTAGGTTTCGGCGTGCTTTCATGCCGAAGTATCATCTGTATTGTTCCCTGTCTACCGGGGGTCCCCTAAAAAGACCGAAGGCATGCCACGTAAACCGCATCGTATGTTACCTCTATAAATTGCAGACAACCATGCCATGTCGTACGATAAACTGACGTCGGACACAGGAAATGTGGGCAGGGTCTTGTCTCTGTGTATGGCAGGCTCTGGCATCTGTCCCTTGTACGTTTCACCCAAAAGCTCCATCGACGCCAGCGTGCGGTTCTCAGCATCCTTGCCATCCATCAGATGGAACCTTATCCACTTCGCCATGTCCTTGCACGTGGCTGCAATGGAGCCGGCTGGACCCAGAGGACGCACAACTCTGGAAGAACAAGATGAGGCCATCATTGGAACGCAGTAGGTAATGGATGCAGATTACGAGGCAAAATTGGTCAATCTACCAAAAGGTAGATGAAGCTGATAGTAGTGGCTGAAAAATGCAAAGATGTCGAAGTCTTTCACCAACGGGTCAGCTCATCTACTCCCAGCAGTTGAAATTACACTAATTAATTTACCTTACATTATAGTCACTTACTTCGTCGTTTCTGTACTGACTCTCCTCATGGCACCATTCACCGTAACATACGGCATAGCGAAATTGGTCAGCTCCTTCTCTTGGTCCACAAACATCGCAGTATCCATACCCAGAGGCTCAAATATCCGCTCACGGACAAGTTCCTCCCAGGTTTTCCCCTTCCCGTCCAGCTTCTCCGCCACATAGCCTGCCAGGCCGTACATGTAGTTATTGTACTGGAACCTGGTCCTGAATCCGTATTGTGGCTTCATGAATCTGATCCGCCTGTAAGGAAGGAGTATGTTTCTGTTTTTTACATTGCTTATTGGCTCAGCCATGGAAATTCAAGGAAACTGTCCAAAGGACCAGCTCCAATGGACTAACTAAGTGTTATACCGTCAGGTTCACTCAAGACGATTGTCATGCAAGAGACGGTGCTGGGTGATGAGCATGGCAAAACAGTGTCATGGTGATCAGCAGATTACATGATCAAAACAGGCAAATTCCCCAATCCAACTCAATGAATCCAATTGACATGAAACGTACTTTAAAGTCTCCTTAGTTGAATGAGGTGAAGGTAAAACAAATTGCTTTTTAAACGATATTAGCTCCGGCAAGGAGCTGCTAATGTACCCGTATGTTAATTTTACCATTTCCGAAACGACGCCCAGTGAACTACACTAATTAAAGTTTAAATTAGGTCTTCAAAGTTCCGGTACTTTTGATTGAAACTCTCCGATTAAACACAACTTCCGGAAAAAAGGCATCCACGGAGCGTCAAAATGAGATGAGCCATTTAGAACGAAGGTCACCCCCAGAATTCAAACTCTGCATTGTTCGGCAACCGACTAAGTGGCTACATCTCCATATGATTCTCTTTCCGGACGAAGAAAGAGGAATTTATAAATATGGCAACATGGGTAATGGAATTCAATCAATCTAACATTCGAATGCATGCAGCATGACTGAAGAAAGCATTAAGTCACCTCCGGTTGGTTTGCTGGAATTCTATGGGAACCGAGGCCTGGGAAAGTCAAAATGCCAATCCTTTCTCCCCATTGCTGCATACACAGATGCCTTAGGCCTTTGCAGCCATATTTTCAAACGCCTTTACCGCCATTGACTTCAAGTAACCGAATCATTCGCAATAGGATAGAAAGGTGGCGAGGCCTAAAAAGGGCCATATTCCTGAAGCCTTCGCAACTTTGCGTGCAAGGAAATCTATTGTAAGGCAGTGAGTGAACAATAGGGCATGTGCAGCCAAACAACCGACTTGCGTGCACGCAAAGTTGCGAAGGCTTCCTGAATATGGCCCCTGGCATTGCCTTAGATCACTACATGTACATGTATATCTTGTTCGGCCAATTTCATTTCTAAGATTATCAACTGCGTGCTCACCTAACAAGTTCTTCTCTCGTCGTCTCAGGTGGGTAACCAGTCAGAAGTGGAGTAAAGTAGCCGGGTACTCCGAGCTTGTGCGCTAGTAGGTCCCGGATGTTTGTCTCCCCCGTCCGAAGATCATCGCTGAGATGGAAGGTGTTTCCGAGGATGTCACGTATTCGTGTGTCCCAACTCATTCTGAAACAGTGAAAATACATGTACTTCTGATCAAGAATATCAGAAGGACTTGGTCTCTGCCTTTTCCCGCGATGTAGACTTCTAGATTATTGGCCCTTTCTTCAAGTCCTCGGCTCGTATACTTCCTGAACTTGACGCTGGTAGATACATAGGACGCATTTTAAACATGACGTTTCAGAATCTCCGAAATGCCATGAGCCAGCAGTCACCTAGGCTATAAGCTTCATCCAGTCACTTGCCAGAGGCTAACTGTCTGTCAGTGTTCTTCAAAGGTCACTCATTTGTAGAACTTCACTGTTGAAATTGTTGTGGAGCTGTACGTTTCGTCGAAATGGTCGGCATTTAAAGGATGATATTCAAATGTGGCTTTTAGGCCTCAGACATACATGTATTACAGGACTGAATTCAAGTGAAAGATGGAAGATGGTGATTCAAGTTGGACTTGAGAAAAACGTCAGTGGTTTGATTTTTTATGGGCATCATGTGGAACGATCTAATCACGTCGTTACCATTTGTTGAGATTGCACGATTAGATAAGAACTCAGCCACCAAATATTCCATCCGCAGGGCATTCGTTAAAACGACCTTGATAATGTAATTCAAAGCAGGGAGTTGACGATGGGCGCTAATTGTCGTTTCTGTTAATCACTGGAGACGAGCGGCACAAAGAACCAGGTATCGGTACACACCAGCCCCCGGCGAGCTGAGGTATCTTCTTATTGAATACCGATAGAGGTAGAAGAAACAATACCTAGGTTGCTGATTAACTCGTTCCTTATGAGGAGAGCATGCCGGTGAATTTCACCTCCGAAGGGTAAAGGAGACGCTGAGAGTCTCTCAAACATTGAGGTTGATGATCAGGGTTTTTTCTTGAAAACAACTAACTTGTCTCAAGGCATGCAGACAGGATCTGTTGATCCAATCTAGGCTTCCATTATTTTAATGTTGTTAAAGCATCGACATAGTACAGTAAAGCAGACGGAGTTGAAGCCGCAGTTTGTGTGAAATTTTAGCAGGGTCGCTGTCAAGTATGGAATAAAGAAGTTTTTGGTAACTTGATTTTAGAAAAAATTGCATTTCAAATGCGAAAATTCTTATGTGTGTCTAGATTACACCGTGTTGGATAGAAGAAATGAGCTATATTCAGCGCTGAAATGATATCCAATTTTTCAATCACGCCTCTTGGCGTCGCTGTGGGAGAGATTGGGTTATTTAAAGGTCAGATAAAATCACTCTCAGTGATATCAGTCAGATCATGAGATCTGCTATGAGGCAAATTACAGAAAACGAGGGGAAGGAAGTAAAGGTAGATTATTGCTTTCCAAAGATAGGTAAGATAAACTATTTGGCGATGCTGAATATAGGTTGGTTTCGGTAATGAGTCTCAGCTAATTGTTACATATTCTGGATACGGCACACGATGCCAACGTTGACAGATTCTACCACAAGAGACCTTACTACAAGCACATAAAAACATATTGGAAGACAAGCACTAACTTATTTTATCGTCTTGTGGTGATTGTACGTACACTGTACATTAGCATTTTTGACGACAGACCAATGAAGCATCGCCTGCGAATTTTCGATCATATACTTCAAACCTTTTAAAACTGGTCAGTGTCGCCTACCTACAGGTTGCTTGCCGGAAGGGTTTTTCCTATCTTGAAGCTCCTATGACTAAAATTAGGCTGCTTTTGGGAGGTGGAGTGTACCATTACAGTACCACACCCTCTAAGAACGATTTTTTCATTTCATCAATTTGTACTATTTTCACTTTTAGACGTAGGAGGTGAACCTAGGTCAAATCCTGGGTCGTGCAGGCGGGCACACTGCTCTTCAAAGGAGTTTCACTTCGATTATTCTTTCCAATGTATTATTAATAAAAATAGCCCGGGGAGTTGTGCGTAGGCCTAGCGAGATGTAGTTGTGACAACTTGGAAAGGGCTTTATTGATGAAATCCTTCAAATAGGCTACTAAGTGATAACAGCATAAGGGTAGAGATATATCATTAGTTATAATTCGTTTTGGCTCGATAATGAGCTGTTTACTACGACACTACTCCGGCGAAGTAATGCAAATTGTATGTTCTCAAAGCAAAATCAATGTACTGGTGACATTCTGAATACCAAAACAGCTTTGATACGCCTTAGAGAGACCCAGCGAACTTGTCCAATCAATGATATCGAATCCAGTTTCTCCGGGGTACTTTCACAATACGGGCCAATCACAATTGCTTTTGGTTTTGTTGTGCTGGGTGGGTACGTCATTGTCACAAAAAGTGGTCTGATAAGAATTCTAATAATAAACGGTGTGGTTCGGTGACAGACCTTGTTTTCTGGCTCCCGAAATTCACTTTTTCATAATGACAGAGTTGAGTGGACAAACTTTTATCACGTGATGTCGGGTAGAATTGACGACCAGACAACGAAAACACCATCTTGGTTATTGTTTATCATAGCGAATGTTGTAGTTCCCGATAGTAATGGAATTGTCATGTTAGGTTCTGTTTGTACGAAAGAATTGCATTATTTTCGGCATGAAAGAATCCGTCTGCAAGCATTGGACATTGGGAAGACAACAGATGGTGTCCTATCACCGATAGCTAGACACAGAAATTGACTCCCCTCCCTCAGCCATGTAATCAGCACAGCCTTCAATTAATAATCAACCCACCATCCCAACATGCCGCTTTGTGATGATGCGAATTTCCCCGAAAAAAACTCCAGGGTACATTTTGCAATCGATCAGATTGTATATCAGGATTACATCATATTGGGCTACAAGCAGCATGTTCTTCGCTCAGAAAAGCAACTAAATTGCCGTTTGAAGGCCAACTCAATCTAAAGGAGTAAAGTTCGCTGATTTCAACAAATTTGACGGGCGGAAGACTTTTCACCCAGAATTTGCACAAAACTCTCCAAGTTTATTTTGTCCCCAAACCATTATGCCACTTGGAATTGAAACCGAAAATGTTATAGATCGCGTGTAACTGCGCAGTTGTTGACATTCATTATTTATTTTCCAACGTGCCGAAGCCAAACGGTCACGTGTTCGTTGAAAGTTGCTTTAAATATCGAAGATATGTTCTTCTCACCACTAGTCTTGCAATAAATGGACAGGTGCATATTGTTGTTATATCTAAACGGTCATATAGTTGTTGATGAGAACAGACATTTATTGGTCTGTCATTGATTGTAGATAGATATCGAGGCACTCATCTCGTTAGCGTCTTGCGGCGATGTCCGATAATGCCGAAAGGAAAGTGAAATGTGCGTTGCTCTTGTCACCATTCGCGGACACGCAGTTCTCTCTATCGTAAAGGTATACAAAGATACAACCATTTTCTTCAGCCTTCTGGGGAAAAGGTGTGGCACAATTGTAGATCGAAAGAAATGTGCATCACACTAACATTGATCATTGTATAGTATCGAAGATCTGAGTTCAAAGAGGCGTTAACTCCAGTGCAATTTGTCTTTCTGGCCCCGGGACCAGGAAGGCTTGATAAATCATAGAATATTTCATTGAAACCGTTTCACAGTTGTAAGGAAGACGTGGGTTTATCGATACTATGTGTATAGAGTTAAATTAATTATTCAGAATATTAGTATTGGAAATTGAACAAAAAAAACATAACAGAGATATGCATTAAAATATAATTTCAGGGGCGACATGATCATAGTGATGTACTGTAGTACCTTAGGCCATTTGGAAAGAGGAAAGAACGTGATATCGCAAAACGTTCACTTTGTAATTATTTTTTTCCAATATTCACTTCGTCTAAACCCATCACGTTTTCTTCATATGTATTTAATGAAAAAGGGTCTCACGCCGGTTGGCACCCAGTTGAGAAAACGCACTTTTTACATTCAACACACGGATATGGTCGCACCCCAGGGTGGTGCTGGTGGCCAAAGCTGAAGTAAGTGGTCATCCTCATATGCAATACATATAACGGCAAGGGAAGATCTTGTCACTGGGGGCTAACCTTCCGATGTATAATTCATTGTATGATCTATTGTCATAAAACCGTGGCAAAGTGCTCAGCCTTCGGTTATTTAGAGACTGTTAACTTATTAGGGGAATCCAGACCTACACCATAATACTACGCTAAAGCTTCTAAACCGAGGTTAATATTGCGGAGAGTCGCTAATTGATTCTGATTTCGTAGAGCAAACAGGTGAAGGTGAAGATGCCCTGAATATCAATATGATATCCAGTGCTCAGGGAGCAGAAGACCAGTAGGATCGTTTCTGATTAAATCTAATGTCCTTGTCTCGAGGGTGCGTTAACCGCCAATAGGCACGTTCGGTCGAGGTACCCAATCCCCCTCCCATGGTGTAGCAAATGTTATTACACATCCCGTGTTGGTATTAGATTTGAATATTGAATTACTGAGTTTCTTCAGGAAGTTTCTGCTGTTTGTTACGTTGTTCCAATGTCTGGCGGGTTGTTCACCGGAAATTTCCAAATAAACGTATTTGGCAGTGAAAGGGTTTAGCGGGAATAATGCGGATATTAGAGAGTTTTCGCAAAGCCCCCGAAACGCCGACGCGAACTTCTGTCCTTTTGTTCGGTGCTCTCTTCGTACCATCGAACAATGGATTTGGCGTTCGCGTTTGCGTTTCGGGGCTTTGCGAAAACTCTATATTTGTGGCTTCTCTCCTCGAACAATGATATCCCTTAAAGGAGCCCGGTAAGGCCACTTTTTCTCGACAGCAGGCGCCACCATCGCCCTACGCGTCACTCTCCAACCCCAGGGACTAACAACGTTGTCGGCGAATGGACCCGATGTACTACGCACATTTTGTAATAGGCTTTTTTGTAGTTCCAGCTTCGTATTGCTGCCGCTAGGTGGTTACCTCTACTTCGGCAGTCAAAATATCCACAAGAGATCGCATATCGTGCTCCTTTAAGTAAATTGACGAGAAGTCAATAAAAGCAAACTGACCTGTTTGCACGATCGGAGTAGCCATATATACGATGTCGGAATCTGAATCCGAAATAGCTGCACTTTGATCTCTTTCCAGTGAGCTACACTATGTCTACTCACGTTTTCACAGATTACGTTTTTATCGGGTTTGGTACCGGTAATCACGAAATGGACTCCTACGCTTTCCAGGCACACCCGAATAAAACTGCTGTAGCCAGACCTTGACAATGCAAGGGATCCTAATCCCATCGTGGGTGATGTCAAAGATGTTGTTAACACCGGGGGTTGGGTTCAGTGTACTGTGTACCTTAACATAGCTGCTCAAACTTTGAAATCATCCGCTGGGATGATGCGTCTGTCTATTCTATCAATGCAGAAAAGAACGGTTTCTTTAAACCAATACAACGAGGATGTACATGTAAGTAAAAATTCTTTACCAAAAAAGGTGTTAGTAGATGATACAAGAATCAACGTTTTGCACGTTCTCAATTAGCCAACCAATTTCTAACACAGGAGATGAATTTCGACAATCTCTACACTTATCGTGGAAAGTCATTATTTTCGTGAACGGATGGACCTGTAGGTTGCAGAAAACCAGTCTTAATCAAGATCAGTTTTGTCATGAAAATAATTGGTTCATTTACAAACGCTCATATCGATTCAATTAGCTTTCAGTATATTAAATGGATAATGACTGTCTATCAAGATTTCAACATACATGAAACGCGTATATACGTACGTTGCAGTCTCTGTTCATTTTTGCCCGGCAGTTGGAACTCTCTTTGCTCTTGCCATTCTTTCTTTATTTAAATGTCAAAAAAAATAGCCCAAGTATAGTGGGCAATACATGAAGTAGGTAGTATGCGTAGTTTCTAAAGACGATTCACAGATTTCTTTTTTTATGTACCTAGGAACCTCAGAAACATGACAATAGGCAGGCGAGCCGCTTTGGNAACACCTGCACCTCTGTCCTACCAGCCGAACATTACAATGAATACTTTATATGATGTTCTTTCAAGTGTTCCCAGCGAATCGCCTCTTCCTCAGGGCGGTCTCCGCGCGTTGATCACGCCAGCCGTACTGCCTCGATCAATCACAACAACTTGCCACTCGGTTCTCGCTCTCTGAAACCAGAGATCGCTGGCAAAAACAACGCTGCGTTACAATTTGATCTCAGATGTTCTGAGCAACGAGACGATACGTTTCTCTTGCTTTGACATCGAGCAGGTAAACACAATTTGCCCAACCGGACAAACGTTCTCTTCGATTTATTAACGCTTCCATGGCCAGCAAGACTAATGGCCATTTAAGAAGGTACATCGTTTGTTTTACAACTATATCGATTTTCAGATGGACACGATAAGTGCTTTTAAGTGTTATAATGGTTCTAACCTTATTTCCGATCATCAGGATTGACAGAAGTAGCCTGAACTTTGGAGAATGTCCGTCGTGAAATCTTACCATAAGATTTCATTTGCTGTCTTATTGTGGAAGGTGCCTTGGTGGCTTCAGTTACAAAAGATTCTTTTACCGATGTCGTTGGGTTGAGAGGGCAGTTCGAGAATTTGATGACAAGCCGGAAATCTATTTTCACCTATGATATCTCATTTCGTTGCGACACGACCACTTCTGCCTATCATTTCCAAGTCGTATATCATTTCCTAAAACACTTTAAACCTTTCAGACTTTGAAACGGTAAACACAACAAGTTGGGAAAAATCAAGGTCATCAAACTGAATTTTAAATCTTACCTTCCCACAGGGTTATGGCTTACTTTTTGGACACGAAAGGACACTAGAAAATGATACTTGCAATGAACGATTCGATCATTTTTAAAGTTCGATGCGGATGTTATTGGTTGAAAACCATCGTTAAACACCAGACAGTCGATGTTTTTGCATGGCCCTCTTTTTGTTTGTTTTCTTCACGAGGAGCAACGAAAGACCTGCATGATTGTTGTTCGAGTGTGCAAGTGGCTAAAAACGTTCTGGCCACATGCGGCTGGCATTCTTCTGGGGATTCTTCAGCGATATCTCTAGTATTTCAGATAAAAGTAGTCTGCTTGTCGTCACAAACAGTAACGTTATATCGAATCAGTCTAACACACTCCACAAATCCAAGTATCATCCACCGATGTTATTACTTAACTGATATGTTTTTGACAGTAATTCGCAAAAAGTACAGCATCCTCCAGCCACATCCTGAGCTAATCAGGGGTCCTTAATGCTCGCTCCCTACACGGCATCACATATATTTATGTGCGATGACGTAGGGAGAGAGACCAAAACCTATTCAATGGATGTCCAACCAGCCGGTAACTAGAACGATGTGCGGCGGAAGTGATGAGGTCCGAGGCAACGATAAGAAACCCACACAGAAATAGATCCTCTTGTTTTTTTCCTCAGCGATTAACAAAGAAGTCAGAAGCAGTCAAAGAAGACTACAAACAAATGTACAAACAAATGTAAAAAGACCATTGCTAATAACACCAACTGTGACGATATACCCGTAAGCGATCTGAAGTTTGATCAGGCGTGGGTGGTATCAGCGCGGATGACATGTGGGGGCGTCAGAAATGAAATCAAAGGAGTCCCAAGGTTTATTTTCAGTGTCCGTTTTATTTTACAAACATATCTCTGTATATTTTATGTGCAATTCGATCCTTAGCGTACTAGAAAGATAGAGTAATTTGATACGTCGGATTCGAAATAGAACAACTGATGGCTAATTTTCCATTATTTTCCTAAGCGACGAGTATTTCACAGCATGGAATGCATTGATTCCCGTAAATTTATTAGTTATAAAATGTCATAGGGGAAGATGAGTTGATCTGTAAAATACCTTAGCAATTATACAGCTGCAGAGAGCGGCGGTGGATATGAAATTAACTCCATCAGCACTCGAATTCTTGCTGTCATCAAAATTCCGAGGCAGAGAGAGAGAGAGAGGTGCACTCTTATCCAAAAAATCGGTTCTTTAGGGGTTCTTTGTGCCTCACCAGAGGGTTCCATATAGATGAACATTTCTGTCGCCAAAGAACCCATAAATGTTCCAGATAGAACCCTTTTCTGAGGGAAAGGTTCTACCTAGAACCTCTAGAGGTTTTTAAATAACCCGAGGGTTCTTAAATCAGAGGGTTCTCTGGTGTGGCACCAAAGAACCTTTTCGGCTAAGAGTGAACAAAGAATTAAACCGAAAGATGGGCCTATTTACACAAACTAAAGACCGATTTATTTCTGTCATAGGACGATCGTTCGACTGAACGACGATTTAAATCGTCATCATCAATCATACTTAGAAGTATCTGCATGATTTACAAATTTGCTCTCGGTTCATGTTAAATGGCCCACAATCAATCCTTCAACACGTCTCTTCTGGCAAATGGCACTCGAAAAATTACCTGTGATTATAATAAGCAGATTTTTCGTTCACCGATAAACCAAGTCGGCTCATTACTGAAACACAAAAGACGCAATGCCATCACCGTTGCTAAATACGAATCCCTCATCATTGATTCATAAGTCGCATGGTCCTAATGGAGAATTCGGTCTATAAGATAATCATGTGTAAAAATATTGCGATAGATAATCATTTGATGATGGCAAACTCCACTATATGGCCCTTAATGGTAGGTCGCATCCCCGGGATCGCCTATCGGGCAGTTGGACAAAAGAAAAAGGAAGATTTCGTCATGTAGTGGTGTGCAATACCTGCCAGTGAAGGAGACCTGTCAGAATAATGTCATATAATTGAAAGCAACCAGAAAAAAAATATCTCAGAAAAAGATGTGCTGACAAAGAATGCTAACCTCGTGTGACAGACTGATGTAAGTTTTACGGTATCACAGGATGCTTCGAAGGATATCACTTTCTATAACCGGTTAGCGCCTGAAGGTATTTTAGCCAATTAGAGACGACTTCTAATCATGGTTTCATTCCGTGCGTTGCTCATATCGTAAGTATTAAGTCGTTATTACTCGTAACCCTTAGAGAATCAAGAGGTTTCGGCCAAATGTTGTTGGCAGACAGCAGTGCCGGTGTGACTGGAATCTAAATCACCCTGGAATATTAGTCCGCTTTTATTGTTCAACGAGGGATACGGAAATACGTCTATAGAAACCATCACATTCGAATATAACCTTACAAGAGCAGACCGACATTTCTCACTCGGAGGTGTATTTATTACCATACTCGTTTCACACCTGTGCAGGTTGCTGGCGGTGACAAAAAAATAATCCTGAATTGCTAGACCACGTGGTCATGAGTTATCCTCGCATGCGCATTGACAACTTCCGCTCACTTCACTGTCGTGAATTTTGCTTCCTGTCGGCAGCGAAATTGCTAGTCACGTTTTTTTCCCGAGGTGTAGACTGTAATTATGATTTGCCGGTTCTGTTTTCTGTCATCAACAGATATCGTAGGTGGAAGGAAAGTGGTAAAGACTTATGTTAAACGGAAACATTTCAGAATATCGCATTGATCATAGATGACTGAGTAACTTATGGAATTGGTCCTTTGATGTGACAGAAGACGAGCAAAGTGCCTCAAAAATAGACAGTTCCTACGACAGCTAACAAATCCCTTCTAAACCAGAAAAGCATATTATCACGGCGCTTTCATGTCTCAAACAAAAAGTAATTACCTTTGTACCAGTAGTACATTTTGTATTAATAACTTTAAGCTGTCATTTGTGTCGCAGCATATCACATGTTCACAGAGTATTTAAATCTAATATTTCGATGGTATTGGATTTTTTTAATAATGTTACCTTGACACACAAGCTGACGGGCACAGGATTGATGTAAAGTACTTCAAAAACTAGACAGGAACCCAAAACGTGGTAAAACAGACAAAGGTGACGATTCAGAATTCTTATTCACAGCGTAGTAGCCAGTTCGACGTCGAACATGTCATACTGCATGTACATGGTCGAATCCGAATCCAACAGATTCCGTTACCGCGGATTTGGCGCGGAAACTCGAGGGATGAGAGTTAATCCACTCACCAGCAGGTGCAGTTAGCCAATAGCCGGACTGAAACCAGACGCGAGCCTTCATTCCAACAATTATCACACCTGCCAACCTCGCCAATCCCACACTCTCTCAGATGCATTCAGTACGACAGAAATTGGGAACGGGCAGAAGACGAGATAGTGTGTCCCAATGTTCTTTACCTTAATTCATGAATGCTTAATGATACGTATCACGTGGCTAACCGAACTAATTACATGGGATGGTTCCCAAGACAATGAGTGGTTCCGGTTACAATGACGTCAACAAGATGGAGAATTGCTTGTGGATCTGTTCACCATCATCCAATAGAATCAGGGAAATCTGAACGGGTCTGGAATTGCAACACCATTCGATCTGGTGATGGAAACCTCTGAAGATTTTTTCTCTCACATTGAGATACGATATTTCACTTAAGGACAAAGATAAATGAAGTTTAATGAGATTATGACACCTTGTATTTCACAATATCTACAGTTTAAATCAGTACAGGTCACTCATGCAGGTTCCAAAACTGGGCAAGAGTTGCCCGTACTTCAACAGTGTCAATGAAATTTGTTACGTTGTTGTCGTCGTTATAACACGATTTCTTTTCATTCCGTTGCTGATTGTCGCAGTGGTGTTACTTTCTTTTTGTTTGTTTCATTACGTATCATCTACTTTACTGTAACTCTGATCTCCTTCTGTATGTAGAGCCCTTTGGGCGCATTCTCCGCACGGCATGTGTATGTACCAGCATCTGTCCCCTCCACGTGTTTTACAAGTAAACCATCCGATTTCTTTTTGTATTTTTTTGCTGAAAAATGTCTTAGAAGCATTAAAAAGTGGCCAATCACAATTACGTCACCACTCTTTTACAAACTGCCCAGAAAGTTTCTGTCCATGAAACCTTAGAGCTGCTCTCATATCGCCATCTTTTTGTGGGTTTGTACATGTTTATGTATACAGTGTACATGATAAAGTTGCACTCTGTCAGTTTGTGCCATGTCACATGTACATGTACTTGGTATATAATTAATTGCATCGTAAGACGTCTTGCTCATACAGTGCACCCCTTCGTACTACTCAGAAATGTTATGATGAACATCATGCCAAAGATCCGTGGTCCTTTTGCCAGGTCAATGTACAGTACGTAAGTGGGACCTGGGTTTCAGACACGCCGAAGGCGGTTTGAGGTGTTGATGTTTTACATGTACGATATCACGTAAGAACGATCTCATTCATCTTGTTTACTTACGGTTGTTAAGATCGACTAATTTCCCGTCCTTAAACCAGGCGACTACGGTGTTGCTGTCCTCAACCCCTCCCACAATACACTCGACTAAAGAACCTTTGCCAAGTCTGAGCCTCTGTTCTGGGAATGCAGTGACAGTGAGCGGATCTACAGGAAGAGGAAAACATTATGACAGTTTGAAACTTTTGAATGACGATATCTTATTTTCTACAGTTTGAGCCAATTTCGAGCCCTCCCAAAAAGAATCTGTTTTTTTAATGGTACTTGATTCCTTTAGTACCAACTGTTCTGTACCTCACACTGCCATCTCGAGCTGCTGGACAGAATCACGTAATTGACAAAACAGCCGCCTCTGATGCTACTGAAGAATGGTGCACCAATGATTTCGTTAGTTGGGACAAAGGCTCTGATTAGTCCCACCTTTTCGGTGATGTTGTTATACGTACTGTACACTTTGATTTGTCTGCTGTCCATTGCATGGCGGCCAGTCAAGGGATCTTCTGCAACACATGTTACTGGACCCTCCATGGTCTTGTTGAGCGTCATGTAGACTTTAACGTGAGGCCACTCGTTCTCAGCAGTGACGATGGAGTTGCTAGAATGGAATTAAGGTGCGTTACAAATGGGACCTGCTACAGGTTGTACCTGCCAGTAGCCTACAGTCCACTTACATGTAGGTGCGAAATGACGTCACATGTTCTGTCTTTGATTTAATCTCGAAGCCAGTAAAGCTCATTTTCCGAACTCATGAATTTCATGCATGAGAATCGTTTAAATTGCTTCAAAATTTTAGAAATCTGTGTTGGGGCCGTTTGTGAACTTGATTGGTACAGGGAAGTTGCCTTTGTCCAGTAACCAGTGGTAAAGTTGAACGAGTTGAACTTCTACCACTGTCAAAGGCGTTCAATTCAAACCAACCTTCCAGGAAGTACTGTGGCGCCATCAAACGTCTGGAAGTACAACCGCAGGTGTGGAAGCTTTTCCTTGGTCTTGAGGTGGCAGAGCAAGACCATGTGACTGCCCAGGGGGCGCGCAAGTAGTATTCCGGGAGGAGTCACTGAGACGTGGAAGTTTTTTGCTGGCGGTGGTGCTGAAACTGGTGGTATTGGTAAATTATCACTCGAGATGTAGGCCTACTACAGGAATTCCACCAACTGCGGAGAGCCAAGGAGTTTTAGAATGATCGTTGACAAGTAAAATGGGAAAAAAGCTGGGAAAGGAGGTTGATCCATCGGCATGGGAACCAATCAGAGACTTACCAGCTACTTGCACAGCCCAGCAGGCAAAAAGTACTAAGATAGTCTTCATCGTGGTCACTGGAGACAGAAAGGGACAAGTTAACATTATCGTAGATCCAGAAAGCATTGTTCTAGACATTACACCCTCTGATTGTTCCAAAAAATATATTCATTTGTTTATTTAGAAAAACAGCACATTCATTATCTGATTTCATTCATACGAACACAAGGACATCTCATTGTCATAAAGCTTACATTATCACCGCCACGTCATTGCTGATGTTGCAGGCAGATGTATTGCCCATGACCTGATGGGCAGTAAATGGCCTTTTTCAGTGACCAAGGAGATGCGGGTCCCGAAATAGAATGTCTTAATGGGGTGGTGGGCCATGCAGGCCTCCGTCCGTGATTGGAAATGCCATCAGGTTTTTGATTCTAGTCAACATCGGCATACAGTGTTGGCAGCTGTGTGCGAAATGGTAGTTTTGTCTGCTACTGAGTAGGGGGCCTATACATGTATCGACTGTTCAAAGGCAGCTATTACCAAAGTATAAAAATAAAGGAAGATTGATTTCCCATTCATTGTTTAGTATGAAATTTTTACCATGTCAATTTTGTCATCGTTTTTTCCTCGTCCGTTTTAATTTCGCATGAATCAAACCCCGCCACAAGAGCTTCTGCATAAGCTGAGGTTTTCTAAAGAATTTGTATAATACTCTTTTTTTAAGTTTCGTCCACTGGATCCAAGAAGCAGTGGTACCCTAGTAAATGTTTTTGTAAATGTAAATGTTTTTGAGTGTTGATATTTTGATTGGTCTAGAGTGTCGTTGGATCTTCTGAATTATTCTCCAGCTGTGTTTGATTAATGTCTAATTTGCATGATAATGATAACAACATTCTTGGCTATAGACTCAAACTGTGAAGAATAGTACTAGTAGGGGTACTGTACAGTCCATGTTTGTGTCCATGAAATTTCCACGCTCGTGAGGTTTTCGCCAGGCACTTTCGTTTCATTTGAGCCTTCTGAACAACTTCACTATGATACAAACTCGGATGATTGATGAGGCAGATATTGGCATAAGTACGAATTAAAATGAGGTAAAATAGACGATAACTTACCGCGTCCGCTATGCAGTCACTCTCCTATTGAAGTTAGCTTGTCCGTCCCTGTGGAGACCTTCTGCAAGAATGTAACTTAGCTGCGAGACCAAGACAAGCATACGGGCCCGCGACCTTCGGCAGGTTATGCAACTACTAAGTTAATGATACCAAATTGCTCAAATACTACCCTCATACTATTTTTCATAACTTTCCCTTTCTCTGGTTGGACAAACACGTCGACAAAATGGCTGGATGGGTAAATTATCGTCATATGTATGTATGATGCATTCAGCTGAATCTTGAAGGAGTTCATGCACCACACATGAGAGTTTGTTTAGATTTGAGGAAGCTGTCAATGGGGGTGGGGGTCAGTTTGAAGGGAGACATCGGAAAGATATTGCCCGGCGGGCACTCTTTGCCATAACGCACAGCGCCATCTGTTAATCGACGGTGACACTACGCTAATCAAAACAAAAACACAGGCCCCGAGATAGCTATCAGTGAGTTTAGAACACGTATAACCAAAAAAAACGCTCCCAGCTCACGAATTCGTGGGTGTATTTTTTTACAAACTAGCGTTTTTTGGTTAGATACGTGTACCTCTCATCTATTTTTGCTGATAGCGCTCTCGGGGCCTCTGCCATAACGCACCGCGCCATCTGTTAATCGACGGTGACACTATGCTAATCAAAACAAAAACAAAGAGTGCCCGCCGGGAAATATGTTTCGGATGTCTCCCTTAAAAACAGATTTCAATTTATTAAAAGAAATTGAAAATTTAAAAAAATTAGTTACATGTAGAAATGTAATGATAATAAAGTAAAAAGAAAGAAGTTGGCCTATGACAGTCAAGGAGATTCGAACCCATGTGCTAGACGACAAATCAACGACTATTCCGATTGTTCTTATGCTTGACGTTCATGGCGCACCGGCTGGCTGAAAATCTGGTAAGAAGTATCGACGTGGGTTCGAGTCCCCGAAACTACTACAGTTTTAAAATTTAAAAAAAAAATAATTTTTTTTACTTTATTTTTTCAATTCTAACTAACCAATTTATCATTTTGTTATCCAATTTCTTTTCTCACATTGGCAGAATGCTAATGGGCTCCACAAACTCACACGTGCCTGGCGCCCATGGTAAACTGCATGAGGAGAGATTAGAAATGAACCATTCTACATGTACTATGTGGAAATGATGAAAAACATCAACATGTCAGTAGATTTTGACAATACAACCATTTTACACCGGATTTTAGGACGTGCCATAGTTTGTAGGGCCATTTCGATGTTATAACCGTTAGTGCGGGGGTCAGAAGTTTGGTTGATTTGAGTCAGAAAAACGGTTAAGTCAGATTTCCGGTTGGGGTTGGGTAAATTGTTGTAACAGGGCCATGCATCATGCATCCCAGTAACTTCTGCGTCAGTGATATGCGGTCCTATCCGCTTTCTCGAGTCATGATAATGCAAATAGGCCAGAGTCGGCTACTTAATAGACACCTGCAGAGATGAGATCACCGGGGATAAGGTTATGTGGGCTTTTAATCTTTCCAATTAATCGGCCTATTTGGACGACCTATTGTTTACTCTTCTTCACAAGTTTGAAGAGTGATTCCGCCGAATTTACGCATTAATTGGTTCACATTGTCGATCATAGACGTCGCTGGGCGTGCAACACTTTCCTCAAGGAGATTTCTAATAATATGCAGGACCCCGTGGAAACCCTGCCATTGTGTGGTTCTTGGAGGTGTCGGTTTGGGAACATGAATGACTGTTTTCAGCTCTGACAGTACATTACCCCATCGCACCGACTTCGAGTTGTTCACCAAAGGCAGTCATTCGTGGGCAGGCCGGGAAAGCATTCACACTGGACTACAAAACTGAACCGATTTATCACAAATTCCTAGACGCAAAGACTTGACCATGCCTGCGAAAGATTATTTCAAGAAGACCCCGACTCAGGCTGCGGAGAATGGCAATGGCGATTACAACGCTGTGCCGGTGATCTCAGACTCCATCGCGACCGTGCCCCCTAAGGTCCTAGACAGCCCGACAACCTCCTGCTCGTCGGACACCACGAACGTACATAAACGCGAGACATGGACAAGGAAGATTGACTTTCTCTTTGCCTGCATTGGATTCAGCGTCGGTCTCGGCAATGTCTGGAGGTTCCCCTACCTATGCTACAAAAATGGAGGAGGTGAGTGAAGTAGCCGAATTTCCCGGATTCAGCGATTGCGAATGACCAGTATAAAGCTAGGAATCCACTGCTGATTTTCTGCAGTGCGACTTGCTTTTGCAACCTGCTACCTGCGATTGAATACGACCGCACTGGAACTGATACAGGTGTGACAGGAACCAGCGTCGCAGGAATGCAAGTCCGCCAAACAATAGCCCGCTATTGTAAGGCTATATTCGAACGGTCATGGCCTCTCTAGCCATTTTTAATCCCACGTTGAACAATAAGACCGGACTTTGGTTCCTGGGGGACTTGGCTTTCTTTCACACCTGTCGCCCACCTGAAATTGACCACATCTTCGCCATTGGTGGAAATCACGTCTAGCCAGTCCACTCCGGCGATCGAGTGCCCAGTTGCAAAACAAGTCGCAAAGCAAAATCGAGGTTGAAAATCACAGGTGGATTCCCCGCTCTAGTGGTCAAACTGAATTTCTCCCATCTATATATACGCGCACTTCCAGTGAAAAAAAGACTTCGGGTTGAGGACGAACTGCTAACCTTGAGATGATTTCGGGCTGGCATTTTTCAATACGGAGTTTTCGCAAAGCCCCCGAAACACCAACGCGAACGACAAACCCATTGTTCGATGCCACGAAGAGAGTACCGAACAAAAGGATAGACGTTCGCGTTGGCGTTTCGGGGGCTTTGCGAAAACTCGCTATTATTTCCACTTAGCCTAGTGACAGTAGGTGAAATATTAACTGAACATGCAGTTTTGTACGTACATGTATAGTACCCTACCAAGATTGAAACGATTATCAATTAATTTTCCTCACCTATATCATCGTCCCCATTATCACATCACCTCCACCATTATTTTCATCAAAATTATCATCAACGTGCAAGTGACAATTCACGTTATCACCTTGTCACTGGTGTTGCTTCTATTTGGGTACACATTATACTCTTCCTTTGTTCATATCTGATGATTCTCGAGCGTCGGTCTCCAGAATCGCGCACTCATCATATACATGTCAAGTGTCCAACAACATATGTATACTCCCTCTCTTATCTTGTTTTGGTAAAATGCCATTGAGGGTTTTCGGGTGAACAAGAAGTCTGGTGACAGTACAGTTGAGTAAGGAGTCCCTGCAGATACATGTATTTTTTATGCATTATTAAGTTCCAGGGACAAAAAAGGGCAGCGTATGTACTTATTCGCCCCATAAATCGTAGTTAGTCGTGTTGTGTACGGACTCGCTTTAATAATTGAGCGTTTTCCGAAAATTAAAGACATAAATCGTTAACCTGCTTAATTTTTGTTTTTAATTCAGATACATGTATTTCAATGAATAATTCGTCAAGATAGGCTTTGTCCATTTTTTGGAAATACGCGAGGAAACATCTTGACCGTACTGATGACAATACGCACTTATGCCCGCCGTCACGGGGACAATTTTTTCATTAAAACATTGTCAGATGGCTTTCAGAAATCCAATGACTTTAATGCACGTTTAATACACATTGAACATGTTTGGACAAAATTCCTGCTGGACTAACGATCTTCTATGCATACTCACTTGCTGTGGCTCTGGAAGAATACTGCATGGGCTTGATGTCTTTCGGACGTCACGAGCTAATCATGGATCATGGAAGTATTATTTTTGTGTATAGAGGTTTAGAGTTTTCGCAAATCCACCGAAAACGCCGACGCTAACGCCTATCCTTATTGTTCCCTGCGCCCTTCCTGGCATCGAACAATGGCATTGGCGTTCGCGTTGGCGTTTCGGGGGCGTTGCGAAAACTCCCTAATACTTCCATATCCGCATGCACCAAGCTGCAGGTTCTGCCCAATATCTTTACAGACTCCTTTGTTGTGGAGTTGTAGCTGACTTCTTTCAACTGTAAACTTGAAAAAGAAGATAGAGGGCAGGGCCTAATACTGTTCCCAACTTAAAAGAAAAGCACAAACGGGGTCTGATATCATCACCAGTTTTTGGAGAGCATCACTGCCGCCAAATCTGATATAAGTGCAGTCACGGCATTGTCAGGTACAAACTGAGCTCGTGAATTCTTCAACACAGTAGGCTATATGCACACTGGGCAAGAAAATCAGTGTTGAACGTCTCTATGGTAACGGGATGATGAGGGATTTGGGTGACAAAAGGTTCGATATCTAAGACCTTAGTCGTTTCTAAGGTGATGTGTGGGAGGGCAGGCTCTGTCAACCCCGTCAAACTTCTTCAAAACAAGAACCACGAGACAATGGTTGTCCCATAATAAGTTAGGTCAGGCGCAAATTGACGGTAAATCTAAATACGGTAGGGGTGTTTTTAAAGTTGACTGACCCATCGCT
>NMRB01000267.1:386324-404102 GCA_002633025.1 Notospermus geniculatus | reverse complement strand
TATAACCAAAAAAAACGCTCCCAGCTCACGAATTCGTGGGTGTTTTTTTAGCGTTTTTTGGTCAGATACGTGTTCCTCTCTTATCTATTTTTCCTGATAGCGCTCTCGGGGCCTCTGCCATAACGCACCGCGCCATCTGTTAATTGACGGTGACACTCTATGCTAATCAAAACAAAAACAAAGAGTGCCCGCCGGGCAATATGTTTCGGATGTCTCCCTTAAAAACAGATTTCAATTGATTAAAAGAAATCGAAAAAATTTAAAAAATTATATATGTAGAAATGTAATGATAACAAAGTAAAAAGAAAAAAGTTGGCCTATGGTAGTCAAGGAGATTCGAACCGATGTGCTAGACGACAAATCAACGACTATTCCGATTGTTCTTACGTTTGACGTTCATGGCGCACCGGCTGGCTGAAAATCCGGGAAGAAGTATCGTCGTGGGTTCGAGTCTCCGAAACTACTACAGTTTTAAAATTATTTTTTTTTAACTTTATTATTTCAATTCTAACTAATCAATTTATCATTTTGTTATTCAATTTCTTTTCTCACATTGGCAGAATGCTAATGGGCTCCACAAACTCACTACGTGCCTCGCGCCCATGGTAAACTGCATGAGGAGAGATTAGAAATGAACCATTCTACATGTACTATGTGGAAATGATGAAAAACATCAACATGTCAGTAGATTTTGACAATACAACAATTTTACACCGGATTTTAGGACGTGCCATAGTTTGTAGGGCCATTTCGATGTTATAACCGTTAGTGCGGGAGTCAGACGTTTGGTTGATTTGAGTCAGAAAAACGGTTAGGTCAGATTTCCGGTTGGGGTCGGGTAAATTGTTGTAACATGGCCATGCATCATCCCAGTAATCCTGCGTCAGTGATATGCGGTCCTATCCGCTTTCGCGAGTCCTGATAATGCAAGTCGATAAGTTCGATGTTGAAATAGGGCAGAGTTTGACGTCGGCTACTTAATAGACACCTGCAGAGATGAGATCACCGGGGATAAGGTTATGTAGATCTTTCCAAGTAATCGGCCCAATTGGACGACCTATTGTTTACTCTCCTTCACAAGTTTGAAGAGCGATTCCGCTGAATTTGCGCATGGATTGGTTCTTTTTATCGACCATAGACGTCGCTGGGCGTGCATCACTTTCCTCAAGGAGATTTCTAATAATATGCAGGACCCCGTGGAAACCCTGCCATTGTGTGGTTCTTGGAGGTGTCGGTTTGGGAACATGAATGACTGTTTTCAGCTGTGACAGTATATTACCCCATCGCACCAACTTCCAGTTGTTCACCAAAGGCAGTCATTCGTGGGCAGGCCGGGAAAGCATTCACACTGGACTACAAAACTGAACCGATTTATCTCAAATTCCTAGACGCAAAGACTTGACCATGCCTGCGAAAGATTATTTCAAGAAGACCCCGACTCAGGCTGCGGAGAATGGCAATGGCGATTACAACGCTGTGCCGGTGATCTCAGACTCCATCGCGACCGTGCCCCCTAAGGTCCTCGACAGCCCGACAACCTCCTGCTCGTCGGACACCACGAACGTACATAAACGCGAGACATGGACAAGGAAGATTGACTTTCTCTTTGCCTGCATTGGATTCAGCGTCGGTCTCGGCAATGTCTGGAGGTTCCCCTACCTATGCTACAAAAATGGAGGAGGTGAGTGAAGTAGCCGAATTTCCCGGATTCAGCGATTGCGAATGACCAGTGTAAAGCTAGGAATCCACTGCTGATTTTCTGCAGTGCGACTTGCAGTGCGACCTGCTACCTGCGATTGAATACGACCGCAAGGAACTGATACCGGTCGCCGACCTGAAATTGATCACATCTTCGCCATTGGTGGAGATTACGTCTAGCTAGTCCACTACGGCGATCGAGTGCCCAGTTGCAACGCAACCAAGTTGCAAAGCAAGTCGCAAAGCAAAATCGAGGTTGAAAATCAGGTGGATTCCCCGCTCAAACTGAATTTCTCCCAGCTGTCGCGCACTTCCAGTGAAAAAAGACTTCGGGCTGAGGACGAACTGCTAACCTTGAGATGATTTCGGGCTGGCATTTGTCAATATTTCCATTAGCTTAGTGACAATAGGTGAAATAACTGTACATGCAGTTTTGTACATACATGTGTAGTTCCCTACCAAGATTGAAACGACGATTATCAATTCCTCACCTTTATCATCGTCCCCATCATCACATCACCTCCACCATCATTTTCATCAAAATTATCATCAACGTGCAAATGACAATTCACGTTATCACCTTGTTATTGGTGTTACATGTACTTCTATTTGGGTGGGTACATACTATACTCTTCCTTTGTTCATGTTTGATGATTCTCGAGCGTCGGTCGGTCTCCAGAATCGCGCACTCATCATATACATGTCAAGTCCAACAACATATACTCCCTCTCTTATCTTGTTTTGGTAAAATGTCATTGAGGGTTTTCGGGTGAACAAGAAGTCTGCATGGCGACAGTACAGTTGAGTAAGGAGTCCCTGCAGATACATGTATTTTTATGCATTATTTCAATAGTTCCAGGGACAAAAAGGGCAGCGTACATGTACTTATTCGCCCCAATCGTTAAAGTTACTCGTGTTGTGTACGGACTGGCTTTAATAATTGAGCGTATTCCGAAAATTAAGGAGTACATAAATCGATAACCTGCTTAATTTTTGTGTTGATTCAGATATTTCAATGAATAATTCGTCAAGATAGCCTTTGCCCGTTTTTTGGAAATACGCGAGGAACATCTATCTTGACCGTACTGTTGACAATACGCACTTTATATGCCCGCCGTCACCGGGACAAATTTTTCATTAAAACATGTTTGGACAAAATTCCTGCTGGAACTAACGATCTTCTATGCATACTCACTTGCTGTAATTATGGTTCTGGAAGAATATTATATTTGGCCTTGATGTCTTTCGGATGAGCTAATCATGGATCATGGAAGTATTATTTTTGTGTGTGTAAGAGAGTTTTCGCAAATCCACCGAAACGCCGACGCTAGCGCCTATCCTAAAGGCCCGTTTCCACTTCAGCGTTTTACGCCGCGTTTTGACGCTTTCCCATTGTTTGGAAGCAGAGCGGCGGAAAATAACAAAAGATTTGACGCATCACGCGGCGTAAAACGCTCTAGTGGAAACGGGCCTTTATTGTTCCCTGCTCCCTTCCTGGCATCGAACAATGGCATTGGCGTTCGCGTTGGCGTTTCGGGGGCTTTGCGAAAACTCCCTAATACTTCCATATCCGCCACCAAGTGGCAGGTTCTGCCCAATATCCTTACAGAGTCCTTTATTGTGGAGCTGTAGCTGACTTCATTCAACTGTAAACGTGAAAAAAAGATAGAGGGCAGGGCCTACTACTGTTTCCAACTTAAAAGAAAAATACCGGTGCAAAAGCACAAACGGGGTCTGATATCATCACCAGTTTTTGGAGAGCATCACTGCCGCCAAATCTAATTATTTTCAGTGCAGTCACGGCATTGTCAGGTACAAACTGAGCTCGTGAATTCTTCAACACAGTAGGCTATATGCACACTGGGCAAGAAAATCAGTGTTGAACGTCTCTATGGTAACGGGATGATGAGGGATTTGGGTGACAAAAGGTTCGATATCAAGACCTTAGTCGTTTCTAAGGTGATGTGTGGGAGGGCAGGCTCTTTCAACCCCTTCGAACTTCTTCAAAACAAGAACCACGAGACAAAGGTTCTCATCATAATAAGTTAGGCCAGGCGCAAACTGACGGCAAATCTAAATACGGTAGGGGTGTTTTTAAAGTTGACTGACCCATCGCTTCTCGGCTCGTCATTCAGGAGGGTCAGTCGACTTTAAAAACACCCCTACCGCATTGAGATTTGCCGTCAATGCGCGCGTCCTCTGTTTGCAAACACATGTAGACAGCATCCATTATAGTGCACGTGTGTACTGGGTTTTCCCTCGGGACACATGTGCATGAAAGCCGTAATCTGGGTAATGACACATTTGAACAATACCCTCGGACAAAACCCTACGACGTCCCCATCCCCCGCATCATCTCGCTGAATTTAAGCAGGGGAACTGGTGTAACAGGAATCAAAGTCCCTCTCTCAGTGTCCACTTTTATTGTTCTCATGACGGATTAAGGCGCCAGACTATAACTAATCAATAGGTATTACGAGGGCCGGTGGGACAGGGGTCAAAGTCCGGTCTTATTGTTCAGCGAGGGATTCAATGCGAGGGATTAGAATATATGGCTATGGAGACCATGACCACTCGAATATACATGTAACCTCACAATAGCGGACTATTGTTTGGCGGACTTGCATTCCTAGAACGTTGATTCCTGTCACACCTGAACGCTTGTCAGGGCAAAACGGATGATCTGGGCTTGATGAATTTGAAGTTTTTGTGACGTCATAGTGCATTTTTTCTACGCTGGCCCTCTCAGCACCAAGACGACTTCGGCATGTAATTGAAAAACATTTGAACATTTCAATCCTACGCATTACCGTTGTAACACTGATGCTCTGGCATATATTCTGTGTATCATATATCACTATCATAACGTAATAAATATGATCATGTGTTTTCATGAACTGGAATTATCGGTCTGTGAGTGCATAGTTTGTTTACATTCATGTACCAAAACAAAATCACGAATCTTCATCATGACCGTCGATGGGTCTACAGTGGCGCTCAGTATTAAGGCCCGTTTATACAGAGCGCGACCGCGACTGCAACCGCGACCGCGGCAGCCGTTGTGTATAAACGAAAACGCCGTGGTCGCCTGGAAATTTGCCAGGACCACATTGAAGTTCACATTACAAAAAAAAGTGTCGCGCGGCATTTTCAAAAATTTCGCTCTGGAGGCAATCTCTGCGGCATGCCGCGCGACCAAAATTTTGGTCGCGGCCGCGGTCGCGTTGTGTATAAACGTTCCCATTCATTTTACATTTGATCAATCCGATGCGGCTGCCGCGGTCGGTGCCGCGGTCGCGGTCGCAGTCGCGGTCGCAGTCGCGGTCGCGCACTGTATAAACGGGCCTTTAGGCCTGTTCCTGTCAGATCAGTCACGTATCGGCAATTTTTTAAGGCGAACTAATAACATGCGAACTTAGCGCACCGTTGCATGAAATAATAGTGAGTTTAAGAAACCATACGTTAACGCTAACGCTAACGCTAATTACGTCAAAATGACGTCACCCCCAGAAGAAATACAACGGATTCATTCGATGTGACGTCAAAATGATGTCAATAACGTTAGCGTTAGCGTTAACGTATGGTTTCTTAAACTCACTATTAACAGGTTTCTAAGGTGAAAGACATAGCTTCCTACCGGACTCGAACCCACGGACCCTCCCATAAGGCATCAATCGCCAGCACTCAGGGGCAGCACGCCTATATAGGCCAATTATGTACTGCAAGTGCAGAATAGATCACCATGCATTTTCTAAGTTGCTCAGCAACAGTTGGCAGTCTTGGCACCGACCACATTGTTCGTCCATGATGTTGGGTTTCGTGAAAATGACTCCTTAACTGTAAGGTCCAGTTTAAGCTTTTGTATTCTCCCCTGCAAACAATAGCTGACGGTAAACGTTTGAGTTAAAGCGAATCGATAGCGGATTTTGTTTACATTTGGCTGGTGTTTGTAAACACAAAATTCAGCCAATCAAAATGCACGAAAATTTCTTTGTTGACATTCTGGAGAAGTTTGTTTACATTTTTTCCTGAAAATTCGTCCCTTTTCAAATTCTATTTCTAAATCAAATTTTTTCGCTGTCGATTCGCTTTAAGGAAGCTTCTAGAATACGGCCCGCATCCCGAAGCCATGGCCTCTTCGATGATAAGGAGTCGATGTTTTGGACCCTTCTTAGCCAAAAATCAATGGCCTTCGCTTTGCAGAAGAAAAAGCCATTTGAACATGATGTGTGCACGTTGGAAAGTTTTCTTTATGTTTCATTTCAAGGAGTTAGATCAAGTATCGATGAACAAATGTGTTCGGGGAAATGCAAATAGATATCACGAGTTGCAATCTGGTAATCTGGCCTCCTGGCTGTTTAGATTGCATATGATATAAAAAGCCTAATGCTAACTGCTTTAGTCCTATACATCGAGTTAAATGTTCTCTACAGCAGGCAATAAAATAGTTTTTTTTGCTAAAAATAGGATATCAATAGCGTGGTGTGTCGTCAGCAATGCTGTTGGTTGGTCTGTTAGAACCTTAATGCCTAACCCTCATCACATAACATCTTTCCTCATTGATTCATCTTATTCCACCTCTTCGCTTCGAGGTCACTTCATTAAACTGAGGTCGAATGATGATAAATTCTTTGTGACCTAGATTGAAACTGACCTTGACATTTATCACCTTTCAGGGGCCTTCCTCCTTCCATACCTGATCTGCGTGGCGATAGGTGGCGTTCCGCTGTTTTTCCTCGAGGTTGCGGTTGGGCAGTTCATGTCAACGGGAGGCACAGGAGCTTGGATGATCTGCCCGCTCTTTAAGGGTAAGAACGATTCTTAAGAGTCCTTTTTAACCTTTTAACCTGTGACAGCATGAATATGGGTGACTGGTATTAGCGCCCTCTTCACATAACATAACCATGCTTTTCTTTGGTGTTTTTCAGGCATAGGTATAGCGTGCGCAATCATCGTCTTCTTCTTGAATTGTTACTACAACGTGATCTTGTGCTGGGGTTTTTACTACCTGTTTTCATCCTTTGCGGCCGTTCTGCCATGGTCCCATTGCGATAATAGTTGGAATACGGAGGCTTGTACCCTGCAACATGTCATTAACGGAACCACTAACGCTACCACCGGCTACAATAGCTCCGTCACGCTGGAGGGGAATGGCACCACCATGATTCCTCAGGCTGGTTTCGAAGGCAATATCTCCATCATCTCCAACTCCAGCACGAGAGGAGTCGACCCCGTAATCGAATTCTGGGAGTAAGAATCTTTCTCTGAGACGGGAAACAGCGGAAACTACGTCACTTTCTTCCATTCTACCGTTTATCCAATGAGCGACGCCGTTGCAACATTCACATGTGACGGTGACGTTCATTAGTCCTTGGGAAAAGTTGACGTAGTGTCCGGCGTGTTCCACACTCTTCCCTTGTGGACATCCAGCAAGAATTAAGTGACCCGGATACGAGATTTTATGCCAGACAACATGAAACTGATAAAAACAAGTCTTTTATATTATAGATCATTGTCATCACCAGAGAAGATCAGTGACGTCGTCAGACCACTGTATCAAGTGACTAAAAGAAGGCGCCACAAACCTGTGAGCTGCTACTCGCCAACAAATTCATCCTCCCCCACATGGAATTGTCATAAAATCATATATGTCGGCCCCTACTTCACGATAAATGGTATCATTCCACCCAGTGGAGACATTGGATGGATACTACACATTCTGGCATGCCACTATCCCTAATGTAATGATCTGGAAACCGTGTGACATTTCCCGATGTAAAATCGGTCGAATTCGCGCCCGGGTTCCGCCTGGAAGTTTAGCGTGCATGTGGAGAATGTTATGTAACCTACTACTGTCGCCGCTTGGTGGTCTGATAAACAATGCCCCTTTTCTTGACGATTTTGAATACAGAAATCTCGAAATATATCTACTTCTAGAGTCAGTTGACTGAATTCCCTCCATGCCTATCAGTCCCGTGTCCCGAGTCCTGTAATGTGTCCCCCAGCAATACCACATTTTTCGATGTGTTAATAAAAAGGTAGAGTCCCTAATGGGTGCTCGCTATTGGTATTGAGGACATTTTGAGGGAGTTCACTGGCTCTTGAAGATCAACAACGCCAAACTATCTTACCCATTGTAATTCGTTGCTGTTTTTCCGGAAGAAACCTGTTTGTTTATTGTGTTTAATGCATTTGAATGTAGTGTTAGGGTTGCCGATTCATCATGAATAATTGTTTCGTATGTTAGCTTCAAGTTGATCTCTTGCTTGGTTCCACACGTAATACAGTTGACTACATTTTGTCATGCAGTCAGTTTGCAAGCTCATAAATTTCAAGGCATTCCAGGAGCTTCGTAGCGAGCGTGCATCTCATTGCTTTTAGGCACCACGTAGACTTTAACGAATCACCATTGTCTTTAACTAATAGCCTACAGTATGGGAGACAGCATTATCATCAATACAAGTAGATGGACGTAGACTTGCATCGTTTTGAGAACTTGAAGGAGAGAAGGACTCATGCGTCCGTAGGAGATCACAACAGTAGACTGTATCTCTGCACCCCACGCCCCCATGAATAACGCATGTGGCTTCACGTGCACGTTGTCTTTGCTCTGCTGATTATTTTCAGGGTTCTGAAGGCTCCACGGTGGACCCCCGGTCTACATGAGGTGAGATGGGCGGGGCCTCGTCCTAGACTCATGTCAGTCAAACTTGAACAGTCTACGCATGAGATGCACCTCATAGTCTAGGCCTACGAATCATTCTCACCATCACAATGAATGCAATCTCGTTCCTCCTGGTTGGTCCTATAACGAGATTTTTTCTCTCCCTTTCTCATAGGCATAGGGTACTTGCTCTCTCCGATGGTATCGACAACATGGGAACTGTCAAGTGGGACCTGGCCCTCTGTCTGCTCCTCGCCTGGATCCTCGTCTACTTCTGCATATGGAAAGGGATAAAGAGCTCAGGAAAGGTATGTTACCTTTAGTTTCTTGTTGGAAATTTGATTGGAACTTCGAAACTCTTTCGCGTCCACATACAGAACTGGTCAAAATGATTCGAATACATGCAAAACCAGCTTTTGGTTTGGTCATATTCATTGCGTTCCTACTCTGATAATTGTATGTTGACCGATGTTTCATGACATGTAAGAAATAGATTTAGCCATATGTGAAGCAATTGCAAGCAGCGATCCAAAAACAAAAATATACTGTAGATTTACATTGTGTTCCAATAGTTCTGATCAATATTCTGTATGCGAAAATATTTTGAGATTCGAGTTAAAATAGAAATTTGATGTGAACGAATGCTAAAGTGGTTGATTACCCCATATTTCGTCTCAAAACGTATCATTCATGCAAAATTCCAACGTATCACATGCAATAATTATGAGTTTCATTGTCAGTGAATACATTTGCCATTTGTACATGTATTTTCAGTGAATAACATATTTTATTTTGGTATTCTTTTGAATTAGATGATTGTCGGTTATTTTATTGATATTCTATGGTACGTGTACTAGTAGTATATTTTATTTATATTTTACGATATTATCTATAGATTTATTCCTTTATTCCTGGTTGTCAGTTCATCTACGTAATTATCATTCTTCCATATATACCATGCCTCTGCTTATTATTTACACCAATTTGTACTTATAATTGATGCAGATGCTGGACGTAAATCTCATCAAGTGGAAAAAAACACGTTCTTTATTATTTAGGCTTTTAGATATATTGTCAGTGAGGGTTAGATAATGCAATAACATCGACCTCTTGCCCATTTCATGGCGGCATGAAACAACTAGTTTCATAAAATTGTAATACCATGATACATCATTGGCATTTTTGACACAAATTATTGCCACAAATTATCGTCATATACCGGTTATATTAGCGGTATTCCATGTATTCGTTTGTCACAACCTTATCTGTTGACCATGATTCGGACTAGCTACTTGACTGAACCGTCCTCGCCCAAACAGGAATTATGATACTCCAACTATATTCTTATTGTCGATGGAAAGAATTTTTTTATCTCTGACCATCAGTGATGGTGTCGAGTGAGGTCACTGTGGTGCGTATCTGTCATTTGATATCTAAATTGTAGATTAGAGCGAATGATTAATGACTAACACGACTAAATACGTAAACCGCTTGTTTAAACACTCAGGTATTTCTCTTCGAGGTTCCTCCAACTGGCAGGCAATTGATGAAATTTACCGCTGTCTCCGCTCAGTTCTGTCAGATTTCCATGGCAACTTGGTTACCGCAGAAGCAGTGGGATGCGTTGACAAGGAGGCTTCGCTCATGCATTGCTTAGAGATGTTGGCAAAATCTGAAAATGAGTGCTAATTTGTGGGCATATTGGGATGTGAAGATCATGTTGCCATGGGAACGCCAGTGTCCATTATTTGCACGTTAACGGTGAAGGGTCGTCGGATGGAAATAGTTCTCGTGATCAAAGAGAGAACGGCTAGTGGACACTCAGATACAATACCTTGCCTGCATATCCCGTCGCCATTGCTTATTTTCTCTACATTGTTAGTTGTTCACTGAAGCTTTCATGCTTCTTACGCCCTCTCCATGAAGATTTAGAGCCAACATTTGACCCATATTTACCTCTTGGATTAATTAGTACGTTTTTCCGTAGTGGTTGAGACAGCAGTGAGGTTTTGCAAATGTGCGAAACTCGAAGTACGAAATACGAAATTTGACTTCATTTCCATGACGTAATGTATTTCAGGAGATGGTACCACAAATATCGCCTTTTAGCGTATTACTTACACCCTCCGATACAGTTACGGTGTAAATTAAAGTTTGAAATTTTATCTTTCGTTTCCACTTCGTAGATACGAAGTGGAAATTTAAAAATTCAAGATGCACCATAAATCTCTAGGTTTTACATGATGTTTAAAAAAGACGCACTTGCAGCAGGGACATTTGTGGTAGCAACCTTCTCCAGAAATACATTGATTAAGTCTTGGAAATGAAGTTGAATTTCGTATTTCGTGTTTCGTCAGCTTTGCGAAACCTCACCAGTATTTGTCAGGAACGAAGTCATTGAGCTCAACAAATGCAAATCATGGTTGGTTAGAAACTGCTGAGGGCGCTGGGGTCCTCAGCAAGTAGCATAATTGTGCCGAACGGTTAAGGCCCTGGGTTCGACTGTTACTATCTCTCACTGAGACGAAAAATTGAAAAACCTCGACCCTCTGGCATGGCTAGTAACATCAGTATCTTGAACCATGGGAAATGTCTACATTAGCTTTTCTTTTAATGCTGCCTCCATTCACAATATTCTCATTGTCATTTCCCAAAAACCACAAGCATTATACATGTATGAGGACACATTTATGCGGTCGTTTTGATTGTCTAAAGGTCAAATGACAATTCGTGAAGTACCACTACAGACACATATTGAGCGAAAACTTGGTAACTGCATTTCTGTTCAGCCTCTTACTATCCATCCTACATGTATCTACACAGTATGTAGATACATGTTGTAGCCATGTACATGTATTCGAAGTTAATTCGCAAAGAGGAAAATGAAAGGAATGACATAACGCATATCTGAAAAATGCGACATCTTAACACCGTACTCATAGTACCGAAGCGTAGTATATATGTGTAGGTCGACTTTGGGGATCGATAACTAGGAATGATAACAGCCCCGGGGTAGAAACTATCTGTCTGGCTCGTTTGGATAGCTCTATGTGCACAGTCTCTTTTTTTTCTATGTACACATCAAGCACGCTATACATTTGGTGCATCAGATCTCTAAGCTGAAGTACGTTTTAATAAAGTTCTATTTACTCATCGTCTATTCAATTTTGAAGTAACGTTATCTACATGTACATGTATCTTCAAATAGGTAAGCTTAGTTGAAATCATGACGTTGGAGGAAGATTGTTTGCCAGGGTCGCTAACGTTTCGTTTTTTCGTCGGCGCCATCTATAAATCAGTTGGCAGCAGACGTAACCGTTCGTGCTCCCGGTTTGTGTCATTTGGTGTGTTGCCGGCAGAGTCCGTGTAATATGTACCTCCCGTCTCGAAAACCTGAGTCGTTACCATGTGGTATTGTCTACCTACATGTACATTCATTTTGGACGAACCTGGGACCGATAGACCTAATATTGTGCAATAATCGACCCTGTCTAAGTACAAATTTTAACATGTATACTTTTCATAGACGGAATGACAATTATGTGGACGTTTGCCTGCAAAATGCAAAATGCAACGAAAAACCATCAACGAATTCGGTCTTTGCATCGTTAAAAGTAGGTACATGTATGATTATGCAACAAGGCGGTCCACGTGCTGTCACGTTTGGTACATGTAAATTTCCATGATTTTGTGTTTGACCCACCTTACCTGATGCAGTTACTGACCATTCTTTCTAGGAAGTCTTCGAGCCCTACTTCTAAAGCTAAGCATTGGACTCAGCCAATGAGAATGTACTGTTGCTCTAAGAATACTCAGGAATACTCTCTTTATCTAGCTATTCTCATTAACATTGTATTTTAGGTGATGTACTTCACTGCACCATCTCCCTACATCTTGATGACAGTTTTACTGATCCGCGGGGCCTGCCTTCCAGGAGCCATCAACGGTATTCTCTACTACCTCAAGCCCGATTTTAACAAGCTCCTTGACATGCAGGTGAATACATACAGGGTGTGCCATAACTCCACCTTNATAAACAACCCTCGAATGAATCATTGATGTATACCATTAATATCAAGATTGATCGATTTGTCGGCACTTGTAATGGATCCAGTGCGTACGACATGTTTGTAACTGTATCCAATCAAATGGGCACATGTTTTCAGAGTAGTGTCTGGAGTATTTGTCTCACTCCCTGATGGGTTGGAGTGGTTCAGCTGAACAATTGCAGCAGTCTTTTTTACGAGCCGAAATGGTTGTCCCCAGTTGCCCAGGGCAACCTGACTGTGTGCCACAGCAGAGGATCTTGGGTATAAATGGCTGAAATAGGAACTACCTTGATGATATTCTTTGCTCTCCAGCGTTCGTTCGCCATTAGCCAAGAGGGGAGGAAGGCTGGTATTCATAAAAGTTAGCAAATGCTTTTACTTAAGATTTGCACAACAGTGTCCAATGTAAATGTACTACAAAATTTAAAGTAAAAGCATTTGCTAGCTTTTATAAATATCAGCCAAAGTGTACTGTCATGTCATCATGATATCTTGTCGGCATCCCGCTGTCGCTGATCCATCCTGACCTAACGAACCTTGCATGCCATGATTACCCCCCGTGATTGATACGGTAATGAAAAACGCAATCAAGAGCGACGCGGTGAATGGTAAAAGTTGGTGACATTTGTTACCATATCGATTCCCTGCGGTGAAATTGTTTGAATCGCATCAATTAGTCCAGAATGCTGCTCTGATGATACTGACATCAAGAGATGATGGTCGTAATGTTGTATACATGTATATAGGTAGTATCCCAACTGTGAAAAGATCTTTGTTTATAAGCATTGGCCAACAAAAACAGTTTTTCTCATTTTGCGGTTCATTGAATAGTTACGTGAAGGGTGAAGTCACTACTCGCAATGTTACAGAATACATGTATTTTACTTTTAACGAGTTCTAATTTATTCATTATATTGAAGGTTCTCTGTATTATGCAAGTGTACAGCACCATGACGTGAATTAGCTTAATCTTTGACTAAGGAAAATACGATCATAATCCTACCATCAATTATCTAAAGAGTGCTCAATATTCAAATGCGTCGACTCCTTCTTCATGCCTTATCCCAGGCAATAATTTGACAAATAACTAGATTAGCATACCATCAGCGTACCAAAGGGAATTTGCTTACAAATTGATCGAGATGGATGGTTTCCAACTGACGTCATTTTGCTACGAGTGATTAGTGATGTCTACCTGTTCAAACTCGACTACATGGGTCATATGAATAAAGACTAGTAAATGCTTTTACTTGAATTTTGCAATACAATTGCACTAGGCTATGCTGTACAAATCTGAAGGTAAAGCATTTGCTAGTCTTTATTCACATGAGCCAATGTACACTTCTGTCTTTGTATGCCACTGCTGTGACGTAATGCCTAACCTTTGCATTCTTTGTTAATGCATGGGAAAATAGTCCTTTGACAAAGATGGTTCGGAAGAACAAAGAGAAATGAACCGTGATAGATCTGCTTTTAGATTCAAAATAACATCATGGTGTTTCAGATTCCAGTTGCACAACTGTTTTCAACGTACAAAATATATATCCGTTGCAGGAGAGCCGTGCGGTGTTGGAATCAGGGCTTTTTTTCTATGATTTGCCTTTTAACCTAAGGAGATTTTGTCTTTGTTGCAACGCCCTTGCCTTCGGTACTGTATGGCTGCATATGATGAAGAAAACGAGACAACGGAATAGTATTGAATGCGTAAACAACGCAGTTTGTTGCATAATATCGGATATCGTTCAAAGCAATGCATCAGCACATACGGAGCTACAAACAACCAGTCATTGACACACCTCGAGAAGGATGGAATGAACATATTATATTATATTCAAATGAATGCATTTGCTGGAGCTGGGACTGAAATGTAACCAGATCTCTTAAAACCTCAGCGCATCCCATATTGTCAATTTTACATCTCCAGTGTGTGACTTGGGTTGCATTTCGTCGGATTAAAGATTAGCATACAATAGCATGCATTGTAACGAAGAGCCGGTAAATATTATCGGCAAATTTGCATACCTCTCTCGTTTCATCGCGCAGAAAACGCAAATTCTCGTGGTGAAAATACAGTTTGTGAATACAGTTCGCAAATACAGTTTGCGAAGGGAGCAAGCACCGATTACCACAGGATATCGTTAAAGGGAGACTCCATTCATTGTGTAAAATTTAGAATTTTTGAAATATCGTTAATACATTCAAATTCACTCATATCCGCAACATGTCATATTTTTTTTTAAATCAGCAAACTCATCATTTTAAGTATTTTAATTACATACCAAGGGGACCATTGCACAGCACATGTGATGTCATACGTGCTCAATGCATATTTATGAAGGTACAACCAATACGCCTAGGCAGTCACAGTATTAGCTCATTCACTACAAAGGTCATCAGCCTATTGACACTAGTGACATCACAACTCATGGCAATAGTCTCCATGGATTGACAAAAATTCAAAAGTTTACAATGAGTGGAGTCTCCCTTTAAATGTCCCCATTTCTATCGTTAGCTACATTACATGTCGCAGCAAATCACACAAGAATCCGGTCGCACTCTGTAAACACCATCACCACCGGCTCGTCTTATTCATCGCACCGCCCGCATCATCCAATATTGAAGACATCCTGGTTTCCATGGCAACCGGATTATGGAATCCAGCCAGGAACGATTCTCTGANTATTTTCTGGTTTGATTCAATAGAATCTTAATCACTTTAGTATTGACCTTCAGTTACACACTCAATTTAAGAATTTTGTTACATTCTGGGTACTGTATGTGTGCAGTTGTAGGCTTTCAATTGAGCTTGCAAAGCCAAAGGTGACAAACAGTTGACAATAACACCTTAATCACACATGATGAAGGAACACAATGTGGTTAATTGGTGTGCATCATAACAGTTTGTTGGTGTTACTGACATGGAATTGTACAGAGGGTTGTACACAATCTTATTCCATCACATCCAAAGTAAGAAGATGAGATGAATTCAAGCGGTGCCCTTTCATCTTATTTCACATGACATGTGAGAAGATGAGGGTCAATTTAAGCACTGTCCTTTAGTCTTAGTATTTCATGAGATGTGAGAAGATGAGATAATCTAAACAGTGTTATTTAAGCTTTGGCAATAATACACTGTCATATACATACATGTATTTCATATTTGGTCTGACAATTTCGGTAACAGGACCACCTCACCTAAGTGGACCACTTGCTCCGGTCCCTTGGGTGGTCCCCTTACCGAGGTTCCACTGTATTAGCCACATCTTGCCGATAAGAATACTTTAACTCGGTTAGGTTACGACATTTATATGATGGCCAAAACCTAATTTTTTGATTCAAAGAGCAGAGGGTGAAATGATGGAATGCCTTGTGGCAAATGCACATTTTGGCTTTTGGCTTTTTTGCCTTTCATAATAGAAATCGTGACCAACAACATGTACCAACAACAAACGTCCAGAAAAGAGAATCTCATTACATAAAACTTCTCACGCTCAATGTCGGTCGTTTGAGTTCACAGATTTTGATATCTTGCCAATACGCTGCACAGAATTTGTACAATGTACAAGATGTTGACTCCGATTCTGCAGCGGTGAATTCTAAAGAACTACTCTCTTTCTCGAGAAACCATAGGAAGTCTTGAAATAACAGCATGTAAGACACGGACTGATCAATACGGCATCTGTATCCAACCCATCATGCACCCTCTCGGTCTCTCCTTCACATACAAGTGTTTCGTCAATTTCCTATATATTTTCAGGGACAGCATACTCTTCGCAACAGTCAACAGCGGCACCAGTGTATTCGGTGGATTCGTGATCTTCTCAGTTCTTGGCTACATGTCTTACCTTCATAATATACCAATAGAAGAAGTCGCTGCTTCAGGTAGGCGTTGCTTTGCGTACGGTTTAAGTCAGGCAGATCATTTCGATACCAATTACATGAAGGAAAGTATGGTGCTGATTCGTTAGCAAGTCCAATAAGAACTTCAGCATTGCTTTAAAGTTAGAAGCATATGATCGCTTGCACGTACACAGTATTAACAAGCAATTACGTGAACCTCTCGATTGAGTTCATGCCAAAGGGATGTACATAAGAAGTATAAGTGTCGTAATGGGCTTTTAAATTGGCCCTCAATGCACCATTAACTAACAATTTCATTAAGCGGCTAATGGAGAACTTGATTTGCCTCTTCGGGACGCGATCGACTTATACATATAGGCTCATTTTCATGAAAATCAATACGTAATCATCCAGTTGGGTGCCTAAGAACGCCATGAAACCAGACACACATCAATCACACAATCTGCTTTGAAATGTAAAATTTCTTATGAACTAAAGAACCTCTCCAGGTGGAGCAAAACTCTGCCGTCCAATGGCAGAACCTAGTAACTCACTTTTAATTGATTTTGAGAAAAACAAAGAAAACCAAACCTAACTACAAAAATGGTGTTAATTCGGTTTGGACAAAAATGTCAGTTACTAGGAGGTTCTGCCATTGGACGGCAGAACTGAACCTCGGCAAATGTCGACGAGTCCTCCTGTACCAATAAATAAGTCTGCCTTTCTGTTCAGGGCGCTGATACATGTAGCTTCCGCCAGAGAAATTTCACATCAAAGGAGGGGGGTCGGGTCATGCTCCATCTGAGATCGTCCTTCACCAACCCTAACTTCCCTATTACTGAATTCGACTTCGTTCTCCTATAACGAGCTCCAGAGGGTTTTTCTGTTGGGCACAAAAGATTCTCTTTCGAAGGTCTTTTCTTAGAGTACCTGGAAGATCGTTCATCTCGTTTCAGGTCCAGGTCTTGCCTTCATAGCGTACCCCAAAGCAGTGGCCGCGATGCCGGTTGCCCCTCTTTGGAGTATCCTCTTCTTCATCATGATCATCTTGCTGGGTCTCGACAGTCAGGTAGGATAACTTAAAGGATTCTTCTGACTTTAATGTTGCTTCCCTTACTCTTTGCTCGCATCCAAGCCACTGCCTTACATGCCACACGTCCATTTGTGTTTTGAGGGGTTGGGGTAGTCGGGTAGATGTAGGGATAAGACTTAGAATAATTTGGGGCTGAAGAGGGAAAAAGCTGAAACTGCATGTATTAGGGACTTTTGGCAAGGCTCCGTATCGTCGAGCCATCTGTACCAGACGACCTCCATTTCTGACTGGGGGTCATCTGTATTGTGTTTTTTACAAACGAAAGAGGTGAATGAGACGAAAGACTAGGTACTTTAACATTCTGTAACCATAAATAGACACCAGAACATTCCTTCATTACCCTACACTTATTGATCAACGACTTTTGCACTATTGTCGAGACTCTCGACTGAAAAATTTATGAAAAGGCACGAGGTGCAATCACATCGAATATG
>NMRB01000267.1:369027-385423 GCA_002633025.1 Notospermus geniculatus | reverse complement strand
TAAAGCCTGGGTCACAAATGCCACCGGGCGCCGTACGATTTTCCCCACCCAGCGGCTTGCTGTGGATTTTTGAGACTGAAACTCAGATCGAAGCTGAATTATGCCGAAATCGCCTCAATGGATAAGCGGAAATTAAACTAGATCAAACTGGGCACCGTAGAAATTGGCCAAAATGTCTGTTTTTACTCGCCGTACGGTCGCCGTACGGGCCCCGGAGTGGATATGTGACCTAGGCTTTACTAGGAGGTTCTGCCATTGGACGGCAGAACTGAACCTCGGCAAATGTCGACGAGTCCTCCTGTACCAATAAATAAGTCTGCCTTTCTGTTCAGGGCGCTGATACATGTAGCTTCCGCCAGAGAAATTTCACATCAAAGGAGGGGGTCGGGTCATGCTCCATCTGAGATCGTCCTTCACCAACCCTAACTTTCCTATTACTGAATTCGACTTCGTTCTCCTATAACGAGCTCCAGAGGGTTTTTCTGTTGGGCAAAAAAGATTCTCTTTCGAAGGTCTTTTCTTTAAGAGTACCTGGAAGATCGCTCATCTCGTTTCAGGTCCAGGTCTTGCCTTCATAGCCTACCCCAAAGCAGTGGCCGCGATGCCGGTTGCCCCTCTTTGGAGTATCCTCTTCTTCATCATGATCATCTTGCTGGGTCTCGACAGTCAGGTAGGATAACTTAAAGGATTCTTCTGCTTTCCTTACTCTGCTCACATCTAAGCCACTGCCTACACGCCACACGTCCATTTGTGTTTTGAGGGGTTGGGGTAGTCAAGTCGGGTAGATGTAGGGATAAGACTTAGAATAATTTGGGGCTGAAGAGGGAAAAAGCTGAAACTGCATGTACATGTATTAGGGACTTTTGGCAAGGCTCCGTATCGTCGAGCCATCTGTACCAGACGACCTCCATTTCTGACTGGGGGTCATCTGTATTGTGTTTTTTTACAAACGAAAGAGGTGAATGAGACGAAAGACTAGGTACTTTAACATTCTGTAACCATAAATAGACACCAGAACATTCCTTCATTACCCTACACTTATTGATCAACGACTTTTGCACTATTGTCGAGACTCTCGACTGAAAAATTTATGAAAAGGCACGAGGTGCAATCACATCGAATATGAAGTACATGTCGGGCATCATTATCGGCAACAAGTCAGACTGAGCATCGCGTAAGAGCGTGCAGCTTCCGAGGGCTCGCTCGTTACCATGGAGGAACATTATGCGACGAAGAGAAACGTGTCAAGTGCCATCAATATTTTTCAGTTTGTTGGCGTGGAGGGATTCGTGACCGCCGTCGTTGATGCATTCCCTAACTACCTACGACGTGGGCACAGGAGAGAAATCTTCATTGGCTGTGTCTGTATTGTCTCATTTTTCATCGGGCTCTCCATGGTCACAAACGTAAGTGGCTCATATCGTCAGCAGTCACGTATTACTTCAGACGACATTTCTTAATATTCGCTTTTATCTGGCTTCTCGGCTAAACAGACGCGTATGACAACGCGCAGCGAGTGGGAAGTCATAGACAATATAAATTCTTTTGAGAGACTAATTTTAAGCTGTATCACCCACTGTTTAGCAACGGCAGCATTGACAGATATCTCATAATGTTCTCTGCGTAATTCCCTACGGAATTCAAAGTGGGGAAGGTAGAAGGGGCAGAAGGCTGGTAGTTCGCGAGCATGAAAGAGTTCTCATCATGAAGTCGGTCTGTCATGGCAATTTTCAAGTCATGGTCATCTAAGACCAACAACAGACTGATAGCAAAGTCATGTCGATTGTACCTTTCCTGCAGCCTTCTCTCTTACTGATTTTTTAGGGAGGAATGTACGTCTTCCAGCTGTTTGACTACTACACGGGCAGCCGTATCATTCTCTTGGTAGCACTGTGTGAATGCATCGCCATCGGATGGCTCTATGGTAGGTGATTTTAACACGATATTCCTAGTACATTGTACTTTCTCATCGGCTACACTGGTTTCCGGTCAGTGGAACCAATCAGAAATAGTGTCTTTTTTGGTACGAGTATACAATGTGGTAACAGGCGGCTATTGATCGGATTTTCTGGTTTCAACTACTTAAGAAATGGCCACGATATATCACGACTTTCTTAGCCTACGTATCTCGAGGGATTGTTCCTTCGAGATCAACAGCATAGTATTTGCTGATTAATGTGTCTGCCCTCACGATATACCGGCTCCATCAACCAGAAAATGTCGAAATTTAAACGTCAACGAACACATTACAGACCAACTGGTTCCTCTTGCGTTATGCGTCTGGTCTGGTGTAAATTGCAAATTAGGCCAGAAGCGACGTAGCCACCATTTCGGCTGCGGAAGATATTAACATAATTATCGATCTGAGTTCTCCACTCTCAAGGAGTCGATTTTCCAGTTCGTCACTTCAACCCTGTCCCCATTGCCAGTCGAGTTATACGTTATATAGCTAACGTGATTTTCTTGTGTATTTGCCCCAGCGAACGAGATTATCTCATCAGGTTTTCTTGGATGAGGGGTGAATCATCCAATAAATTGGGTTCTATGTATATGGTATATTAAGCGCTGGACGCAGATGTCTGGTAGTGTCTCGTCTGTATAGCGAGATATGTCATGTATGTGCTTTGACACAGCGTGTGGATGTTTCAGTTCCAGTGAGGTTCCAATTTTCTTGGGGCAACAGATGAAATTTCGAAAAAATGTATGGGTTCCTCTCTTACCTATTTTTGATATAATTATGATGCCTGAAACGAATCTTTCGTTTCAACGTTTTTCAGTGTGGCCATTTTTCTGTGCGACTCCCATTGTTTGGAACACACTGGCAAACAGACTCACTGTTTCTCTGTGTGTCGCTCCTAGTCAAGTCGTGGCTTTTCCCGTCAGTCTAGTGTAATGTCACACTGGCACACGGACCACATTGAAAAACGTTACACCGGCGTCAGAAAGAAAATTTCTCAAATACCGCATTTGATGCATATTGAATTGTCCAACGGTACGTAGTTTATCTGACAGTCCCCGAGGAAATCTTCCTGAAACCACCGTCAAGCGTGAACAACGTCGCCGTAGTCTGCGTTCCTTTGAACGATCGGTAATTTCTGGTCCTTCCAGGTGCCGACCGTTTCTATGACAACATGGAGATGATGTATGGATTCCGAATCAACCCCTATATGAAGTATAGCTGGAAATTCATCGCTCCTGCTTTTTGCCTGGTAAGTATAGCTTGCAACGTAGGAATGTGGAAGGAAATACATCTCTGCTTTGCTAAAAACACCTAATCATTTGCATATTCATTTTCATATTCCGGTAGTTTGTCCTGTGGCCATTTTACCCCTCAGTAGAAGTGTCCAAAAGTGGCAAGTTGCCTGCACCGCCCACATTCGAACTAGAGCTCCTAATATCTGAATAGGCATTCCGTAGTTTAATATCGGGGGCCTGATTCACAAAGCACACTTTGGCTAAGTGTGGTCTTAGTGTACTCTTAACTATTGTTCATAAATCCCCACACAATAGTTAAGAGTACACTAAGACCACACTTAGGCGTAAGTGTGCTTTGTGAATCAGGCCCCTGGCCAGCCTGGAAACTTGTAGTGAGGGATTTTAAAGAACGCGGCAAATGAGAATATATACATTGACCAATGCAAATTACCGTGTGATCTGCACTCACATGATTCACGTGGGCCAATCACAATGAATGTACCATTAAAACTGACCAATTGCGTTGTCTTATCCAGGCTATGTTCGTCATGAGCGCCATCAGTTACTCCGAGTTGACCTATGACCGCAAATCAATGGGTACATACCGGTATCCCCAGTGGGCTGTGAGTATAGGATGGTTGATGGCCTGCACTTCCTTTATGGGCGTCCCCATCTACATGATCCGTGAGATTATCAACACCAAACGGCAAGGAAAGGTAGGGAGATACTCAATTTTCAGATATCGTTACTGGTGTACCGGCACATATGCACACTATTCCAGTCGAGACTACAAGCTGTCAAAGACCACCTTAATCCCCCGCAGTTTCAAACCGCCACCCACTACACGCTCCAAAACTGCTTCAGTTGGCGCGATCCTCAAAGTATCACTAATAGATGGCGTTAGCTGGCCGATTCGAGGAATCCTCGCTGGGAATCTGTCCTCGCTGGGAATCTGTGGCGAGTATGAATATACCGTGTAGGCCTACATGTACATTTTGTACACGTATCTTAGCCAATCAGAAAGTGTGTTACGGAGTCGTCGGTTAGACGTGTGATGATGGCATGTGATTGGCTCCTTCGTCACACACCGCCCGTCTATTAATGATCCGTCACGTTTGGCTCCAATTAGGTCAGTGTTTAGTGGGTCTGAACACTGGGGACGAGTGTAAGAGAACCTGTACAAGTAGGCCTACTGTTCATACGACCCATCGTGGCCATGCAGCACTGCCCACGTGAAGGCTAAGATATGAAACACTCGCAACCACTTGATTCAGTTTGCTATTACTTGTTCTCCAGCCTCTCAAGTCATGTGTACGACCCCGTGGTTTCAAAACTCATCAGTTCCGACCACAGGATTATGCCATTCAGAGCATTTCAATGACAGATGCAACAGGAAACGGAACCATCTCCATATCTGTCCTAGAATCGGAGAGAATGGCCCTACGTGATTGCAACGGCGTCAAAACAGTCACTGAAAGTAATGATGTCACAACTACACAAGAATGTGATGGTGTCACGAAGGGAGAGAGGCCTCAACGTAATGGCATAAGTAGCGGCATTATTTCCAACATTGGCATTAGAAATGGAATCATAAAATGCAATGGTAATTCACAAAAAGACAAGGATGGTATGGTATAGAGTTATGATAAGACTGGTCTTGCATAATAACTGACAGACTCGAGGATGCGCGCTAGGGGCCAATGTCGAACAAAAGCGGGTGCACGGTACCGGTATGTATATACAGAATATGAACCAGTTGAAAGTTATGCTTTTCTCCATGCATCAAAGATTGTTTCATCAAAAAGGGTTTGAGTTTTGCGCATGTTAATTTCGGGCTTCAAACGTTTTAGATTTTTAACATGTTAAGGGAAGTGTCATTGTTGTAGTATTACATCATTGTAGAAGCCAAAAAAGATTGTGCCAGTAGGGGAATTCTGTACACATCGAGCGCCTCGAGTACGACATGTCAGTTAATTAACCAACTCGGTTTATACGAAATAAACTTCGTACTAACCAGAACTCAGAGATAAGATGAAGGTCACCATGGGAATCCGTGGTACGCCTGTCTCACCCTTGGCTGTTCAAATCAGCCGACAGAATACTCAGCAATAGTCCAAGAAATTATGTCAAGGCAGCTTAAATCCAAAGAGTTTTTCTCGAGCCGAAAAGATTAAACTGTCGCCCAGATAATTGGCAAAAAGACTATCTACTTAAACAAGCGACTATTTTTTCCAACTATTTTTGTGAGGGATCTCAAACTCTTCAGATTATACGTATCTATACATCATTGTGTCTTGGCATAATATCCATTTTAGACTTCAAATTCAACGTTATAAGCTTATGTATTAAAACGATCTCAACTGATTTATTTCTAAGCTCAAAGCATTGGCATCCGAGGTCCGGATCCATGCTCAATCAGTGCAAACGCAGCAATATGTAGGCGTAGACCCTCTAGAGGGTCTTCTTTTCAGGGCTTCAAACAGTTCAGGCTCCCTCGTTATTAAAGAGGCAGATCTGTAAACTGTGGTTAATGGGTTGTAAATGTTTAAGGACTACAAAATCACCACAGATTTTGGTCCAAATTTTCTGCTTCCATGAAACCTGCTGATCACTTTGGCTCATGAGCACTGATACTTAGTTATTTATTACTGTTGAAAGAGAAATTCAAAGGTGTCGACTGCCATTTTTCTGTATTCCAACAAATTACTTGATGATTGTTTGTAAGCAGTGTACCCAACACTTGAGATGTTCTGTTGCTTTATTTTATTGAGATATTGAAGTTGTAGGCAACGTTCACGCTGAATGCGATGTCGTAAGTTGACGGTTGGCAGCACATTCATACATGTACGTCTACACGTATGCACAGTGCATACCGATATACTTTATGTGTCGTGGCGAGGAAACCAAGGCTTTGCCTCACACATGTAACGGGCTGGCATACAATGTATTGTACCACGGTCAACAGGAAGAAGTGAAATGGCCATGACGATATGGATGTTTGCCTGCACCACACGGATGCACTTAATGGATCAGTGGTCTTACATGTATATTATAACCTCGCGACGTAAGCATCTCTGGGGTCAAAAAGTGGGGGTGGCGAGGAGGGTGGGGTGGGGTGGGGCTGATATAAAGTTATTATTGAATGAGTGATTCCTAGATATCATTCCATTTTCAGGGATGCTTGTAAATTAATCCTTTGTAAAATTATAACTCTCTTAATTCATTTTTAATGATGTTTGTTCGTAGACATTGCGTTGTGTTTCATTCCATTATACTGTTTTACCCTTTGAAGCGAGTCCGATTTTTGGATGAAACCTGGCTTTCAGACCTTCTGTGTAGTTCGTCTCTTGCCCGATAGGTGCTTGCATAAGAAAGTGGCGTTTGAAGTGACTACATGCAGCTGTCGTTTTGTTAAAATGGCACGTGATTGGACTTCAGAATTGCAGACTGGTGACGTCAGAGTGGAGTTTTCCTGTAATTTAATAAAAGATCCAATCTATTTCTCATCAAATTTAATGGAATCACTGGAGTAGACCTTGCAAGTAGCCTACATCTCCAGATGCTAATATCAAAAGCTGTAGAGCCAATGAGATATTCGCTTACATCGAGATTATAAGATAAATGAGGCGAACGATTCTCAACCAATAAGCACCGACTTCACAATATCGTCTGAAGAGTCAGGGTTGTGTCTGCGGACGCGCTGTCTATTGTGATATAAGCCAGAATACCTTACAATTCTGGCGAAAAAAAGTTCTATTTCGAAATCAAAACTTGCATCTTTCATATAGTTGGTGACTATTTACCAGAGTTCTATGTAATGTTATTGTAATGTGTGTTGTGAATTGTATTCAGTCTTGCCCCATGTCGAGTCAGTGCCATTCACGGAAATGTATTGGTAGTATCCCTAGTGATGACGTAACTTGTAGTGAACGTACCTTAGTAGCTAATATTCCTTTACATTTCGATCTAGCCATTTCTACTCAAAATTTAAAATTTTTCTCTCGAAGGTATGTAGTGTAATTTAAAATGGTTTCCCGAGGAAATCCGTATTTTCTCTAGCTTTTATCATACACCAGACGAGAAAGTGAAGGCAGGTATTAGGGAGGTTTAGAAATCAAACGATAAACGAAACGTTAAGACAAGGTTATTTTCATACCGAAAATGCAATTGAAAATCTGGTGAATGTGTAGTTGTATGAAAAATAACGTTGTGTAAAGTTTGCGTTTATCGTTTGATTTCTAAACCTCCGTATTAAGACGTCCCGCCGTAGAGGGCAGACGTCTGTACTACAGGTGTGATCAAACTTAATGGTAGAACCGGTGAGAGCACTCAATGCAATAAGAATGTATTATTTGATTTGCATTTTAATTAGGCAACAGTAGGAAGTAGAAATGTAACTATGGTTCCTGATGATCCCACGTCAGAGGTCACACTATAAGGTCAAATTTGTGTCTACCGATCAACATTTTTTAATTTGTACTGTATTATTTGTGTATTTATTGTTAAAACCGTATGATGGCAATCGTAAGCAATGATCAGCGTAAACGCTAGACAATGGGTCATATGAATAAAGACTAGTAAATGCTTTTACTTGAATTTTGCAATACAAATGCACTAGGCAATGCTGTACAAATCTGAAGTAAAAGCATTTGCTAGTCTTTATTCATATGACCCAATAACTGCTCAGGTAAAGACGAAAGATGCCTGTTATATTCACTGGCAATCATGCAGCAGAAATTCCAGAGCCCCCTACAGCCGTTTCTCGCTCTTGCCAGCCATGCCACCAGGCGGTTGTCATATGAAGAAACGAAAGATGGGTGATATGAATAAAAACTAGCAGTTGCTTTATCTACCGAAATTGAAGCATTTACTTGTGCCCGTATGAATAAAACAGTAGGAAATGCTCGGAAAATTTAGGTTTTCCTCCATATGAAGCAAATGCTTTTTAGCATCTTGTGTTCGCCTCGAAATAAAGCAAATCCTTGTATCCGTATGAATAAAGTCGAGCATATGCTTTTTACTAGGAAGGAAATCCTTGGAATTTTCAAGGTTGCCCCAGACGTGACTTGGAAGTTTAAGTGAATGGTCTTTATCAACGATAACAGCATCCGCTCCCTCTTCTTCCGATTGATTTGTCGATTTCCTGTTATAAGCACATCTGCCTTACCCTTTACCTTATTTTTGTCGGAGTTTATCCCACGGAATTTTAAATTTCGCAGAAAAATCTGACTCCACAAAAAAACTTAATTCCCCGCCCTGAAATTCCCGGAAAATAACTTTTTGTCAACAGAAAAAAAAACGTTTACGGTTTATTCAGCAGAAAAAAAAACGTTTTGAACATTCTACAAAAAAACTTAATTTTCACGGACATCTTTCAGCCATTAGTCGACTGAGAAGTGAGATTCCCAGTTCCTGCACACGACACGCAAAACAAGTCCTCAGCGCAGTCAAAACATAAACCCGCTTGACCCCACCGAACAATGCCAAAACCACAAGATGAAATAGGCCACTATCAGTTCAGAGTGCAAACCATTCATAGGAAACATGACATTCGGATATGACCTTCAAGCACTTCCTTGGAACTTCCAAGCAAAGTATTCGCAGTGAAAGGTCCACTTTATTCATACGAAAACAAGAACAATCTTTTCCTTTTACCAAGTGCTGCTTCTGCTTGAAGTTTTTGCTTGCAAGCAAATGCTAATTTTTATTCATATCACCCATTGCCATGACTAGCAAGAACCCGTGGCATTCGGCGATTCTGAGTTTGGCCGAGGTTGGAATGCACGGCACGGCTGGAATTGGTGCAACACAGAGTGCGGTAGGGAGAATATCGAAAGCAATCGACACCGTTGAAAAAAGTAAAATTGCTACCAGAACAAAGTCCTCTTCGCAAATTAAACCTCCTGTTGCATCAGGATATGGTATCCTTTATTAACATGCCGAATTTCGAGGCAACAAACAAAGCTTCTAAGTGTGACTTTGTTGAGCCGACTTCCAGCATTATAGATATGCATAGCAACACTTGTGAAACCGCGCAATATGAGAGCATGAAACGGCTGTGGTAGGTTTCCGCCTTTAGTCTTCATGAAATGCTAAGTACTTGACTTCCTAGACTAGACCCAGTCAGTCTGGAGGTTTGCTCAAGGGGCTTACTGGAAAAAGCGGAACGGAACGGAACAGGCGGAATCGTTCCGCCAAAGGGAGCGACCATTATTTGTACAATGATGATGACAAGACTGATTTATCGTCTTTGCGGCTCTACTCGCGCGGAGTAGGAATTATTTAACATAGAAACTCTGACTGCGGTCGTTTCGAGCTCCTGTCTTGTACAGTAACCTTACAAAATGTATATGAACATTCCTAAAGCATGATCTTCGATGACGACATTACGATGGCGCCCCATAGCCGGCTGCGATATTGGCTGTAAGCCGATAGATCTACCAGTATATTGCGCAATGCCTCTATGCACCCTGGCCTATGCCACAACTCGTCGATTATCATTGGCAAGCAGCAGCTTATCACAGTGGCGGATTTTGAGCCCACTTCGCCTATCATTATTGCAGGTTTTTCCAGTCGCACACTTGCGCCACAACAAATAGTAGTAGGTGTAGGCCTACTCATGGCAGTCACTCCGCACCGGACAAACTGCAAACCGCACAGAGAACCGCTTACACGTGCACATTTGTAAAGTTCTCTGTCTAACTGAAAAGTTCGGCCATCTTTTCAGAATAACTTAGTTTGTATTTCCAGGTTACGTGGGCTTACCACGGTTTGAATGAAACGAAAGACCAAAGTGGACTCAAAACTTATCTCTATTCTTACAACTCCCAGCATATATACAACATTCTTTAAATATACATATAATAGCAAAAATAGATAAATCGACTTTTTTTGATAGGCATAATCAGAAAAGCACGTCAAACGGCAGTTAAAGACAATTAGGACATCCGCTTGAAAATTTGATTTGGAACAATCATACAGCCAAAAAAGTGCCAACTACCGACATCCGAAAGTCCCAAATTCTCAATGATCACTCAAATAATGAATAATACATGTAATTTACAAACAGTTTATATTATTAAGTCACTATCAAAAGTGGCTAAAAGCGTAATTACCATCTGACCATGGTCAGATGGCAACTCGGCGCCTCTTAACTTTCGATCATAGTAAAAAGAATGACATCCATAAAGGGTATCAAACCTTAAGGACCCATACTTTACCTAACGTCAGATGGAGATCGGACATGTAACTGGGTGAGCCAAGGTTATTGTGGAATTGGTCCCAATGAACGGTAAATTAAAAAAATGATTTGGAAAACAAGTGCGTGACGGAATAATCAATGCTCCCAACCATCCGCGACTCGAGGTCACAAATGCAGTGCATTTGGAATAGGACAGCAAGATTAGGTACGAGGCTGATTCCGTTCCGCCTGTACCGCATTTTCCAGTAAGCCTGCTCGAGGACCGAGTGAAGTGTTCGACATCTACCACGTATGCACTGTTCTTGTCATTGTTCAGACACTGATGAAGAGTAGGCCTAGAATGGCCTCGGGTTGACATGGTTGACAAGAACTCGATGATATAGGCCTACGTCAATGGCATCGCCGAAGCACAAAAGAATATCTACTACCTCCTTACCGAAAAAAGCATGGACTATAAATATAAAATATGAAATGAAATAAAATTAATGAAATGAGATCTTCCTATGGCCGTCATATCATGGAAGACAGCGAAAAAATGAGTCAATCAAAACAGTGACGTCACTGGCAGAATTCCTCAGTCAAAAAATGGCGGCCAATACTGGTCCTACCAAACAAGCATTGACTGCAGCGTGCAGGTTGGTAGGAAGTCTAGGATGGCTCTCGCCTCAGTGGTGTTGTTTCGTAAATTTGGAACAAAAATTGCTGAAATCGGCCAACAAAAGACGGCTTTACAGGATCAATGCATACCCAGAGTACCGGTATACTTATAGAGTGTTTGCACGGTGGCCATGTTGGATGTACAATGTATAAACAAAAGAATTTTTCGCCAGTCACGGTCTATGGTCTGGAGATTAACTTCGGTTGTTTTGAAAGCCTGGGCCCATATTCATAAAACCTTGCTAGCTTAGTTGGCTACTAGTTGTGTACATTGGCCTGTACAAACTAGGCACTTTAGCAGGTAACTAAGCCTAGCAGGCATGGCAGGGTTTTATGAATATGGTCCAGTTCTTTTGTTGTATGCCTCCAACATGGCCGCTGTGACGTCACGTGCAAACACTCTATTGCGTTTGCTCGTGTTTTCTGTCGAGAATGAGATAGACTTTTTTCAAAAACTGGATCGATGCTTGTGCAATCGAGTTGAATTGTATGTACACCACTCGAATTAGGTTGTTGACTGACATGATTTGTGTTGAACTTACCGCCGTATATTGTCGTGACCAATCGGAATCATTTACCAATCCAAATCTTGTACATGTACATTATATAGGCCTACTTTGATTGTTTTGCTCCTCGAGGGCCTTTTGATTCTAATTTCAATCCTGCGTTCACATGGGCATGTTGAGCCAGACGCAGTTGTACTATTCAGCTAAGGAAATTGAACCCAGTCATGATTTTTTATGTATATGCAAGAACGTTTGTAAATATCGTGATATTTGTTTGTTTGATTAAAGCAACCGAATAATGAATTGTCTGTAAATGAACAGAAATTCTTGTTTACGAACGATCAAGTTTTATTCATCGCACTATTAGACATAATTATCTCCCTTGGTTTATTACCAACACTTCAATGATTGCTCAATTAATGTGCTGGAATTGGTTTCAATCTGCACCATGTGTAAGAATACTATTCCACAAGTGATATATTTTTTTCAATCAAGTCAAGCCTATGGTCTTTGGGTCTTTAGAACAAAATTACAGGTGCTTGGCATCGCAACGAGTGAACATTTGTCGTAACTTTTAAAAAAGGCATGAAACATTCACATATTTTATTCATGATAACTTAGTTTACAACGATGATGAAAACATCACTTCATTACTCGAATTTTACGGACTAGGGGCAGCTCACTGGTTTCATGAACTAGGGTACCAATGTTGTCACCAACTAGGTGTACCCAATGTTCGCGAACTGGGGGGGGGGCAAATGATTTATGATTCGTGATTATTTTGTGTTCAATTTTTATGGCATACGAGTGTATGTAAGTATAGAAATTAAAAAGGTCTAAGGCCGTCGATGTTTTAATATGCTTGCTAAAAAGTACTTAATGAAATAATTTACCGACTAATGACTTAAAATTTCTCCCTAGGGACTACCCACGACATGTTTTACATTTCAACTTCGAAGCACACTTCTTATTTGTCTGAGTCATCAGGCGTATATAGGGCCTACTTATAAAGATTTCAGATATTAAGCTGCCCATACACGTGCAATATTATTGCACAATATGAGGATCAAAATGGGGAATATCATTGCCAATCTTTCTTCTACCCATCATGCCAGAAGCACATGGCCCTATTTTGGCCCCATATTGTGCAATACTGAATATTGGATGGTGTATCTAAGGCCTTTAGTGTACATACTCTATGAGCGTTGCACCACCTTTCGGCATCAGTGCCATTTTTGCTAGTGCAGGAAAATTGGCCCATCTGGCTACCAGCAAAAATAGATAAGCTTACTAGTAATCTATTTTTACTGCCAGGTAATTATTAACGAATAATTTGAGGGGATCTAAAGCCAGTGACAAATGGTGTCTTCCCAACATTGTAGAATGCATTGTACTTGAATCCAGAAATGCATCCTTGAATTAAGAATTTTGAACACTGATACATGTGGCCCTAATGAAGTCTTTGTTGTATTCACAGCCAAAAGGGAGGAGATAAGGGGAACTCCTATTTAAATCTTAACTCCGTTGATGGACTCCATTTCCTCTGAATTTTCGTATTGAATGATGCGTATATTTCAAGAACATTGTGAGGAAATGATCGCCTTCACACAGTTCACTCTGGTGATACAGAGAGAAGTTGCCAACCAATCCCTTGTGGTGCGAGGTCTGAGGTCTGAGCTACAGACAAAAAAAAACGATCAAATTGACAGCTCTATTACCGGACAAGTTTCCATATGAACTTATTTATTTATTTATACGATTGTGTTTCGAGAAAAAAATAAATACGCTGTTGAAACCTTTTGGTCCTTTTGACAATGCAGATGTCAGGAATATTGTATGTCATGACTAGTGATTTGTGTATAAAAAATAAAAGCTGTGTTTTTGCTCCATTTTGAAAATTGCCACTGGTTACCTGACACGATGATGGTGAGGTTGTTCAGCATGGAATGTGCTGGTGCAAACTAACGCCATCGTTAACGGTAGTGTTAGTTTAAGCTGTGTCTTATAACGTCGCTAGGACTGTAAGTTATCCATGCAGTTAACCAACAACTCACAGAATAAATATTATTGAAATATCATCTTCGTAATTACGTGTACCTGTAATTGATATTTAAACATGCCCCTATTGTCCCAACGCTAGTCATACGTGCGCTGAAAGTGTTTGTGCATTCGAACTACTGATTTTATCATTGTCAAAGTGAAAAAAGGTGGAATGGTGGTTGAAAATAAACTGGACGAAATCCATGCACCTGTCTTTTTGCCTTTTTCATTTCCACTTTTACTGAGAGTTCAGTGAAACTGACAATAAATTGTCGGATTTCAGCATGAAATCGATAGGTTGAGAGTGACACAGCTTTGTGCGAATGGAGATGGATACTGATGCTACAAAATGGACAGGCAAGTTTCAATATTTGATACATTATAGGCGTTGATATCTTTACTCAAATTTAGTTCAATTATGGTCTAACGTTCAAGGAGTTACCTGGTCGCCTTTAGGATTTCCATCTTGTGGAAGTGCAATTTAGTTCGCTCATATCCCATAATAATTTTTCTGCTTTGCATATTAAAAATATATCCAATTACAACATTTCAAGATAAGATTCTCAAAAACTGAGTGTGAAACGAGGTATCATTGGAAAAAAGGATTCGACAAAAGTTTAATTGATATTAGCCTAGACAGTGTTACGTAATAAACACAACGTTCTGGTCCTTCCTCCAGATCAAACTGTTGGAAGAATCAACCACTCGCACGCACGAGCCCCTTAAAACGTACATGTACATGTATCATAATAAAGACACGACATCATGTCGCATGACGTCATTGAATGCTTAAGCTGTCTGGGAATTGAGCAGTCGCTTCTGGAGAAGCGATGCATAATGTGAAATTTCCAAAAACTATTGATGAGTGCGGGATTACCGTGGTTTCCATGGTGACGGTATCATTTTCTGTCACTGATGACATCTTTTGGTTAGAAAGAGAACCAATAGGATACACCGTCATTCCGAGGGCGACATCATTGCCTTCCGCATAATATGTGAGTGAGAAGTAACTAGAAAAGATAATGAGCACTGATTCAAGAATGAAATCAGGCAGTCATCAATAAAAAATACAAGGGAAAATACGTAGAGGATTGTGTATTCTGTGTAAATCATTGGGGTCTCATAGGCATTATTATGCGACACTATATAATTCACAGTGTCACCTCTTAATTTAGCACCAGCAGAATGTAGGTCATACATGTATCTCACGAAAAGGGTTTTTTATAATTAAATCCTATTCCAACCAACACAAAACCATTTCGATTTTGCTGGTATTGTAAATATCGGTAAATTTTTGGCATTGTAAATATCGTTAATCCATGAGAAGACTTCCCCTTTGTACCCAAGAATATTTGACCTATTTCCACCCGGGACTATTCACAATTTGTCCACCCACTGTGAACTGATATTATGAATTATTTCATAAAAGCTCAATTCCTTGCGCATGCCCGAGGCTCTTGCCTGAGTACAGGCCATTAGTGATATTGTGCGACTTCAGGGCGTGCACATTATTCCGCTTTCGAAAAAGACAACACCCAAGGATCAGTGGTAAGATTCAAATGTGTCTCCTAGGAAGCAATAACCATCATAAACTTATTCGGGATTGGGAGAAATTCATGGCATTCAGGCGTTCTTTTTGGTTTAGGCCGTAATTCGTAACTTGTGGTGATAAAGGTTGCCCTATGTATACATTTATCGAAAATTCGCGTCAATGGGTGAGGTTCCGACATCGTAGTACGGTAGCGTATATTCTGACGTTGAAGTCAGTGGTGCAGTTCTATGTCAGAGAAAATATTACCCTGGGTCTTAGGCCATCAGCAGCACATCAAAATACCATGATTCGACATGAAAGCAATTGGACCCGCCCACTATTTGTGTCTCTCTGAGAAACCCCGTCATACACGCATGATTATAGCCACCTTCCCAGCAAAAATTTATAAGCGACCTGTGCCTGCATTATGAATCGCCATATCAATCGCCTCTCATGCATGTCACGAGAGGCATAGTTCAAATGCCTAGTTCATTTGATTTTACAATGCCCTGTTTGCATTCATATTCATACTCAGGAACGGATATTTTGTCAGGTTTTGCAAGGCTCTTTTGAAAGTTCTTATGAAGCCCTTGTGTAGATGACTATCACAGCACGGAATAATAAGTATGTGTTTCCCATTGTTGTGTATGTTGTCCACTTGTGAATCGTTCGGCTTGTATTTCAGGAATAGGTCTCTTTGTTCCATTGCTGCTCTTCAAGTTTTCGTGATATCTACTTTCAAAATATATCAAGGCGAGCCGGAATATGTCTTGTAATGGCACATACCCTGTTGGTAAGTAACGAAATCTTATTCTTGGCGTCAGAATGGGGCGACCTAAGCCCGAAGCTTATTTTGGCGTCAGAATGGGCGACCTATACCCGAAGTTTATTCTTGGCGTCAGAATGAGCCGACATAAGCCCATGCCGCACGTAATAATTGGCAAGTAACCCCTAGCCGGACAGGAAACTACGAAAGCCCAGAAGGCTCATTCAAGCTTGAATCCGGAGTTCAATCTTCAAGCTTGAACCCTCAGACTTCAATCTTCAAGCTTGAAGATTCAAGTCCCTGGTTCAAGCTTGAAGATCGAAGTCCCTGGTTCAAGCTTGAAGTCGGAAGGTTCAAGCTTGAAGATTGAACTCCGGATTCAAGCTTGAAGTCGGAAGGTTCAAGTTTGAATATTGGAGTGGAAATAATTAATATTGTACATTTTTTGATAGTAATCAGCGGAGATGGTTGGAATTGGATCATATTAAACATATCGAACA
>NMRB01000267.1:324576-360422 GCA_002633025.1 Notospermus geniculatus | reverse complement strand
CCATTTCGCCTACTCTCCATACTCTCCGAGCATCCATACTCTCGCTCCCGCCGTCACCGAGTAAGCCTACTGGTTGACGAAGGGAGCGAGCTAAGCACATCTGATATATTCAGAATGCCGAGACGAATACTTCTCCGAGACGAATACTTCTCAAATTTCAGCTAGTTGCATAAACCTTCCGAGAGTTCGGGACTGTCTTGTGGATAATGACCGGGACCCAATCAAACAAACCACTCCAGAGTCAGAGGGCGGAGAAGGTGTCGGCAAGGACGGGCTGAATAAGAGAGAAAAATGGAGTAAAGGAATCGACTTTCTTTTCGCCTGTATCGGTTTTAGTGTTGGGCTTGGAAACGTTTGGAGATTTCCCTACCTCTGTTACAAGAACGGTGGAGGTAAGTTCCCATGCCTATTCAAAGGTCTTCATAAATCCATGAAATACTGAGTGTTCAACAAGACGTGGACTGACAACATGTCAGAAATGTTGACGTTTTTTTTCATTTTCAATTCATTTGTGGAATGTTGCCAGAAAAAGTGTAAGTCCTCTTATGCTGAATGACAAAAATCGAACTTGTCACTCCACAACACCGTTCGACAATACCTTGTTCTAGTTAGATATGTTGACGTGTCTTAGAAAAGTAATGCGAGGAAATTTCGAATTTGCGTGTTGCTGCAATGTACTTCATGGCACTGTTAAATAGAGTAGTGTAATGACTGATTTCGACCTTGATGTCACTTTCTTAAATACATGTGCCAGTACCTTAATGTAATTTTCGCAAAGCCTCCGAAACGCCAACGCGAACGCCAAACCCATTGTTCGATGCCACGAAGGAGCACCGAACAAAAGGACAGACGTTCGCGTTGGCGTTTGGGGGGCTTTGCGAAAACTCTATAGTATGCCATTACCCCACGAGTACTGAACTTCATCAAATTAAGGCACGGACTGGAGTTCTCTTACGTTTACTGATTTCAGGGGCTTTTCTACTACCTTACCTTATCTGTGTGTTGGTCGGTGGTATTCCACTCTTCTATGTCGAGGTCGCTGTGGGGCAGTTCTCTGGCAGTGGAGGTATTGGTAGTTGGAAGATATGCCCACTCTTTGAAGGTAAGAGGACATACCGAAAATGTCGTCAAACATTCTGAGAGAATTCTTTGCATGTGGCTCGATCAGTGACAGCTCCAGACCGGCCCCATTGACAGAACCAGTCTACAATTCCGAAACGTCATCCTCTGCCCTAAGGCTAGGCTAAAAAAATACGCATCCTGAGAATATTAGAGGTACTTAGCGCTCATCATTATCTGGTCAACTGTGCATTTTTGGAACCACTTCTTAAACACTTTTACCGGATTTTTCAAACATTCTTTCCAGGCGTTGGATTCGCTTGTACCATCATTGTGTTCCTTTTGAACTGCTACTACAACGTCATCCTCTGCTGGGCTTTCTACTACTTGTTTGCCAGTTTCACAACAGTACTTCCATGGGTTTCCTGTGATAACGCCTGGAACACAGCCCAATGCACCACAAATTTCACGACGAACGCAACCGCTAAGAATGCATCTCTTGTACCGAAAGACCCTGTCACTGAATTCTGGGAGTAAGTTTTCACCCTCTTTTTGAATACCGTGTGGTGTCAAATGTTTTGAGCCATTGTGTCCCGATCCAGCGGCCCAGATGAAATCAATTCTTTTATGGAATGATCAGGGGAAGAAATTCAGAGGTGTTTTTTTTGTTAATTTTCGTTTTTTGTCGTGTATATTTTTCTCTCCAATGATCTTTACCCCATCACTAATCAACAATATCCTTACTGTTCTCTTTAGGTATAAAGTGCTTGGCCTTTCCGATGCCATCGACGAACCTGGCACTTTAAAGTTGGACCTTGCCCTCTGTCTCTTGGTAGCATGGATTGTGGTGTTCTTCTGTATTTGCAAGGGCATCAAAACCTCTGGGAAGGTGAGTACACATGAACCGAAAAAACACTGCCCCAGCAGTGTCCTGTACTAAAGTGAGGACACGATTTCAACAATGACGTGACATCTTTACCATTTGACATGGTCGTTCTTTTTCAGGTGATGTACTTCACTGCGTCAAGTCCTTACATCTTGATGATAACACTACTGGTTAGAGGTGCTCTGCTTGAAGGTTCATTGGAAGGTATCAAGTACTACATTATCCCAGACTGGGAAAAACTCCTGGACATGGCGGTGAGAATCTATATAATAATGCTGGAAGTCGGCTCAATAAAGTCACACTTAGAAGCTTGGTTTCCCGGCGTGGTTTTGCCTCGAAATTCGGCGTGGTAATAGAGGATACCATATCCTGATGCAACGGGTGATTCAATTTGCGAAGAGGACTTTGTTTTGCTAGCAGTTTTACTTTTTAACGGTGTTTTTCGATTGCTTTCTAAATTCTCCCTACCGCACGCCGTGTTGCACCGATTCCAGCCGTGCCGTGCATTCCAACCTCCGCCAAAATCAGAATCGCCGATTGCCACGCCGGTTCTTGCTAGTAATGATTTATTTCATCGACGACACTTTCTAAGGAAAATAATTACCCCTATAATAGGAACTGTCAGTGAGTTGACCAATAGGTGTCACTATACGGCCCAATTCAATGCTAGCGGATCCATTCATTCTTGATCGAGCACCAATCACGTGGATTTTCCTGTGTATTGGTCCGCTAGAACTTTGCTGCCATCTTTTGGCAATTCGCGCGGTTGACTGGTCCTATTCGTATCTGAACTAACTGCTAACTGTTTTCTTTTGTAGGTGTGGGTCGACGCTGGGACTCAGATTTTCTTCTCCTACTCAATCAGTCTGGGAACACTGACCGCTTTAGGAAGTTTCAACAAGTTTAATCACAACTCCTTCAGGTAAAGCATCGTTAGGTTAGGGTTAGCGTATTAAAGAATCCGACAATACAGAGCTTAAGAGATCACACGCTAACGATAACGTTTACGTTTACGCTATTTCTTGCATGTATTTGATAATAAGCAAGAAGTCAATCTCCAGAATTCACGAATTTTCGACCCCAACCGGGGTCTTTTTCAAGTGGAACTTTACAATCTGAAACTCTAGAAAAGTATACTGATGTACAAAAAATATTGTTAACGTAACTGTTATCGTTAGCGTGCGATCTCTTAAACTCCCTATTATTTCCACGCAAATCTAAATGCCAAGTACATGTAGCATTACACTAAGAAGGAGAAAACCAGCTGGACATATGAACATCAAGATTGATTTTTTTTTATTTCAGAGACAGTATACTCTTCGCCGTGGCCAACAGTGGTACCAGTATCCTTGCCGGGTTCGTGATATTCGCAGTCCTGGGACACATGTCTCATGTACTCAACGTTCCGATCAGTGAAGTGGCTGCATCGGGTAAGGGAATACCAGACGTGTATTTCTGGGTTTAACGGGCGTACAACATCGATAAACAAACTGGAATGAGAGAAGTGCTACTTTGGATAAAGAACGACCTTCGTGTTTCTTGTGGAAGTAGGCTACATGTACATGTAGTTACATGTACATGTACAAGTACCATTGAAAACCTGTCCAGTACTTCGACATCAAATCCCGATTTGAATAATAAACTTTTAATCGCAACGCCTTTTCCTCTCTTGTATCAGAGAGTACATTGTACATGTGGTGCTGTACGTATCTTAGAAATAGATTAACCACGCCCACTCGATCGAAAGAACCCTAGGGTAATCTTTTTTCAACGATATACATTAGTGTTTCATACATGTACCATTTCCAGGACCCGGGTTGGCTTTTATAGCTTACCCTAAGGCTGTGTCTACGATGCCGATATCACCACTGTGGAGTGCCCTCTTCTTCCTGATGGTGGTGTTACTTGGATTAGACAGTCAGGTGCGTATGAATATTGCTAGAATCTGAGCTTTACCCGTTGTTGTCTATCCTCGCACCCAGGGTCTTCACAACTGGCTCCCCTTCTCGCGCTTGGTTAATTGAGGGAGGGTACGACAGAAAATGACCTGAGATTCTCAGGATGGCTGTTGTCCTGACAAAGATTGGCACGCAGCAATGCCAAATGCCAGTGTAGCAACGAGGCACACCTCGACTGAGCTCATCATCGATGTACAATGTACCTGGAGAGAACAAAGCGTTTCTAGTTACACCACTCCGATTGGCCAGTGTGAACTGACGTCATGAAAAGTTCGGTTTTGTATTTCAGTTCGTTGGCGTCGAAGGGTTCATCACTTCTATCGTTGATATGTTCCCTAATCAGCTACGGAAGGGCCGCAGGAAGGAGATCTTCATAGGCATTACCTGTATCATCAAGTTCTTCATTGGGTTGACCATGTGCACTAACGTAAGTCTGTTGAGCGATATCATGTCAGTTCCCTTCACGAATCTGTAAATTAACGTGTTGTTGCTTGTTCCAGGGGGGAATGTACGTATTCCAGCTCTTCGACTACTACGCCGGAAGTAAGATCATTCTTCTGGTCGCCTTCTTTGAGGTTGTAGTCGTGGCTTGGATATATGGTAAGCAGGAATCCCTTGTTTTCAATTTATTTTCTTTATTGCTCTTTCAAACAGGAAACTGTTTCCGATGGATTTTCTTGAGGACATATTTTTTGTTTCTTGTTAATTTTGAATCCCATTTTCCAGGCATTGACCGCTTCTATGACAACCTGAAGATGATGTACGGATTCCGCCTTGACTGGTTCATGTATGTTATGTGGAGTGTTGTCTCACCGATCTTCTGTCTGGTAGGCATGATACTACAGTGACCCAAGCACCACTGCATCAGTCTATTTAGCCTAGGTCTCTCCTTGTTGCTGCCCGTCCTCGGAAATGTGTACGTGTACGTGTACGTCTCTAATGTAGGTCCTCGTCTACATGTTACTAGCATAGAGCAAATACACCTACATGTAGTACCGTAAGCATTCTGTTGTCTAGGCCTAGGCCTATACACTCTCTAACCTCAAACTCACTTTCACTTTTAGACTATATTTGTGATGAGTGCGATCAATTATTCCGAGCTGACATACGATAGAAAGGAAAAAGGCACATACAAATACCCCGATTGGGCCGTGGGCGTTGGCTGGGGTATGGCCTCACTGCCCGTGATTTTCATCCCCATCTTCATGTTCGTTAGGATTATAGGGACATTTGTCAACAAAAAGGTAAGTTTGATACCGTTTCTCTGGAGGGCCTTGGCCTAATACCAGACAGAACCTCTTCAGGAGGTCTTCATTAGTTTCCTTTTACGCCCAACCAACCATTTACATGTACTGCACATAAATGTGCGTGTCACTGCGAAATGTTAGTATCGAGTCACAGGATTCGGGCTTAGGCTTATGGATCAGTCTATTCATAAGTGGGGAATGGATTGTGAGTCAGGTTGACATGCCTGAAGTTGGTCATCAATGGCTGGTATTCATAAAGGTTAGCAAATGCTTTTCCTTAAGATTTGCACAGCGAGGTCCAATGTAAATGTACTACAAAACCTGAAGTAAAGCATTTACTACATGTAGCTTTTTGAATATCAGCCCATAAGACTCATTGATGTTGCTTGAAGTTTACTGTTGTCGACGCCAATTGATCCACGTTTCTCCTTTTGTGTGACTTAAGATATCTCATTTCCATTTACAGCCAATACGATCAGTAGTGCAACCTGAGGGTCTCGAGAGGCACCAGCTCCGTCCTCAGGACATGATGGTGGACGGTCAATTGATACCACCGATGAAGGACGAAGGCCATGCGAATCTTGCCTATCGCTCTCAAACCACAATTTCCGATAATATGTAATAAACTGTTTAAAAATGATGCATTGTCAAGAATGGATACGTGAATAGTCATCGTCTTGATGACTGATTTGTTGTTGTGTGTCACAACCGTCCAAAACAAATGCGTGATCTACATGTATTGCACGGTGGTAGGACATGATACGGGAAGTTTGGTGTACCGGTGCGGTCCTTAATACTAACATCTCCGGCGAGTGCGAAGTAGAAATCAATCAAGAGCACTTGTTACTCAGTAACGATTATTCTGATTGGCTGAGGGGTTAAGTCAGGGTTAGGAGTAGCATATATCATTAGAGAATATATGTCCACGATTTTGTATCGGACAGCCCGCCTAAGTAATCATCGTTTCGACAGACCCCGCCATCTTTGATCGATCCAAAAATGATCATTTGCATACAAAGAAATCTCGTAGACTGGTTCCTGGTCCCAAAATAGCTCTGACGGAGAAAGGGACCGGTATTGGGCGGCCATTTTGTGGCAGAAAGCTGCCACAATATGACGTCACAGAGGATTCCCCTCAGTACTGAGAAACAGCTAGCTTACCTCACATCCCAAAATAGCTAACCAATCAACTGCGACGTTACAAATTCAAATTCAAAAAGAGCTAGCCAATCAACTATGTCGTTACATCACGCAATACCGGTCCCTTATCCGTTAGCGATATTGGGACCGGGAGCCAGTCTAGAAATCTCGCAGCAATCAAAGATGGCGGTAGGCCCATGAATAGACTGCGCGAGTAATGGACTTCAGCGAGCGGATGGGCCAAACACTACCGAGTGGTATGCCACGGCTTTGTAAGTACGTGTATATTTGTTAGAAGAAATGATCGTGGACATTTGAAGGAATAGGCCTACCGTAGCTTTTTTTGTGAATGCAGTCAAGTATATACATGTAATTCATCTCCAATGAATCGTCCATTATTTTTGTGCACACATCAAAACATCGTGAAGGTTTCCTGGATTCCATTTTTTAAAACATTTTTGTCGGTCTTTTGTAGAAAAATATCCTTTTTTAGAAAGTGCATTATGTCTACATGTACATTGTATTCTTCACATACAACGGTAATAGAAGAAAAAAATGATGGGTTGAAAATCTATATAACAAATTGTATTTAATAATTCATTGTTTCTTGGAATGTACATTGCAATGAATAGGCTACGATGATTTGTGATCAAGTAGAAGTGTTGTTACATGAAGCTATATTAGCATTGAGCCTTAAGATTAACCCTCTCCGATAGCTCCATCTCTTGAGCGTTTGCAAATTCGGGATAAGCAGTGCCATGAGAACTACCATTCACGTACGCAGAGGGCTTGTCCTGGGGACGCAGTTGATGAGCCTGGAGTCCCTCCGGCTTTAGGACGTCGAGTAATGGCTGAAAAAATACACATGGGGCTTTGAAACGTTGAAATGTTGATTTGAGAAGATGGACAATACACCGTATCTTTCTTTATAGCTGACCGACAAAGAATTTATTGCTCAGCCCGAATTGCTTTACCTCTGAAACTGACGGGACGAAATCGGCACCCACTCACTTTTCCTTCAAGATGTTTCTTAACAGTGTTTACCACCATGATTACTGGAATGAATGCGGCTGAGAGTGCCGCCATGGACCAGCCGATCGCTACGGCCCAATCTGGGTACTCGTAAATCCCCTTCTCCTTCCGATCATAGCTCAGCTCCGAGTAGTTTATGGCGCTCATTATGAATATTGTCTGGAAGAAATAGATTGGAGAGAAGATTAAGAAGATATGCTACTGACCAAGAGACGCTGATTGTTCTCGACATGTTCATAACTAAAGAAAATGATGCAGATGCAAGTGAATAGCATAAAGGTGCTATAGTTGGCCTATGATGTGATACGTACGTTGTGCTACTCGACAAGCTGGTGACAACAATAGAGACTTACCAGAGAGAAGATTGGTGACCCTGCCACCCACATGAACCTAATGATGTAGTTGATCTTAAATCCGTACATCATCTCTAGATTGTCAGAGAATCGGTTAATTCCTGAAGAGATACAGAAACGGATGTTTATGCCGACCCCGCCGACAGAGGAAATCTAGCCTTTGGTGCACTAAAGGAAGCGGTTGTCGGAACCGATCTGGCAGTAGAATCTCATCTACAAGTTTTCCAGCTCTACAATGGCCGATATAATTTTATATACTTACCGTATATCCAAGCTATAGCGACACATTCGAAGAATGCCACCAATAAAAGTATTCTACTTCCTGCGTAATAGTCAAACAATTGAAAGACGTATATCCCACCCTGAAATAATGAACAATTATGTTTGAATCAAAATCTATTGCACATATTAGGCTAATAAAAGTGAATGAGGTTGAAGCCAGTATAGGCTACCAATAGGCCCTACGATGCTGTGTGTCCTTGAAGTGATTGGCAATGACTGACTCGTAGTGGATGTAGTAAACAGTCATGCAATGTGGAAAGTATTATGAGAAAAACATTACTTCCATCATGATCTGGAAGAGCAACTGGGTGTGGGGTTAGTTTGTCAACTTAAGCAGGACTGTCTGGTGCCAACCTATGTAGTGATAACAAAAACGCCAGCCGAAAGCCTCAGTACTTACACCAGTACACATTGACAGCCCAATGAAAAAGCATATTATGCAGACTACAAGGACGAAGATTTCCTTCCGATGGCCTTTTCGTAGTAAGTGTGGAACGGCATCCACACAGGCCGTGATGAACGCTTCAACGCCGATGAACTGGCTGTCGAGCCCAAGCAAGATCACCATGAAGAAGAAGATGGCGCTCCATAGAGGAGCTATTGGCATCTGGGCTACTGCTTTGGGGTAGGCTATGAAGGCAAGACCAGGGCCTGAAACGATGTCGAAATTTATATGAGATTGGAGATCTTTTCTTTTGTCTAGAGTAGCTCTACCTAGGGAACGCAACTGAATGCTGTTTTTTGGACCGAAGATAGATTCCACATGAAGTTATGTGAAGGAGGAGAATGCGTTGTCGATCGGGATCTGAAGCACGACAGTGAGTGACGATGTTCAAGCCGAGTGTGGCAAGCATGCAGGCAAACACGTACGGTACAGTGAAGATAGAGAATTGCTGGTATTCAACCAAATTTGATAGGTAAGGCCCATACCTGAGGCAGCGACCTGCTCAATGGGAACACCTCGTTCATGCGCCATAAAGCCAAGGACGCAGAAGATGACAAAGCCGGCAAGGATGCTTGTGCCGCTGTTAGTTAAGGCAAATATGATGCAGTCTCTGAAGAAAGACGTACACTACATTAGCAGTTTTATTTCGACTAGAATACGACCTTGGGATGACGAAGAAGTTGTATACTCTGGCTAGAACGGAAATTGCTATAATTCCGGAGTGTCAGCAGAACGTTAACTTTGTAGAAGGCTTACGCCATTCGTTGTTGTGCATGGGACCCTGTGTAGTTAAGATCTATATTCAGAACCGTTCTCGTTCTTCATCAAGCTCTACAGATTTAGCAAACTTACTTGTATGAGTTATGATGGAACTTGTTGTAACTCCCTAAAGCTGTGAGTGACCCAATACTGATTGAATACGAGAAGAAGATCTGAGTACCAGCATCGACCCAAACCTGAAAACGGATGGATTTTTACAGTTTTAGTGGATGGAGAAAGCCTGTCCTGCAGGAGTCTGATTTTGTCTTTTGGATCTCCGTTCACGTGTGCATGCTCTGAAGATCACCAGTCAACTATTTATTGTGAAGAGATACGGACGCTTTCCACTGTATCAACAGCGAAGGCGATGCACAGTGGTACGGAAGTAGATTTAGACTTAAAGCAGCTTGGGATTAAATTGGAATCCAGGTATGGGAGGCTAATCATTACTCCATAAATACCTCCATACGTGCAAGTTTGTGCCATTCTGGTTTGACGTAGTAGATGACACCATCCACTGCCCCAGGCAGGATGGCTCCTCGGACCAGCAACACCAGCATCAGGATGTATGGAGAGGTGGCAGTGAAGTACATCACCTGAAAGACAAATCAGCGCTTTATTTATTGCTGCAATGGCCCATGCATTTGTCTTCTGTGCTGAGGATTTCGAAAGCGTGAAGCTTAAACAATCACCTTCCCAGAACTTTTGATTCCTTTCCAAATGCAGAAATATACCACGATCCAGGCGAGAAGGAGGCAGAGGGCGAGATCCCACTTGATGATTCCCGGTTGGTCGATGCCGTCTGAGATGCCGAGAACTTTATTCCTATAAAAATTGAATAAAGAGATCGAGTTGTCAAAACAGCAGAGGAAGAAGAAGACACCAACGTTACTGAAAGAGCGCTGAAGTCTAGAGTCTAAAAAGGGCTTGCAACTAAGATGAGATTTGGTCGTGGACCTGTCAAGAGGAATCCGTCGGTGTTTATCTAACATAGATCTACTTGTATGGCTGTTTTCACTTACTCCCAGAATTCCGTGACTGGATCCGTCCCAGTGCCGTTGATGGTAGCGTTTGAAAACGAGCCATTCATTTTATCGCTGCTTAAAGTGCAGTTCTTTGAGTTCCAAGAGTTGTCACAGGTCGACCACGGCAGGACGGATGTGAAGCTGGCAAAGACGTAGTAGAACGCCCAACCGAGGACCACATTGTAGTAACAATTCGTTAGGAATATAATGGTGGCACATGAAAAACCAATACCTTGGGAAGAAGAAGGAATAAAGATGGCAATGTACCTTCAAAGTAACGCCCGTATATATTATAACAGTCCGATGAAATACATGGTTATCTACGATTTTGCGTGCATTTTTACCTTGAAATAGTGGACAAATCTTCCATGTAGCGACACCACCGACGCCCATGAATTGCCCCAGAGCGACTTCCATGAAGAACAGCGGCACGCCCCCTATCAGCACGCAGATGAGGTACGGAATCAGGAAAGCACCTGAAAGTCAATGATGAATCTATGAAGAGAAAATGCAGTATTGTAATCAATGCAACCCCTGACTTGTCATGATATTCGAGACGAGAGATTTCGGCCTCGGGACTTATCTGCTGACATAGGACTTCACCGTTTTATTCTTCTGTTCCCCCGCTCCTACACCAACATCATCAACATCATCTTATAATAGGTTATAATAGGTTCACCAGCCAGACTCGATACGTACCTCCTCCGTTTTTGTAACACAAGTAGGGAAACCGCCAAACATTTGCTAACCCAACACTGGCACCAATACAAGCCAACAGAAAGTCGATCTTTCTTGACCACGTCTCCCTCTTCTTCGTGCCACCTTCTTCGTCGAGCTCTACTTTTTCAGTCGATGATGGGTCAACTGCCTCCTCCCCTGTCGTTTTGTCGCAGCAGCCCATCTTGAAACAACGCTGAATAATGGATACGCCAGTTACCTTGTGCCCAGTGTGTGGTCACGAGAATTCACTGCACTGCTCGGCGACTGCAAAGCACGTCCACGTATCTGCAAGTCTTGCGGTTTTCAGAGTAGACCAGCAGAAATTGAGCAAGGTGCAAACTGTCACCTTTTGATTTTGAAATGGTTGGCTATGTTCTGCGGTTTGGGTAAAGCAAGGTTCATTGGCACACGGATCCGATCCGTTTCCAGTCCTTTTTGCCCCTAGTTTTCCGGATACGACAACGTTGAAGTCCATTTGATAGATTTTTTTACGGACATGAACCGGACCAATTCCGTGTGCCAATGAACCTTGCTTAACGCGGGGAAGACCAGCTGTGCGCATTTGGTGGCAAGACATGACTGCATATTACGTGAAATCATGACTAGGCCTGTACACGAGGAATTGGCACTATGAATAATTACAACGTACGATGCAATTCATTCAATCTACTACAAAGTAGAGTACCGGTACCTGCCGGTATTTAGGCTTTGATATTGATGTTGACATTGATGTGTATTTGACCAACACAATTCTTACATGAAGGTCAGGAGCACAAATCAGATCACACGAGCTACAAATGTTTGTGCCCCTCGAGAACAATCGTGTATTTTCACGACAGTGTACAGGTTTACAAAATTGAGTAGGTAGGCGTCTATTCCAGTGTCATCAAGAACGTGATAGTTATTCACAGCGTACTACATGTATAATGTAAGGGACTTTTTAAATGTTCCAACTACCCTTGCAATGGAAAATGATGCAGTGAAGAACATTCGCATAATAGATGATAGATAAAAGGGGGCCGAAATGGATCCTTGGGGAACACCAGTCTTGAGAGCATCACAGGCGGAATTAGCATGTGACCGTAAAAGTCAATATTATGTCTTCTCTTTTTCACTGACATTTCTTTGAAACGCAAACTGGTGATAACGCTAACACTGAGCAAGCCGTTTATTTTTACGTTGGACTTAGTGTCAGTGTTAAGCTCATTTTGAACAAACTCCTGGAATTTGAAAAAGAAAAGAAGAAAAGAGATACAGACCTATGGCAACAAGGTACGCCTAAGGTGGATGGTCGTGCTATGGAGCTTTGAAACGATTCCAGTGACTTTCCAGTGATGCGACAACAGCAACGAAGGGGTCCAGTACTACGAAGTGGCCATTTAGAAATTCTTGCGATATTATTTTATTTTGCCTATCAAAATGGAACATACCAAATGGCAATATCATAGGGATGTGGGGCACGCGAAGCATGTATACTTGACCTAACGATAAGCCCTCGTCACATATCCACTCCGGTGCCCGTACGGCGAGTAAAAACAGGCAGATTGCCCCTGATCCCCGGGGAATGAAAACCGTAGAAATGAAAATGAAAATGAAAATCGTAATGGACACACGTAGGCCTACTGTCTGTAAAATCCACGGCGAGCCGCTGGGTGGGGAAAATCGAACGGGGCTCGATGGATTTGTGACCTAGGCTATACTGGGGTAGAGACGAACTGACAATAGACTAACTATGTGATGATGAGAATAAGTGTCAGAATAAGTATTAATTAACAACGTCAATCCTTTTATGAAGAAAGTCACGAAAGTGTCACATAGATTTTTATTTATTCTCATTTCCAAACCTACATATGAAATATGAATCGAGTTTAATTATCATAATTTTTGTCGTTTTTGGTAAAAATTTTATTCATCTTCAAAATTAAAACATTGTATTCTTGGTATATACAAATTCATCAGTTAACGAAATATAGTACTGGTTAAAAACAAAGATAACGAGTTGTAGACCNTTGAAAATTATTGGCTCATTGGATTGCCCAGGTTGACAAACCTAGGGGTAGGACCTGTTTCCAAGGCTCTAGCTGTTCAAGGAGATGAGATATGAAGGTGTGACAGACCGGACACACAGATACACAGACACACACACAGACACACACACACACACACACACAGACACCATGACCAAAAACAATATGGTTCCCGATCTGATTGATCGGGAACCATAATGAAAATGAAAATCGTAATGGACACACGTAGGCCTACTGTCTGTAAAATCCACGGCAAGCCGCTGGGTGGGGAAAATCGAACGGGACTCGATGGATTTGTGACCTAGGCTATACTGGGGTAGAGACGAACTGACAATAGACTAACTATGTGATGATGAGAATAAGTGTCAGAATAAGTATTAATTAACAACGTCAATCCTTTTATGAAGAAAGTCACGAAAATGTCACATAGATTTTTATTTATTCTCATTTCCAAACCTACATATGAAATATGCATCGAGTTTAATTATCATAATTTTTGTCGTTTTTGGTAAAAATTTTATTCATCTTCAAAATTAAAACATTGTATTCTTGGTATATACAAATTCATCAGTTAACGAAATATAGTACTGGTTAAAAACAAAGATAACGAGTTGTAGACCATTGTGTCTTAGAATGTTCATCATCTGGGAATACAGTATGAATATTTACAACAAAACTTTGAATTGATATTGACTAACGTCGAATAAACCTGAGTTAAATACATGTATGACCATGAATACCGCTGAATCACCTGACCAACGATATTCTGCATACAACGCGGACATTGGACATTCCAGTTTTTCAGCCCTACTTCCATAATACACTCGGTCATCAGGCGCCCAACATGGCTATCACATTCTGTAGAGCTTCTCGGATCAGAAAGTACATGTAGAGTCATTGGTCATCTTTTGTTCACAATTCTAAAAATCCGGCCTTTCCAATAGCGTTCAACTCTTGAGAGTTTGCAAATCCCGGGTTAGCGGTGCCTTCATAATAACCGGCCGTGTACGTCGAGGGCTTGTCCTGGGGACGCAGTTGATGAGGTTGTAATCCTTCCGGCTTTAGGACGTCAAATAATGACTGAAATATCCAAAAATAGGGCATTGAAATAGATATGTGCTGAAAAGAATCCAATCGAGATTTTGAAGTTGATTAAAAAGCACTAGTTGATGGTGTAAAATGTCGAATGTTGATTTGCAGGAGAAGGACAACCATTATTTTGATAGCTCGCTTCTACCTCCGAAACTGACAGAACGATATCGCCACACACTCGCCTTTCCTTCACGATAAACTTTAACAGTGTTAACCACCATGAGTATTGGGATGAATACGGCTGAGAGTGCCGCCATGGACCAGCCGATCCCCACAGACCAAGCTGGGTACTCGTAAATCCCCTTCTCCTTCCGATCATAGCTCAGCTCTGAGTAGTTTATGGCGCTCATTATGAATATCGTCTGGAAGAAATAGATCAGGTAGATGGCGATACAATAAATGCGGGTACACGTCGTCCAGAGGATATGCCACTGGCCAAGGGAAGTTTGACTTTGGTGATGTGTATATACATCAACCACAATATACTCTAACAAGCTCTTGACAACTTCGATTCTTACCAGACAGAAGATTGGCGACCCTGCCACCCACATGATCCACATGAAGTAGTTGATTCTAAATCCGTACATCATCTGTAGATTGTCATAGAATCGATTAATTCCTGTAAAAAATGCAGAGAAGTATGGTAATGCCTACCCGCCGAGTGAGGTGTATGTATATTTGCATTTTGTACTTGGCTTGTAGTGAGAATATCAGTTTATTTCACTGGTAACAATTGTCAATATTGAATAAACTTAAATTTTACCGAAAATTCATGTGTGAACTTGTGAATTTTTGGATTTATTTACCGTACATCCAGGCTATAGCGACACATTCGAAAAACGCCACCAACAGAATGATCCTGCTTCCTGAGTAATAGTCAAACAATTGGAAGACGTACATCCCACCCTGAAATCAGCAAGTTTGCATTTTATCAAAGCCAATGTCGACTGCAGTACATCAACCTAAGACTACAGTGAGACGTATAGGCCTACATGAACATGTACTTACATTTGTACACATTGAGAGTCCAATGAAAAAGGATATTATACAGACGACAAGGACGAAGATTTCCTTCCGATGGCCTTTTCGCAGTAAGTGAGGGAAAGCGTCCACACAAGCCGTGACAAACCCTTCAACACCGACGAACTGGCTGTCCAGACCAAGTAAGATCACCATGAAGAAGAAGATGGCGCTCCATAAGGGAGCTACTGGCATCTGTGCTACTGCTTTGGGATAGGCGATGAAAGCAAGACCAGGGCCTGAAACAGATGTGGATTTTGGTTCAAGATTTCATTTTGTCGTTTGGACTATGACCAGAAGCAGTTGTCGATGTCACAACGAGTGCAGTGAGCACTGAGAGGAAAGAGACGTGTCAATACGATAGTCAACAAACTGATACATTTGGAACATACCTGAAGCTGCAACCTGGTCAACCGGAACGCATCGTTCATTTGCCATGAAGCCAAGAACGCTGAAGATGACAAAACCGGCAAGGATGCTTGTGCCACTGTTGGCGAGGGCAAATATGATGCAGTCTCTGTATGAGTTATGGTGGAATTTGTTATAGCTCCCTAAAGCTGTGAGTGTTCCAAGACTGATTGAGTACGAGAAGAAGATCTGAGTACCAGCGTCGACCCAAACCTGAAAAAGTAAGAGACCTCGGACACTTACTTGAAGGGTCAGTTGAGAATGGCTCTACCTGTAGTAAGGATCCTTGCGGTCTTTTGGATCTCTGTTCGCAGGGGTTTAAAGACAACCATGACAAACGATTCATATAATTGCGTAACTTGGCTAGAGGCAATTGTATTGGGAGACGACAACTAAGGCAATTCAGGAGCAGACCTGTGTTGAAATCAAGGTGTCGACGTGGCTATCATACCTCTATACTTGCAAGTTTGTGCCATTCTGGTTTGACGTAGTAGATGACACCATCCACTGCCCCAGGCAGGATGGCTCCTCGTATCAGCAGCACCAGCATCAGGATGTATGGAGAAGTGGCAGTGAAGTACATCACCTGAAAGACATGTCAGTAACGCGTTTTATTGCTCTATTGGTCATGGATTTGTTTTCTGTGCTAAGGATTTCGAAAGCGTCAAGCTGCGACACCAACCTTCCCAGAACTTTTGATTCCTTTCCAAATGCAGAAGTATACCACGATCCATGCGAGGAGGAGGCAGAGGGCGAGATCCCACTTGATGATTCCTGGTTGGTCGATGCCGTCTGAGATGCCAAGAACTTGTTTCCTGAAATCAATTCAGATGGCAACAGTTGTCAGAACAACTTACAGACGACTCGGAAGAAATGGGTGCAAACGTTACTGAAAGAGCGCAAAGTCGGGTGCTTTGAAAAGCTTGCAATGATGGCAACTGGTTGAGGACATGCTCGAGAGGACCTTATGTATTTACTTACTCCCAGAATTCTGTGACTGGATCCGTCCCAGCTCCATCGATGGTGACATTCGGACATGTACCGTTTGTTTTTACACTGGTTGAAGTGCAGTTCTCCGAGTTCCAAGGATTATCACAGTTGGACCACGGCAGGACGGATGTGAAGCTGGCAAACATGTAGTAGAACGCCCAGCAGAGGATCACATTGTAGTAACAATTCAGTAGGAACACAATTATGGCACATGCAAAACCAATACCTTGGGAAGAAGAAGGTCATACTGTGACTTGAAAATATGTATGATACAAAAAGGTTGGAAAGTATGAAAATCTTCGTTTTACCATGACGGTTTACCATGGTAACTGGCTTTAAAACCTTAATTCTTTTACCGTACAGAATTATCATTCACCATGGTAAAATGGAGAATATTTTTTTTATAAGGGAGCCCAATCAACAAGATATTTGAAAGGTCTCAATGTCGTGAGTGCTTTATCTATGCGACAGGGTCTTCTGGGTTTTCCGTCCAGATGTTATAGTTTACCTTGAAACAGCGGACAAATCTTCCACGTAGCGACACCACCGACGCCCATGAATTGCCCCACGGCCACTTCGATAAAGAACAGCGGCACGCCCCCTATCAGCACGCAGATGAGGTACGGAATCAGGAAAGCACCTGAAAATAAATGCTGAATCTTTGACAGGCTAATGATGTATTGTATTCAACAACTCGCCTCATTAAGAACACCAAATACCGACATCGGTGACATCAAAGAATAAGATTCTACCGTTTTTCAGCTATCTTTTCATATAAATCTAGGCGTATAGATTTGTATATAAAGCCTTTCTCAGGTTCGTCAGCCAGATACGTACCCCCTCCGTTTTTGTAACACAAGTAAGGGAACCGCCAGACGTTTCCTAATCCAACACTAAAACCAATACACGCCAACAGAAAATCGATCTTTCTTGACCAAGTCTCCCTCTTTTGTGTGCCGCCTTCCGCGGCCTGTTCTCCTTTTTCATCCGATGGGACAACTGCCTCCTCCCCCTTCGTTTTGTCGCAGCATTTCATCTTGAAACAAGGCTGAAATGAACATATTTTCAATATGAAATCAGGTAAATTCGTGAACTCCACGTCGCGTAGGTGGAAAGGATAAGACGACTGCAGTTGATGTACTGTATTGCGTCTTTGTTTTACAACCAAAGTTATCAAAGCAGCTTTGTCAAGTTACGTCGATTGATAAACGTAACGAATGGGATCAGGATCGGGCCATACAAATCCCGCTTACCTACCGCAGAACGACATTTTCGTAGAAAGTTGTAACAAGTTGCCAAGCAACTACAGTAATGTTTGATTCGACCGGCGATCCTGAGGTGCAAGTTCAACCACGAAGAGTCCATGGTTGTGACACTCTGTAATTGTCCTTTACGACTGAAGTTGCTGATATTTTTCATGCACAAATGACAGTATAGGCTATATCACTCGATGCGTGTACGTCGATCCAGCGAACACATTAGTCCCCACCATGCTTTCGGAATGGTCCTAACTGTAGTGCATATCATATTGGGGAAAGAATGTCCTCTTCAGACCATTGTAATGTTGACACAATGGGCGTCTCGGTGATTCAAACAGGACTGTTCGTTTTTCAGGTCGTTCCTGGGAAGACGTTTTCGAAATGGGGAAATATGCCCCGGGAAATATGCCCTCTCTGAAGTCCTTTCCTGAGCACACCAATTAGGCCTAGACTCAATACAAATCATGTGCGTCTCATATCGAACACCAGAGAGTAGGCTAAAGACATTAGTATTAAGAATAGGCTATCTATGCATAAACAGGATTTTCCGGAAACGTTGTGATCCCCAGGGGACACATGGAGCGGAACAACGACCATGGACAATAAAGTCGACCTCAATCCGCGGTATTATAACACTTTCAGGTTTGGTAACTGTCCTGATCGGCATGAGGACACGGCACTGTCAATTCAGCAGACGAGGGCTCGAGCAAATGTTGCACAGGGCCGATTTCACAAAGACAAAGGACGTTTAAGACTCAGACGCGTGTAACTTCGTCAAATGGATGGTGGAAGTGCGTGTATTTAGTGAAGTTACACGCGTCTAAGTCTTAAACACCCTTTGTGAAATCGGCCCATAAAATCTTTTTCTATCCATTTTTCTGAGTATCAAATGATGCGCTCTGTAAAATGAGCAGGTCATCAGTTCCAAAAAAGCTCTCTGGAGAAACCCTTGCCGTGCCCTGGCCTTCCGAATTGGTATTTTATGGGCATAATCGGTACCATGCGACTTTCGGACATTCCCTGATAGCAAGGACACGTGGAAATTACGTGAAAAAAACGTGAATGCCTGACGTGGAAATCACGTCTAAAAAGACGTAATTCCAACGTTGATCTGCTCATGGGAATCACGTGGTTAGCACGTTGTTTCTTCACGTGAATATAACATGAATAAGACGTGTTTCCAACGTGACACGTTTCTGCAATTCAATCATATGACGTTGTTTCCACGTGATTTCCACCTGTTTATCAACCAGTTTCCATTGCATTTTCAACCAGTTGTGGTGTCGGCTTTCAACCAGTGAATTTTTTCACATTTTACCTTTAAGTTGGATACTTCCAACTGCCCATTTGTGCAGATGGCAGGAGGAGTATTCCTGATGATCAAGAAACCCTGACCCTGTTAGGCCGAGTCAGCCGCAACAGTGAAGTTGCTACACCATATTGAGAGTTGATGACGAAGGTTGCATTCAAATTTCTTGAAAACTTACGTGGTGTAGGTCACGCATCGTTTCCTAATATTTTAACACTGATGAAAATTATGAGGATAGTTCATGATACCAACTAATGCCATTACAATGTTGGTATTCGTTGTCCCAATGCTTTAATATACCACATTTTTCATTTTGCTGATTAATTATTAGGATTTGTATTAAACAATATTTGACGTCTTTCCCACGTGATTTCTACGTCTTGTATAAAAAATGATTTTTTGGGGTTCTAATGGGTTTTTTGATTTTGTTCATTGTTATACTTGTAGTCATTATTAACATTATGATTAATATTATTAACATTCACAGAAATATTAACTTTTTAAAACTTGTCTTTTATGACACGTAATTTTGACATGATCATTTAACGTATTTTAACCACTTGGGTGGTCGTTGAAAACTGGTTGAAAACATGACGTGATTTAAACGTGACAACTGGTTTTCACACATGAGGGGTATAAAAACGTCGAATAATCACGTGAAAAACACGTTGAAAACTTGTCATAATAAAACGTGCGACGAGTTTGACCAGTTATAACCAGATCACCACGTCGTTTAGACGTCATCATGCTGTCAGGGTTGCTGAACGGCTTGGGCATCGATGAATCATCCCAGTTGGAAACAATGAGATGGCCCGCCTAAATTCAAAATCTTCTCTTACCTTCTCAAGTGACGATTCTGCTTTCCACTCGCTGTGTCTGTTACCTTCTCTGCCGAAAATAGGTCCTTCTGCAAGAACCGGACACAAACTTATATCGCGAGTCACGCCAAACAGAAACGCCCCGTTACGTCGAGTGTGCCCAAACAACCACTTCTTATTGTTTGCCGCTATATTTACCTTTCCCTTTGGGCAATTTCTTGACAATATGGTAGAATGTTTGTCTCACTGTTATCGTAAGGTGCTACACTGGGGCTTCAGGTTGTCAAAGTTTTCTTTTTTACATATAGGTCTACGTAACGGAAATACTTCCATGGTCAACTTTGCGCGCTTGAAGAAAAGGCCTGACATGAAGGGAAAGACGTCTGGGGCCCACACTCAAAAAGTCGTATATCTGTCCGTTTGCCCCCATATCAATAATGCCACTTACAATCGTTCAATTCGTCGCAGCTAGGCCCCGAAAATAAGCACTGAAACCCACTTCAGCACCAAAATGATAATGTGCCTCCACAGGTTATCATGTTCGCACGGGCACTCTCCGAAGGCATACTTCCTAGTTACTATCTAGGCCTAGATATATATACCAAGTAGGCCCTATGCGCAGAAAATTTTGATAAGAATTTTATGTTTACTCAAGAAGAGACGACTTGATGTGTAGGGTAGCCTAATGAAAAAATGTCATAACACGAGGGCGAAGTATACGCGGGAAAAAATGTCCCCAGAGTAGGCCTAGTAGGCTACTCTGTTTCTGAAGAATGCCTACAATGGGAAACTACAGAATCCATGTCCATATCCAGTCACGTGATGCTGTAGAATGTGCATTCGCCCTCGTGCCATGTTAGTTTAGCCGCACGGTCACAAAGCCAAAATGGCTTCGGACACTTTTGAGGGATAAGCCAAGGAATAAGCCTTGGGGATTATAAGCATTCCATTCACACCGTACGGCGTCGCCCTCTATCGGCAAAAATAAACACTATCTGATTGCCCTAATTGAATGGGTCACGTGGTATGACGTTGCATCAAAACATGTCGGATTCCTATTATCATTGTATGGAACATGGCCAAATTTGCACAGTATTTCCTTCCTGCCAAGCGATAGGAAAGCATCTTCATGGCTGTAGAATCTCACTTTAATTGGTCAAGATAACACAGAGTTCATTAGACCAGTTATTTATTGACCGTGATGGATGGAATCGGCGATTGTTTCATGCATACAGTGACAATGTCAAGACAAGCCAATTCAAATTCAATTTCAAGATGGTGGCGTGTGATATTGCTGGGTGCTATGTTTTTGTGTGGGGAGGGTTTTGGGGATGAGTTTTCCACGGAATTAGAGAGTTATTACACTGCGTGGGTAAACATAACATTCAAAGACGTGAAGACTGGTAAAATTATTTCAGAGCGAGGGCAGTTCGGACGCTATGGACACAATAGTAAAATTGCTGCCGAGAGTGGTGTCGTCGTGCACGTTCGGCATGGTGGGAATCAAACTGATGGATGTTACCCCCCTGAAAACCGAATCCCGGGTGAGAAGTGGGTTGCACTTGTTCGACGGGGTTCATGTAAATTTCAAGTTAAAATTGAGAATGTCGCAAAGAAGAGGAATGCGTCGGCTGTCATGATTTATAATCATGAACATGATTCGGAGTTTATTACGATGGAACATGATGGTGAGTATAGTTCCTCCACCCGTGGAACATGGTCACTGGAGTGAACATTGTAGTGTGCCAGTTTACTGTAAGGCCTTACATTTTGCAAGCCATTATGACATGTGTTGATTGTAAACGCTGTTGTGACGTACATGTACCGGTTTGTTCTAATGTGAAGCAGTTTCATAAACTTAACAGTAAACATTGTAAATATCGCCCAGTACAAAAGTAAGAGGAAAGTGGCAAGGCCTACTTACTTGTAAGTTGTATAGGCCTGGGTCCATATTCATACTTGTCAAAGTGTGTACTTATCTTTTGTGTTGAACAAAGGACAAATGTCACACTTATACTTAAAATTTATTTGATGAATATGGGCCCTCTGATCCTGAACCGAACAGTACCACAAAAACTCATTTTCAGCTTCACCTTCCACCCCACTGGAACTTTACCAAAATGAAAGGTTTTACAGGTCTATAGGCCACACTTGCAGTTGTGTTGTGTTTTGATTATACATGTCATGTACATGTAGGCCAACATATACGGCTCGGACATGTTGGAGACCACAGACATGATGGCAGAGAAGTTGGTTGCTGCATGGCTGTTGCATGTCATTGCTGAGAGGTACATAATACCTTGAACTTTAAGCCTTTTTCAACACTTCCAGTAGTTGAGTTGAACTTGAAGAGAGACACATGTCGGCTGGTATTAATGTATGATATGGAAATAACAGGACATTCAGTGGTGGGGCCTGTATTGATAGCATTTGATCCTCACCTGCATGTCCTGTGATCTTCCTCAGTTTAAGGACATTGTGAATGTGATTGGCCATCTCTTGCTTGCCCGATGACTAGCAATTACTAAAATTAGCATTCTCCATCTCTCCCTGAAAAGCAAGGTGTAAGTGCTTCTTTTTCCTGTGTGGTAAACTTGGACAAACCTCCTATAAGTAAAATTGTACATCTGGAAAAACATCTTTTTGTCTGGCATGACAATAAAAAATAAACATATCGAATGAGTGTTCGTCCAAGAAAACCAAATCGTCATTCCTGGGGCCTGAAGGTTGTGCCTGGATGNTTAGGGTCGGCGGGTCAGTAATCCAACAAATAAAATAAGCATGGCCTTAGTAGGCCTATGAACTTCATCTGTCCTGAAGTTCCTACTGCATACAACATGTACGGTGTACAATGTATGCATGCCACGTTTATGATGATTGAAATCAAGCATAGAAAAGTCAGAGACAGTCTACACTGAAATTTGTTTTCCCGGTAATGTTAATGTTATGCACCATGCATAACATTAGATTGTCCATGCAGCATGGACAATCTTCTTACCGACAAAGATTAAAAGTTCACAATCTTGAGAACCATCAACGGTTGATAGAGCTACGACTTTGGACTTCGCTGGAGCGTAGTCCGAAGGCAGTGACCATAGGCTTTGGTAGCTCAAGATGCAATTAGCTCTTTTTTTAGTTGAGGCCTGTAAAAGTCTAAGATTGTAAAATAATGAAGGTAAATATATCATGAAGTTGGTAGGAATATCTTCAAAATAATTTTTTGTTTGCCAGTCAACTTCCAGTCAGCCATTGGCCTGTGCAGTTCATAGACAGTTTTTCGCCAAACAAACTACAATAAAAATAATTCCAGTAATAAAAAATCTTGATTTTCAGTTATCCCAACGCGGCGAATAATACACCATCCCAAGCTCCGAGCCCCTATTAAAAAGCCTATACGCCCTAAAAGTTCTGGTATGTGACAATTTGTGGCATGAAAGACAGCTTAGTGTCACGTCCTGTCTTATGGGTGGCACTTTTGTGGAAGATGATATTTTTTTAATAAATTGTAAATTATTGATGTCAATGCTGTTGTATAATCAAGTTGTTGTAAAAAAAAACTTGCATTGTCCATTTCATCACACTGGTTGCATAATACTTTTTTAGTGATGTCAAATGACAGTTTTTAGTGGTGTCAAATGACAGTTTTCATGAAATTTAATAATGGAAAAGTAGAGATGGCCAATCACTTTTTATCGTTGAGCATGACTTTCACTGCCAGTACAGCTATACGACCTGTCACACTTTAGTCAGTTCACTTGATGAGTGTTCACCCATTAGGCTTCCTTTACATGTACATAGACGTATACGGTATGCGAAAAGGCCAGTTTACAAAGACTTCGCGAGGATTCCCGACCGTGAAGCCATTGTTAACCAGCGTTTTCGTATACCGTGCACTTCTATGTAAAGGACTAAGCATTGCCCTTACCAATAATATGATGGTCTGCGTTGATGTTCACATTTTCGATGTCAGGACAAAAATGCCCGTTGCATTGTATCACAAAATTCACTGTATATCTTCGGTCGATTCATTACAAAATAAATGTATCCCCACAACACTAGTTCAGCAGCTGGGGGCTGAGCATCCTGTATGTTTGCCATATATTCCATCGCCTGCATGAAAGACTTGTGTTTTCTGACAGACATTACCCATACATGTACTCTTACAATACAATACATGTGTACATCTACATTGTTTTAAATAATCAACTTTTTATCATAAATCCTGAGGTTGATTGTGGTTCTCCAGTGCTCGCTGTCGTCACCCCTCACGTCGTCACAAACTCTGGTAGCCGGTGACGTAAAGGAGCATATCAGTGCAGTTTTACATGTGCTATGTTCTGAGGCTTCCTGACACCAACAACCTGACACATGAAGCATGGGAAGCAGGGTACCATAGGCCTTCCCTTTGATGCAACTTTTCTGTTCTGGTGGTCAAGAAGTCTACATTTAGACAGAGCCACAGCGCTTTCCTTGGAAATCATTAAGACAAACTAAGAATGTAATGAGACGATTCTCATGATTTGATTTTGAGATGAAATCAATGTATTTTCATGCTTTTCCCACCACCTCGCTCATCATGTCATGACTTGTGTCCCCAGTTTGTAGTTCCAAAACCAGGTCAAATATACTGAATGTCATGGGAGAGGAAGTCAAAGATCCGAGGTTCTGGCAGCCTGTGAAGGAAAGTACTTTCCATTTTCCTGAAAATCTATTGTTATCTCAAGTTCAATCTGGAGCTCTGCCCCTGTCTAACATGGGAGCTGCTGTGATAGAAGTTCTCTAGGGAGTGGATGGCAACTGACATGACTGATGTTTACAAGGCCTAAGGTGCTCAGAATATCAAGCTTCTGCGCTCCAAGGCACCAAGGTATCAGCCTTGCCAGCCAACACTCTTGAGCCACGGAATGTACAATATAGTGCATGGAATGTTCTTGTAATGGGTATATTAGTTGGTTCAACCCCCCCCCCCCAAAAAAAAACTGTTTCTTGTACATGTATGTATTCTTTGTATTCGTACTGGTGCGCAACTGATAGTGTGGCAGCAGCCAAGAATTCACATACTTGTACATGCCTGTCAGGTAACACAATTTTTCATGCTATTGTTCTTTTTCCTCATCTACACTGCTGACTGCACACCATTCTGACGTGATAATTCTTTGCTTGCTAGGCCTGGCCGTGGATTCCAGTGGTAAGGGTGCATCCTGTATTCTTGCTTGATAAACATCCCTAATGCTCCTCCCCCAGCGATGGTGTTGTATGTAGTCTTTTCAACTGTTGTCAGTGTCATCCTAGACATGCTATAAATGCTAGAGAAAAATCTTTATCATTCCTCCGTGTTTCCGCCAGAGAGTACTCAGGGTAATATACGAGAGTACCTTCAAAGGAACAAAAAAGGGCCATTTTCTTTAATTTCATGGGGTTTTTGCCGATTTTGAAGAAATTATTGACCTCAAAAAAAGTTTCTGGCAGAAACCCTGCTATCCTAGGGTTATTGGACTCTCTTTTAAGGGGGCGGTAGCCATAAGGAAGCGCACTGCAAATGGCGACTGAAAACAGTTCATATTTTCTTCAAGCAAAAAGGTAGCATCGATTTCATGTATNCCATTCTGACGTGATAATTCTTTGCTTGCTAGGCCTGGCCGTGGATTCCAGTGGTAAGGGTGCATCCTGTATTCTTGCTTGATAAACATCCCTAATGCTCCTCCCCCAGCGATGGTGTTGTATGTAGTCTTTTCAACTGTTGTCAGTGTCATCCTAGACATGCTATAAATGCTAGAGAAAAATCTTTATCATTTCCTATCCAGTGTTTCCGCCAGAGGGTACTCAGGGTATGAGAGTACCCTCAAAGGAACAAAAAGGGCCGTGTTCTTTAATTTGATGGTTTTTTTGCTGATTTTGAAGAAATTATTATTAAACCTCAAAAAAATTTCTGGCAGAAACCCTGCTGTCCTAGGATTATTGGACTCTCTTTTAAAGATGGAACTGATCTTCGCAATTTCCCCAAGAAATGACAACGATGGAGGGGCGAGTATTAGGGAATATAGTTATAGTACCATTACGCAACTTGATTTCTTTCTCCTAGAAACATGATGGGAGAGGGAGTCCGAGAAAAAATCGTCACTTTCAAATGTGCAATGAATACAAACTGGGGACAATTGTTGAGACTGGGGACATTTGTTGAGGTTGGTCAGTTTTACATGTATCAATCATCAGAAAAAAATATTCCCAATCTGTATTCAGCCCTCTGGCATGAGTTGGGTTGTCACTTTCTCTCGCGTCAGCATTTCTAATGAGCCAGTTATCCTCTCCATCGTAGCAACAGCATGCAGCATGTTATCTCTTGCCTCATGTAGGTGTGGTCGTGACTGTTTGTCGAGGAAGTCTCATGATGTGAGGTGGTGAGCAGAGCCGGATGTTAGTTCGGATTGATTTTGTGTGCAACTTCTTAGGGGTGTGGCCCTATGACGGATGACCCAACGAGCATGACATGCAGGGAGGTGTACCTTTCCCATTTTCAAATGAAATAACTAAGTTTTTCTCTGAAGACATCCCCAGGATTTGCTTAGGGTGTGGTGAACTAAGATGGGTTTGTCATGAGGCTACTGCAGCACTCAGCAGATGTATCATACACCCATTATCTCCCTGTCCTCAGACTAGTGTATTTTTTACTCAAAATTTGTGAAAATGGTATGTCAGTGATTTAGTGATTGTGTTCCAGTTGCTTTGTTGGCATGACTAGTCAAAACAACCTTAATCATTCACTGTGAGTATAGTGCATGTTCGGCCAAAAGAGGGCGTCATGATGATGGCCTGTCAGGTGCTATGCCATCGACAAATATGAAATGACTGTTGATATTCCCTCTTATTATTAATTAACAAAGTGCTTTTGGTACTTGGGCCATAAAGTCATGTATGCACAAGGTATCACTTTAGGATCATAGTGGTAAAGTAGAAGTGAAAGTATGGCTGCTGTTGAAAAAAATGGATTTGAAACCATTTTCAGCACTTTGATCGATTTTCTTCATAATAGCCTGTTTTCTTACATGTAGTCTTTATTCAGCTAAGATATCCACCGATATCTATGTCACATTTATCATTGACACTGATATTAGTCTGTTTGCAAGCAATCCAAACCACAAGCTGTTACTTCAGAATGCAGGCTGTATTGCGGGATCATGTATCAAGTGAAGTCCCAGCTTGTGCAGTACTCATCAAAAAAAGTTCCTTTCAGTTACATTGTCATTGCCACTGATGATGACAGATCTCTTGACATCAATAGATGAAAGGAATCAGCAAAGTCCACAAAAATCTCACTGGTCTACATTGTAGGGCCTACATACATCTACATGTACCATGTCTCTGACATGTATCTGATTTAAAATAGTGCCATGAACTTTTTCTAAAAAAAAACTTGTTTACCACTGATTATGTACTACGTAGTTATGAAATTCCCATAATAATAAGTATGATGATAACACAAAAGAAATCACCATGATCACTAGTTTGGACAAGTTTCATGACTTGATGTGCAAATCTTTTATTCAAATCTTCCTCCCTGCTTCAACATCGGATATCATGCTGGAAGAAACTGAAGCATGCAACATACTCGGATCATGCAGGTCAAGTACTGGCAATGAACTGGATGACTAAGCTTTGGCAACAGCTACCCTGTGTGTGTTTTGTATCGATCTGCTTGCTGCCAAGCCGTGGCGAAGTCACAATCCATCATGTATGCCAACATTCCACCATTGATTTCCAATACTGCATTGGTATGGATTTATTCGCCAATCATCTGATGGCCATGATTGTAGTGATGTGGGCATTATGTGTGGGTTGTTGGTGAATGCCAACAATTGGCCCCACCTATCTTCTATGTGTAAGTAATCGACCTGTCGATGCTCGAGGACAGCGTGACTTGGCTTGAGGTGATATTGGCAGTGATTTCATCTCTCTTTTAAGTTAAAAAATAATATGACTCGACAGGGCTTGAAAACTTCAATCGGTTTCATAATTTCCTCCTTGTCTACTCATCAGTTGCTCGTTGGCCACTAAAAATCATTTTGGGTGGGCTCATCATTATGATTCACAATGATGTATGACTTGCGGTGATTATGCTATGTCCACCCCAAACAATTGATATATTCTAAAATGACCAACCTTCAGCGTGAACAACAAACACACAGAAGTGACTTATTTTTTATTATCCACTCCTCCGTATCTACTACTTTGGCTGCGTTGCATTTCCACTTATCTTAAAATTCTTTGCCCTTTCTTTCGGTGCCTTGTTTGCCTTGTGTGTTGGGGCGGAAGAATTCTTGATGGAAATAGTAAATGATGCAAATGGCGATTGCATGACCTTTAGGAAGCCCAAGGAAAAAACTCATCTCTTGTTGCTTTGGAAAGCCAAGGTGGACATGGGAGTGATGAGTGGAGGTCATGGCTTCTCCCCCTCTCTTTGATTGTGCTAATGTCTCCTGTAAAGAGCAAGGTCACAAGTCCATACCAATATATAGAATGGAAATCCTGTGAAAAGGAGGGGTATTCAAATTCTCTTCCTGTCATCAGTCATGTCATTAGGGTATTTGCATGACACCTTCTTTTTCAGGCAGGTCAGAAATCATGTACTATGATCCTTTGCTGAATGCAGAATGCAAAAAGGAGTAAATAACAGCAACAGCGTTTCAGATGTACTGGTAGTGGTGGTACATGTCCGAGTTAGACTGAGATTTCATTCAAACCATTGAAATGTCATTACTAGTTCTGTGACATTTCCTTACCTCATATTGAATCGCTTCATTTGAATCTTTTCAGTTGACGATGTCGTGTCAATATTCATCAAGAAAAAATACGGTGAACGGATCGCGCAGCTGGTTGATAACGGAACGAGGGTTATGGTGTACATCACGGTCGGGACGCACACAACTCATCATTTCACAAGCATTAATAAGACATCGGTACTATTTGTATCAATATCGTTTATCGTCCTGATGATAATATCACTTGCCTGGCTCGTCTTCTACTACATACAGCGGTTCCGCTATGCACACGCCAAGGAAAGACTCTCGAGACGGTTGGCAAACGCAGCCAAGAAAGCTATCACAAAAATTCCACTCAGGACTATTAAATGTGGAGATAAGGTGAGTTGTAATTATCGCACTGACAGAAAGAGGTTTTTCGTCTGCTTTGGGATGCGATTACATTTAGAGCTTCAGTGTGGCAAACCCTTTGGGTGGCCTTTGTTAACCGACTTGTCCATGTACCACGTACCGGTACCTCTCTGTAATAACAGGCTGAAAGACACATGAGAAAAAGAAAAAGGAGAAACCTGTGTTTGCTCTGAATATACATCTATACATGGCCTATGAACTGAATTCTGTCGTTTCCTAGCTGTTCGTAATCAATACGATTCTGAGATCTTGTGCTCATGATTGCTAAGCACCAGAGAGTAAAATATAAAACGCATGATGTCGTTAAAGCTCTCTTAGGAATAAGAGATTGTTCGGTTTTGTCCTTGATGTTTGTTTTTTGCTACATCTGGTGAAAAAGTCGTTTTTTTTCGGTACGATCATATCCTGGCAGCATGACATGACTACAAGGAAGAGGCTACTTATGGTTGTAATGAATAACTGATTATAACTGCATCTGTAACATTTCTTCGTGTTACCATGGCAACTTGAATGATCATCTCGACAGAATGCGTGTGAAAGCCATAAGTTTATCCATGCAGCCGAAAGCGTGCAGAATGCTGTTATATCTGAAGGACTCGGAATGACGATCTATTGTTGTCTCACGAACGTGACGAAATCTGGTAGTTGTCCTGCGTCATAGGTTTAGTTTCCATTCGGTGACTGTCAGTGGTGTGTGCGTACATGTAGTCGTTGGAACATTGTGGACTGATGTCATGGATGTGGGAGTGGTTTAGGATGGTCCACTGCAAAGTACACACTTGAATACAACATGAACTTCTTTGTCCTTTGAAAACATGCCAATGGCAGTTCCCTGCACTGCATGCACAATACATTTCCCCTGTCCATTTAGTGTATGAAATATACTGTACATTTAATGGAACCAATGCACAAGACATAGAGTGCATGATGAGTGGCAATGTACATTTTGAAGGAGCTGACAGGCCAGAGGCATGACACGTTTCGTGGTTTGAAAACTGCACTACTGACATTTGAAGTAGACTGGGCAATCTTTCAGTCGGTCACAAACTAACTTTTGCGATTGTTTTGTGCCTTTTCAGGAGACTCAGTCTGACTTTGATCAATGTGCTGTCTGTATAGAAGGTTATAAACAGTCAGAAGTAGTAAGGATTTTGCCCTGCAAGTAAGTAATTACATGTAGATCAAGGCCAAAGAGATGGAAAATTATTCATTTCTTTTGATCAGCTGAAGTAAATAGATATATATTTATTGTCATTTCTATAACAATAGTACTGTGTGCTCTGTTCCAGACATATTTTCCACAAATCGTGTGTGGATCCTTGGCTCCTCGAGCAGAGAAGTTGTCCTATGTGCAAAATGGACATATTGAAAGCATATGGCTTCCATGTGAGTACTCATCCAGTTGCTGATGTGGTTTTTGATAGGGATCTACATGTATGATGAGGCCAGACATTGAAAATGGTTACGGTACCTTGAACAACTAAAATTCATTAAGTTGATAAAAAGTAAGCTTACATGTACCCTCAACAAAATTTGGCAGCGAGGTTTTGGTTATAGTAGTCTACATATACGTCTGATGACGAAGGGACAGTTAGCCTTGATATTTCAAGATGGTGCAACAACAGCAAGAAGTCACCTCTTTTAATTTCAGATTAGCGGAAGTCAAGAGAGTGTTGCAAATCCCGACAGTGGTAACCAAGGAGACATTGAGATTCCCAATAGTCCGAATATGGCGGAAAACACTGCGGTGCATATATTTCCGACGAATGCGCGGGATGAAGACCCGTGCAGTGGTCATGTGCAAGTATTACACCTACAGCCACCAGACATTGAGTGTCATACAGAAACGGAACGGACTGCACGCATCCATAGTAGTAATTGTGTCACTCTTATTGAGCCCGATGTTTCTGAAGGTTCACGTTCTAGTGATTCCGACTATAATGAGAGACATTCGTTAATGGAAGCATCGAGGCGAGAGACAGAACAAGAGACGTGTGGAATCTAATTGACATCACATGGTTCATTGGCATCAGTATGATTGATGTCGTCAGAGAATCACCATAGACCACAAATTGCCTTGGCATTTTGGAGAAATATTCGATTCTTCGAGTGAAACGATTCGAAAGGAATGGGTCTGGAAATGTACAAATGTCAAGAAAACAAATGGAGTGGTAGCGCGTAATGACCATTTGGCTCTGACATATGCCAACTTCCACTTGTAGCCACTTGCCTAGATTGCACCCTTTCACATTCACCCTAAATATCAGTTGGCAATTATTGTGGTAACATTAACAAGCATCCGTGATGCTTGATCCAGGGTTAAATTTCCTGACGTTCTCTCTGACTGTTGATTTGCTTCTGAGACATGTGAGATGTAACTACATTTTAACTGCATCAGGTTGAAGAATGATTATCAGTATGTGCTAACAATTCACCTTTTTAATATTGTATTGCAATAGTTGAATGGATGTTGTTCCTCTCTTAATTGTGCATGGAATTCCAATACCCTTGATCCTGTCAGGAAAATGTCCACCATCTTGGCACAAAACATAAACATACCCATATATTTTACAGTTGTCATCCTGAGCAGATAATAGTGAGGTTTCGCAAATGAATCTGACGAAGCACGAAGTACGAAATTCAACTTCATTTCCAGTACCTAAAATATTTCTGGAAATGGTTTGTACCACAAATGTCCCTGCCTGATAGTGCGTCTTTCAGCATATCATGTAAGACTGAGAGAGTTATGGTTCTTCAGATTTGCGAAACCTCACTAATAAGCAGAGTGGTGGCGGTCATTGGTGACGCTGGCGGCACACAATAAGATTCGTGTATGTGAGATCATCTCAGTTAGATTAATGAGATTACATGCATTATACTTCTACCTATTCTAAAACCCTGTGTTTTTTGAGACCCGTGTCTTCGCCGTCTGTCGAAAAACCTGGTGAGCACTTCCACCTAAAAACAACCTGAAGTTTGGTTTACAGACAGGTGCTGCTGTAGGCAGGAGCTCTCCTTTGTTAATTCCTGTTGGGAAATCTATCGCGCCATCTGTCCCCGGGTCTCAAAACTAGTGATTGCTGTGTCTATTCCGCTTCCACCTATCAGAAAAACCTGTGTTTAAATTAGCCCCATGGAACTCGATGGGGCTAATAGACACGGGTCTATTTAAACACGGCAGTTCAAAGGTGGAAGGGCAAAAAACACAAGGATTTAATAGGTGGAAGTACAGCTACTGACTCCTGAAGCAGGCAGCACACAAATTCATGTCTGTGAGACTGAAAATGGTGTCTGTGACCTGTGTCGTGGATGTAAATCCCACAGTCGTGACTGGCAGAGTTGATCTCACTGAGATTTCTGTAAATATGCTACCAGCTTGAGGCAGACTCACTTGTGGTCATATCATTGTAAATAATCCAGCTGCTGAATGTTCAGAGCAGGTTGTTTGACATGTTTGAGGCAACCTGAAACTACTGGTATAAAGTGGAGGCCTCACCGTATGTGCTAAAATTGGAACACACTGTCCTTGAAAAATCTGCAGCTTGAATGGGGATCGTAGAGAGCAGCACACGATAGAGGGCAGCACACCGCAACCAGGTCCTATACAATGGGCGCCTTTTGTGTGGGAAATTGTTTAGGACCAGGATGCCTCTCTCACATTAATAATAGTTTTAACCACTAGTGACACCTATTGAGGCAGTGGGGTTTTGATCCCCATTGACATTCTACATGTAAATGTCTTGCCAATTCTTTATGGGTTACACATGTTAATTGGATGTCGTACAACTATGAATTACTTGGGTGATGTAAAGGAGTTGCTGATACTTAACTGACATATCAGTAGAACAGTACCGGTATGTTAAATTGGGCTGATTCGGCATCATTGAAAGCAAAAATAGATAAGTTATACAGTAATTACAAATTTTATGTTAAGTGGGCTGAAGAAAAGTTGCCAAAAATATTACTGGTTGTTATCCCCTCTGCAGGTCAAAGGAAAGTTAAATTCAGTAAAACTGATGATGTGGACTACAAAGTGATCTTTTTTTGTGCCTGCAGATCAGCAGTTCTCAAAAACAAGTTAAATCAGTCCCAGGTACATGTACTGTAGTTGCCATGAATGAAAAGAATGCTTTTATTTTTGATACCAATCAAACAAGGGTTATAAATCCGACTGCATCACACATGTACAAGCATTAGCTATTTAGGTGCTTAAAGCTGTTTGTAGTTACCCACCACTGGCTGTGCGTGTGAATGAGGGGCAAAGTATTCTCACTGATATCATGTATAAAAAAGACAACATGTTTTCTGGATGGTTTGATGGAATATTCCAAGGTGTGGTGTTGTTGCCAGAACGTAACAGTTTAGTTTAAATTGTGGCAGTTTATTGTGCAGAGGAATGTTCATAATTTCTTGACTTGTTCATGTTGGTATCAAAACCTATTTAGCTAAAGCACCCGTTTTAAGTTAAGACCTCTGCTTTGAATTCACCAAATCTGCAAAAGTGAAATAATGAGTACCGGTATTCTAAATATTTGTAACTTATCAGGTCACCACTCAGGTGTTCTGTCTGATGCTTTGCAGTTTCTTTGCACACTCCTCTGTTTAGTGGATTTTAGTTGTAAATTATTTTGTAGAAAATGTCTCCGGACATTATTTCGATGGCTTTCTCATTACCCCGTCATTTTGCTGCTTTGATGTGTATTTTGAAATGCTTATCTTCTACATCTACATGATGTATGTATATGTTCCATCATGTTGTAAATAAAGTCGTAATAATGATTCACTCTACAGTAAAAGTTTGTCTTTAGTGATTTGTAATCAAATATAATTACGGGGAGTACCTTCTGGAATTTGAGCTGGTGTGGATAAATTTACTCCAGGGTTGACCAACATACATGACATAAGCTAGACCTACGTGACCTACCCGGGCTGATCCAGGACAGGGCTGGGGTAGTGCCCCATTGTGAAAAAATGACATCAGTTTCAACGGACATGTATTTCACAATCAATTTTGGGGATAAAATGGGGAGCCGAGATACTTACTCCTGGAATTAATAACACAAACATCTCATGCCAAGCTGGCTGTCTGTTGTAGGTGTGGCCTACACTGAAAGGCCTACCATCCTTGGAGATTCGGCAGCCGCATTGTCAGGTCCTCTCCCTTAGTTTTGAACAGTGCCACTCTCCTATTCTATACCGGTGTGATAGAATCTAAATGCCCCTGTCTTCCTGATGCCCCCCTGTAGGCCTGCCTATACGCCTAATGTTTGTTACTTGAGGGGCTTGCTCTCTCTGGAGTCCAATTCAGTGTCGTCGNGGGAGAGAGATTAGATTCTTTAACACCGTTATCCTTCTCGTGTGCCGCAGACACAACCTCCAACGATCAGTCAAGGCTGTCGCGGAATACGTGCAGACGAAACAACGAATATCAGCTTGTCTCATTTGGGGGGATATTCGCGATTTTTATGCTGCTTTCGCCCCCAAAAATTAATGCCTACTAAGAAAAATGTCCGTAGTGGATATCGATTTATTTGTTGAAAATACTCATACGCTTCTTGAACTCGAAAGAGAGACAGAAAAAGAGGAAACAAGGTGAGTTTTTCACCACATAACCCTGAACGGCAGCCATTGTGAATTCATTCATTTTGCCGACTGGACGGTTTAGCTAGGCCTTCGGTCGAAAATGCCGCAAAAGTGCCGTTTTTTGTGTCTCAACGAACACTAACGTTATTCTAGGGGAACAATGAAAGAAATTGCTGCGTATTATGCATGACCCAGGCCAATTAAGTGTTGAAATCGAGAAATACAGCGACACACAGCGTCCTTCTATGAAACTAAAAGATGCGTCTTTCCTGCGTATTGTGGGTGACCCAGATAAGACCAAGGAAATGTTAGCTTTGAATACCTCAAGGAGCGCTCATCTGATCGATGTACTCGGGCGGTTTCGCCCTGTTGAGTGTTATGTTGTTTGCGTTTGTTTTTGCCATTTTCCTTTAGGCATTTTCTGTTTGGCTTTTGGTTTCGGCGTTTGGCTTTTGGTTTCGGCGGTTGGCTTTTGGTTTTGGCGTTTGGCTTTTGGTTTTGGCATTCGGCTTTCGGTTTTTTTGGTGTTCAGCTTCCAGTTTTTTTGGCGTTTGGCTTTTTCATTTTGATGTTTGGCTTTTCGTTTCAATTTTTAAAATTTTGTGTCTCGTTTTGCTTCTCATTTTAGCTTTGCATTTCGTTTTCCTTGGCTTTTGCTTTTTGGCTATTTTGGGGTTTTATGCTTTTGCTTTTGGCTACTTTTATATTTGGCTTTTGCCTTTTGATTTTACTTCTGGCTTTGGCTGCTACTTCTGGCTTTTGGGTTTGCCTTTGGCTTTTTGCTTTGGTTGTCGTCATTATCTTGTGAGTGTATCAAACTCGTTTGCACCAAAAGCTGGCCCTTCATGCCCTTTCCTTAGCTCCTCCCCAACCCAGCTACCCGTCATGGACATGGTGTCAGTAATCAACATCAACATCCTGTTTTCGGGGAGGGCTGAACAGCTCTTTGAACCTCCATCATGTCCTTAGAACATCAATCATTTGATTTATTTTGATCATACTCCACCATTTTCTCATTTTATACAGACTGCTCTTAGAAAATGTTCCACCAAAAGAGCTTCAAAGAAGAGGGGTGTGCCTCCTCAATCTACGACTTGGTGGATGCCAGGCAGGATTGTTTGGGAGAACAATCTTAACATTTGAACCATTTTGGCATGATAGGGAAATGCCATCTCATAATATGAGTCCAGGTATGAAAATGCTTTCTCCATCACTTAATGAATACTGAAGGACACACCCACAATCTGAACCTGGGAATTATATATAG
>NMRB01000267.1:283574-300577 GCA_002633025.1 Notospermus geniculatus | reverse complement strand
TAGTTTATATCCCTAAGGAAGATTATTGAAGCAGAATTTTGCTATGTTATTGATTTGTTGGCCCTCTGATGACAATAGATAAATAAATAAATCATTATTAGTCAACAATGCAATACTAGGAAAGCTGGTTTTTAAATCTTCAATAAAGGGTTTCCTGTCATCAGAATGTTTTGTACATTCTAAGATAAAATGAATCTCATCTTCCACTACGTGCTCATTTTTTTGAAGACAGTAATCACAGAGTCTATCACTTCTTGGAGTGAAAGGTTTTGTGTACCTCCCGGTCTCAACCTTCAATCTATGGTTACTAATTCTCAGTCGAGTGAGAGCAGATCTGTGATTTTTGTTTGAGATATCATGTAGATATTGTTCAAAAACAAACTTGTTTTTAAAAGAGGCAAAGGTAGCAAATTTCCCACCCTCGGCCTGTTGATGTTTAATAAAATTGTTTTCCCATACATATGCATCTGTGATAAAATTCAACTAAAATGCAACTACTTGTACCCTTATATTATGACTTGGAGGAATTATACTGTATCCTCCAAGATTTCACAAGCACGAATTCTCCACAAATCTGTAACTGCTACACTGAAAAAAAAGCCGGCTCGTGTTGAGTACATGTACTTTGGACTACTCATCAGTCTTTTTGTCCGTGAGATGAGTAGAAAGGTACTAATCGGGTACTCATCGGGTACTCTGCGGGCCAAGGAGCTGCATTTGGAGGTCCTTACTACTCGCTATGAGTATCTTTCTACTAGCTATGAGTGCCTTTCTACTCAATATGAGTACCTTTCTACTCATCTCACGGACAAAACGAGTACCCCGAAGGTACTCAACATGATTAGGATTTTTTTTTCAGTGTAGGTGTTTCGTCTTTTTGTGAATGTTTTCGCACAATAATGTTTCGTGTATTTATTCATTACCTAATATATGAAAAAAACATTATGTTTGAAATATACTTTTACGTAAAAGACAAATTTTTATTTCTCATTGTCAGTGATATTTACCACAAACAAATAAGCTGAACACTCACTCCACCATGTCGTTTAGTGTCGTTCAAGAATTATGCTTACACCAAAGCGCTAGAGATGGCGTTGCAGTAGATGGCGCTGTTCGTTTGTGAACTTCGTGATGAGCTCAACTGTGCCGAACTTTTTTAACACCCTGTTTGAGACTGACAGGAAATATCACTGAAGTTCCCACACAGATGATCTTGTCATGATAATTTGCACACATCATGTTTGCGGTTTTCTGCTTCCGAGGTGAACGTACGAATGGCGGCTGTCAAATGGGTTTGCACCGAATGACCCCGGACTTCGGCGAAACTCGGAATCGATCGGGGATACATGTAGATCTGGTCAAAAGACGAGGGCACACATTACTCAGTCCCGTTCGGAGAGGGTTAGTCATGTTGGTTTCCGTATAATCAGCGAAACCACAACCTGGGTTTAGTTGGTACAAAGTCATTGATTGCGGCTGGTTGGTTTGGCAGTTCCAGGTCTTGCAGGCCTACACGACTCCAAATCAGCCTACAGCCAAAACGTGGTTGTGATGTGATTAATAGGGAGGTTTCTCAAGCGTCCGGTTAGGCCCTACGACGACGTTTATCTACTGTGTGGGTGTACCCAAACAATAGATAAACGTCGTCGTATATGGCCTAACCGGGCGCTTGCGAAACCTGTCCCTAATCGGTCGATCGAGACACGTCTTGAAAAAAGGTGCGTCAACTCGGTTTGAGATTGACAGCGACTCGATGTACAGAAGAGGTTTCAATGCATGCTGGGCACCCGTACAGGTTAGTTCCAGACTTCACTGAGTCTCCTGATTACCGGGCCTGATTAACTTATTCTTAGGGGCTCGTGAGTTCAAGTTCAGTGTTTTACCCTCCCTACAGCGTCTGCAAATTTGACACAGGGCTTGGTACGCCGGAGGTCCGAACTTCTTTTACACAAAAGAAGGTCGGACCTCCGGCATACCATCTTCACCTTGGACCGATATCTGATTTGGCACAATAACTGTTTGAACGTACGCATGGTGGCGCATCCTGATTTTGATTGGATTCCAGGAATGACAATCTCCTTGAAAATGATAAATGTGTTTTTTGACCTGCATGATATGTGATTTGTCAGCTGGGTGGAGAAGATGGCACGCTTAAGTGATTTCGACTTGCTACTTGTCGACCGCTGACAGTTGAATATGTCTAATATCTCCAAAGTTGAAGTATGGGGGAATAAACTTGTCATTATTGGGAAAGTCATGCGAGAAACATTAATGTTACACAAAAAAGTGATATTTTGATAGATAACTTAGAGGATAGCATGGCTACCCTGATTCGGGGATGACAGGGCCACCGTTGTCATGGTTGTAGCCTCGGTCGTGTCAGGCCTAATTTGCCTTCAAAAAGGCGTTACACGAACCAGGCGCTGAATTAGCGCACAACGGTATTTTCGCGCCTCGGTTTCACCTGGAGGCGGCATTCCCTTTGTTCTTGCCGCCTAGTGCCCTTCAGTCTGGCTGTTCCAGTTTTTTTTGTAATATGCCGAGGCGATCATTAAAAGTGCAAGTGACCTGATTGATGCTTGGTATAACGGCATTGGTGTGTTTATTGGTCATGAAACACCCGGTCGATGTAGCAGATCCTGCTGTGAAATCGATGATCTGATGACATATCTACGTAGTATATAACACATGTATAGGATACTTCATAGACGATGCTGTCTGTTGGTTCTTGTGTACTGGATATGCACTTCCTGAGAATCTCAGGTCATTTACGGTGGTACCCTCCCTCCTTTCGTAGTTGCGAAAGGAGCGAGCGTGAGGCCCTGGGATTCTCAGGATGGGATGCAAGTATCTGGCAAGAACTAGGCCTTCGCATTTGTATTGAGGGAAAATGTAGACACATCTTCCCGATGCTTTGAAGCCATCACCCAAAATCGGTAAAAAGGGTTCCAGGTGCTTATTTATTTGTAGTGGAGTACATATTGCCTCAGGCTATGGTATCTTCGTAGATTGTTGCAGGTCATCGTCAAGTAAAACCCCGCAGCCCTCCAGCCACATGACAAAATAATGGTCATAATGGGGATAGTATTGTGAATAAAGACTTAGTAAATGAATGCTTTTACTTGAATTTTGCAATACAAATGCGCCAGGCAATGCTGTATAAATCTCAAGTAAAAGTATTTGCTAGTCTTATATTGTGACCCAATGTGATAATCACCCGGACACATCCAGCCGTCCGTTCGCACCATTCCATTCCTACGAAACTACGGTTAAAAACTGTCGCACAACTACAACCAAGTGATGAATCGGCTAAGGTTGTAAGTCAATTGCCTTTGACGTTTATAGACTCCTAAACTGACCGAAGAGTGTTACAGGGTATGGTCTTTTATTAGCTATAAATTGTTTCAGAATGAAATCCCTGAGTGGTAGTAAGTATAAAATTCCACCTTATAGTAATCGTCCTCTCTGTTGTACATCATAATCTGTATTATTGACTACATCGTGGTGATTATGGCTAGTTTTTTTGCCAACAAAGGTGATTTGTGGCCCGATTTGTAGCCACCTAGAGTGATGATTAATTAGACTGATGCAGTTTTTTTCTCTCGCTGTAATATATCAGAGCTTTATGGGGGTTGTTCGCTACTGTCAGTTGTATTCACTCATTAGGATTTATCGTGTGGAAAACTGAATGAATGGGTGAGGGGGGATGGCAGAGAAATTACAGTGTACGTAGAGTTTTGCGTAAGAAAAATCCTATTCATACATTGGGAAATCGATAAATAAAGACTAGGCTAGTCAATGCTTTAATACTTGAATTTTGCAATACAAATGCACTACGCAATGCTGTACAAATCTGAAGTAAAAGCATTTCCTAGTCTTTATTCATATGAACCAATGTTTCTGCAGCGTTTCTTCAAGAGTATGAAAGGCCGTAAAGTTATAACGCGAGACAAAAAATTGTCGATAAAAGCATGACAGCAAAAAAATGTAAGAAAGGTCCTTTATTGAACTCGTTCAATGAAAAGGCAATGTGGTGCGGAAAATCACGGTTTGACTCAGTTATCCCCCTCTTAGAAACCGCTTCTTTTTTAGTCTAGGGTGGCATAACTGTTTTTACATCGATTAAATAATTTTTTTCGGAGAAGTATACTAAGGTCTATCCCAAGATGCCTCAATGGATGGTAGAGCGTACATCTTGTTGATGTCGGCCTATTTGCAGCAAATAACAGTCTAGAAGCTTCAAGAAATCAGCCGGATTTCCGGTCTTACGAAAAAAGGAGAAGTTCAGTGGAAACCACGCACCCAATTCCTGTTGTCACAAATACAATAAGAGCAATGTCCTCGGAGCGTGCCTATTTTCCAGGCGTACGCTTACATGATGTCATCATTCTGCGAAGAAAAACTCATTAGTAGTATCTGGTGTAATTAATCATTCTCCCCTGAGAGAGGGAGGTGTTTGTATGTGATGATCTGGTGACCGCGTGTATGTTGCGGGACTAACCCAACAATATCGTTACTGACCCTGAGATGACTACGTATACGTTCATTCAGCTTCAACATGGAGAGTACATGTACTAGTAAGCTGGGACTAATGCACATCACTACGTACTTGGTCTGGTAGGAATGACCATCTTGATAAAGATGGTCAATCAGACATCGCTGCTTTCGCAGCCACGCCATCCGGCCAGGAGGGAGCTAGCTACATGCCAATGCCATCCTGCCATGGCAGGGTTTTTGTCTCGCACACGAAGTGAGTGTTACTGGATGAAGAGGAGCGAAATAAAAGCCCCTGCTGCGGGAGGATGTGAGAACGCCTAATCCGCAGCGAACGGAGAGCAGTACGGCCATAGTCTGTTTTACACCGGAACATCAACTTCTAAATCACCAATACATCGGTGATAGTTCAATGCAAAATTATATCCTTTGAGGGAATGTTCCCAACTGATCCTCTACTTTTATAATTAGATAAATCTCAAGTGTTTCTCTAGGACCTACGGTTGATTTGTTGAATGTTATTTGCGCAGCCAGTTATTAGACGGACGGCGGTCAGACCGTTCCTGATAAGCGTCACCAATGTAATATCTGTTAATGTCTCTGGTCACCTTAGATCTACCTTGGCTGTTCTTCCACTTGATAAAGTCTGTGGCGGCTCCTTTGATCTGTCAATGTACAATGTAACTGTAGGGTCGCTGTTTTTGGATGAAGGGTGTTGAGGAGGGATCCTAGTCAGCAGTGGACACTGGTCCGAACTGATTGTACACACCTCAAAGTCGAACAGAGGGTGCCCATTTTTGTCTGCGCAAAACTCCCAAGACATGCCAGAAGATACGTAACTATCGGATATAGTAATGTTTGTAGACGAGATTAGTGGTAGAGGCGACGGTTTGCAATTAAACCCGACAGTAGGTGATGTAAAGCGGATTTGGTGGTGATGGTGATGATGATGTATTTTTATTTATCAAAAATATACATGTAGTTACAATAGTAACCAGGGCCGAATTTTATTGGCCCTGGTCAGGCCTATTGTTTATGAAAAAGGTGTACAAGTTGTTCTTCTGTTAGCATGATTCCTAGTGCATGGTTCCTTTCGGCGGGCAGCTTCTATTCTAGCGGATGGTTTATAATGCGTCGGTAATTTAGGAAGAAGAAAAAAATAAAAGGAAATGGAAAATGAAGAAAAAGGGAAATGAGGATAAAGTGCGAGTCTCTAGGCCGACCACGAAACCTGATGTTGTTATGCCTTGAACCCCTTTCCTTTGAGTTGTCGCTTCGGAGCACTTTCTTTCAAAGCACGGTGGAACAAAGCCATCATTTTCCCCTTCCACAGTTTTTTTTTGATCGACAGGTTCAGCTCCCCACAACTGGCTTAGGGACCCATGTCTCGGCTAAGTAAATGTCATCACCTGTTAACAAAACAAAGAATTCACGCCAAATGAAGTGGAGAGAAAATATTTTGAGTCTTTGGGGACTATTAGCGTGTCTAATACATTCTCAGTTCGCCATCAATGGGACCGCTCTGTCGCCAGTTGTTGATAACCACCATTTCTGTTTGCACAATGCTCATTTTCTATCCGAAGAATTGCCAATTGTTGTTGTTACAGCTTTTAATTAAAACGATTCCCTATAAAGACAATATTGAGATCTTTGTGTACAGGGTCAGAATGGCCGAAAGTGGACAATCCCGTTCATTAACTGGTGTTGGGCGGGGATTTTGTTGCATTGAAATGGGTGGCAACGTCCGTCGCCATTTGTTATTTATTTTGCATTCATGGCTGAAGCCCAACCAACTTTTCGCGCCGCGGAGGCTGCAGTCTCGTTTTCAGGCAACAATCGACTTGCTCAACCTTGGCTCAACATTGAGCGCAAGTCACTATTTTCTACCCTGGAGACGAGGTCGAATCGGCGGTATCCTGAATGACTAGCGAGATGAACATATATTTGAATATTGAAAACATTAAGGGAGGGTCCCTGAGTACGTTTGCACGCGTGTTAATTACGTCAGCATGTTTATCTGTATTTATGGGGCACATCCTGGTCGCTGATTGGCTAGCGCTAAAGGCCTGTCCACTATCTCCTTACATCAAAGGCAGATCTGAGAATGCCGCCCTCGTTAAGTGTCGAATAGTTTTGAATTATGGCGTTGGTGTAGCGTGGGTCTACGAGCGGATTCAGGACGTTTATATCGGACAGAGTTGACCATACCCCATCAGGATCGACAGGACATCTCAGATGAGAGACTGGTCTCGTACTGTCCACTTAGCAAGCGATTCTATCGGCCTCTGAACTTGCAACTTATCGTTGAGTGTGTTTCCCTTGATCTTGCCGCCATTGCAATTCACAGTGATCAGTAGGTCATGACTCTATGCCTGCATGTACGTGTTGTACTGTGCTAGATAACGGAACTTGGAGGACAGGTGTCGTGCACTTTAGCGAGGAACCGGAGCGTTGCTTTTTTATTGGAACTATACATAAAGCTTGACAAATCTGTGATTTTCAAACATTCCTTCACCTATAGAGGATACTTGCGGGTTTATAAATGCTGTTCTACGACTAGACACGCGAGGGATCTTCGCCTTCTCGGCTAGGCCATCATGGTTTCTGTGCAATACGAGCAACCAACAACGATGCTACCAAGTCACTACCACGGAGCTCCCCAGAACTCTTTCGCCGGGCTTGCTCCCTTCTGTTACACACCTCACCAACCCCCACCACAAACTCAATACCAGGATTACGCTAGTCAGTACCAATTTCCTCACCAATCCTTAGGAACATCTTCACAGATTCCTGACTCTTTATCCTTGAATTCGTACTCGGCGTTTAGTCATCAGGCATCTCAGACTGTATGGACGACGTTGGCATCAGCTTCTAGCAGTTACTCACCACCCCAGACAGCAAGAACAGGATCTAACCCTTCAAGTTGCGTGGACTGGACTCAGAGTTATTCATCTCAGTCACCCAGTACTCAAAATCTTGGTGTTTACCCCAACAATCAACGTGTGCCATGTTCTTCAGTGACAAATGTGTTGTCGCATTCTCCGAACACTCATACTGGCCTTCAGGTGACAACAGAGCAGCAGATGACGGGTCCTGTATCCTTGCCAGGGTCCCCGCAATCAGGAAACATCACATCGACCCATTCCCCAGGGGGTGTTGTGCCACCCTCCTGCCCTAAACCTTGCCAGCCATGTCCTAACATGCCACGAGAAACATACGACTGGATGCGAAGACAAGACTATCCAGCAACACCTCCTGAAGCACCTAATAAATGTAAGTCGCCATTTTACTTCAAAATGCATGGATCATCTTGACACATCTACTGAAGCTGCTCAAACAAATCTGGCACGGTTAATTCTAAATGATCCGCCTATGAAGAAGATGATGACGATGTCGATGATGTTGCTTGACATATCACATCACTCTTTGGTCGCAGATGAGAGGTGCCAAAATTGCGGTTATTAACAAGTGCAGAAATTCTGTTTTGCATGTTTGTGTTATTGTAGCATCTGTGAAGCCACAAAGCTTGCAGCCTGGCAGGAGTGGAAAGAGTCTGATAGTTTCTCTGCTGTCACTATTTTTTGAACATGTACCAATAATTTTCTGTTGCCATTCTTTAGTTATGGTAGGGAAATGGTAAGGGTTTGATCTCTGACTCCTTATAAATACCTTGATGTTGATGTGCATGCTTGATTCTAAAATTAACAGTTTCTTTATCATACATTTCCACAGATCTGGAAAAGTTGTCAATTTGCAGAACGAAATTGGTGATGTTTTTATTAAACTTCGTGTCAAGAAAAATCAAGAAAATATGGTTGCTGCATGTAATAACCAACCATAATTAGGCCCTATCACAGAGTGGAACTCGTTTGCTGCACATCCATCCTTTGGTGCAGTTTTTTTTCATCTCAATAATTTTTTCCTCTATTTTCTTGATTTTATAGTGATGTAAGTTTGAGTTAACTCTCATTCGTTGTCTGTTGGTTTTGATGAAAGTCCAAACAATTTTCGAAAATTTGTTGGAATGATATAGTGACTGGTGAAGCCAAAGAGCTTACATGTAGCAAGAAGCCATGGAACTTGCATGTAATATCGAATGTTCTTCTCCAAAATTATTGAAAATATTTGAGCGAAAACTGAAACAGTATCTTGAAATACTGCACGGCAGCACAGAAAGATATCTTACTCTTGTCTTGCTTTGCTACTGAAGCACTGTGCACCGATTGAAAAGAAAATGATTACAGAATGTACATACATTTTCCTGATGTCATTACACTATCTATAAAAGGTGACTGACGTGTTTATTTCATAGAAATAGTACCAAAGTATCATCACCATTAGTCCTTTTATTGGAACATTTATTACTAAGTTATGGGGGAGTTCTTGATGGTAGTCCGTAAAACCCGCCTTGGACTATACTTCACTTTTGTTGGAAGTGCAAATTGTATTTTAATAATCCTTATTTTCCCATAACCCAGAGTAGAGATATGACATAGGAACGAATCACTTACTGATTTTTGAAAATATTTTTGCAGCGTTTATTTCTTAATCTGAAAATTAGCAGAACTACTTTTTGCCGTGGAAAGTGATTGATATCTCGAGCTAGCTAAAATTTTCGCGGTAAATTCAGAAAATTGAAGCAAATGTACTGGATTTAGCCAATAAAATTAGCAAAAGAATGAAGAAATAATTATTTCAGTGCCACTTTTAGAAAATTGAAGAAAATATTATACGAGTTGGCCAATAAAATGTAGAAATATTACAGCGCCTCATTTAGAAAATTGAAGAAAAATAATACACGCGTTAGCAAATAAACCGAAGAAATATTACAGTGCCTTTCTTAGAAAATGAAGAAAAATAATATACGAGTTATGAAGAAATATTACAAGGCCTTTTTTTAGAAAATTGATGATAACTTAATACATGGGTTAGCAAATAAATGAGTTAGCATTGAAGATTGACGAAATATTACAGTGTCCTTTTTAGAAAACTGAAGGAAAATAACACACGAGTTAGCAAATAAAATGAAGAAATGTATACAAGGCCTTTTTAAAGAAAATTGATGAAAACTTAATACACGGGTTAGCAAATAAATGAAAAACAGTGCCTCTTTTAGAAAATTGAAGAGAAATACTAATACAGAAGTTAGCTAATAAAACGAAGAAATACATTGTATTACAGTGCCTTTATGTTATATACGAGTTAGCAAATAAAATGAAGAAATATTGCAGTGCCTTTTTTAGAAAATTGAAGAAAAGAGTTAGCAAATAAAATGAAGAAATAATACAGTGCTGTTTTGAAAATTGAAGATAGAAAATAATACACGAGTTAGAAAATTGAAATACCAATGCACATATTGATTGAAATTTTCAAATTATTTTTGATATGTTTTCGGTCTTGCATTCTGTCCATTTACGCCTTTCTTGGTTCTTGGTCCAGGTGAAATGCCCACCTGAAGACAAGAAAATTTAAAAAGTTGAGTGTTCGGCGATTTATTGTCTTGCATTTTGTCTTTGTGGTGTTGGTGGCCTTCATCTGCATAAAAAACTTAAATAATCCAGGATTTGAATGATATTTTTCGACTTCTCTTGTGGAAGTGGAAATGACTGCTTACGGAACTCCAATGGAAAGTCAATAACGATACTGTATAGATAGTATATTCTTCAGACTTTCGGATAGAAAGTATTATAAAGCCTTGTCATAAATTATTTTTATTTAAGGACTTATCTGGAAATATCTTTGCTTATAAATGAAAATTGTTTTATGCAACGAAAAGAAAAGCAAAACCCCCTACCCCTAAAATATTTTTCATTCTTCTAGAAAGGATGTAGATGCTGTAGATATGTGGAAATTTTCATTTCGTTGCCTAAAGGTCACAGATATTGCTTCTGCAGTCATCATTCCAATAATTCTAGTCAACGTTTTCAGTTTCCCATACGGAAGCTATAAAATGTTTGCGAGGAAAAAATGAAATATTCCACTCATTTTTAACAGCCTATTTCCTTTTGTTTTGATGCAAATTAGCTCCTCATTTCTACAAAGCAGCTTATACCACAATGGAATATAAATTTTCACAACGACCTTCCAATTTTGACAACTTTTGATGTCAGGCTATTGTGCTTACAGCCTTGCCTATCAGCTCCTGTTTAGCTTTTCACCCCCAAGTTCGCGCTTGGAGGGAATCTCGCTGGTGAAACATCGAAAAAAATTGACTGAATGATACCAAAAATTCATAAGCGAGCGCTCGCTTATGAATTTTTGATGATACTGAGATTACCTATAACGTCTTATGTATCGCTATCGCCATATTTCTTTCGTCATGTTTCCAGGTTTCTTTGATGTGTTTTCAAATTCAAAATTATATTGAAAAAAAATGGTTGCTGTCACCCTCAGCCTTATCAATGTTTCACACGTTTGGAGAAAAAGAGATAAATCTTTCCATCAAAATGAATAAACTAAGGATAGAAAAATACTCCCTGATTACTCCATTGAGTTAATGAACCGGTTACGTTGATTCAGGTCCATTTTCTCATTTTCGTTCATAAAACATGGCGACCTGTGTGGCCCACAATTGCAGAAAGGTGGCGACTGTAACAAAATGTTACAATCATGGGCGGCAGATCAAAAGGTTTATGCCACGATGAAGCGATAAGATACGATGGTGGCATCAATTGGCTTCAAGAGGCCAGATACTCATATCTTTAAGACGATTTTTGATCAAAGCATGGAGTCGTTATTGGTTTAAAAATTACTGGGTACTTTCGTAAACCACCAAACATACTTCGTGGAGCCCTCGTGGAAGTTTTCTTCTTCTCTGAAATGCTTTCCATTTCGTCGTTTGAAGGGCCGACCGAGAGCTACAATGTTTTTTCAAAACAAAATCTTGTATAACAATCACGAAACCTCAGTTTCTTTTAGAGTGATATTCCTTGGTTTCGGAATCAGTCAAATAGAATCGTGTCATCCCCATTTTCATTGTCTCAAAACTCTGTATCCAAGTGTCTTTTCAACAGGAACACAAAAGGTATCATTTCTAATGATTTACGCAGAAAATTGTTAACTTCAATCCGCGAAATTGCTTTCGCTGTTTGTTATTCAAACGCTATAAATTTGACTTCAGTTCATTAGAAGATTTACGTCTCTTGTTGTCAATGCTGCTTTTTCCAATTGGGCGGAGGTTTGGCTTTTAATTTGATCGTAGCATTTGTCTGTATGAAAAGTTTACGGTGCCATCAAAGAGCGACTTGGTATCGCACAAGGGAGGGAATTATTCGGGGTTTTCGGTGAACACCCTTTTTGCTTTATCGCTGAATTTCGACAGCTGCCGTTTTTACAATCCATTCCGAGATTCTTTCCGTTGTCCCTTGTTGGTGGCTCGAGATAAGACAGATACTTTTGCTTTCTTCATTTGCTTTTTTAAGAGTTTCAGACACAGAGTTCGTTTCATCCTGCTTCGGTGTTTTTCATTTCTCAGAAACATTATGTGCACATTGAAGCAAAAATAGATTGATGGCACGAATTGAAGGGAAATAAATTCAAAATTTGAAAAAATACTGTTTCTGTTCTCCACAAAGCATTCGTCTTCTTGTCGCGATAAGAATATGATTTTAAAAGTTTTAAGTGCATCTCAGATGCATTCAAGGAAACAACAAGAAGATGTGTTGAAGGTCATGATTCATGATCAAGTCCATACTGACTCAAAATTGTACACTTTTCAACGTACATTACTATAAAAAAATCTCAACTTATCAGATCGATCCAACATCCATGTTCCATCAATGAACTGTAAAAACGCTGAGGTCTAATTACGGTGACGTTCAGATGATGTGGCAATAAAATGCCAACGGTCCATACCATTTTCTGTTTGTCAAATCTTTGCTGCATGCATTCTTTCAAGTTTCCGACTAAAACACACAATTAAGGATTAAGGAGAAAATTTCGTCGTAAAATGAGATTGACACTGAGACGAAACTGTTAAAACTCATTGGTCAGTTTCAAATAGTTTGACCAATCAGAAATCATCTTGTTCTCCCCTCCAGTAGTAAACGCTGCGTTACTCCACCGTACAAGGATCTTCTCTTTTTTTCTTGAATATTAAAAGATGCAGTTACATCGATGCTTCGGTCCATCATACCTTGATTGCCAAAGGACTAAGGGAAAATTTCTTTGTAAGATAAGACTGACACTGACACATAACTGACAGCCTCATTGGTCAGTTTCAAATCGTTCGACCAATCAAATATTTTGCCCCCCCCCCCAATAAATCCTCACTTGTCTCATCTTACTGTTAAAAACTAATTAGTCCTTGCTTTCCTCTCTCTCACGTATAAAATGTTGCCAAAAACTAAGTCAACACTTTCATACTAATTCAGATATTTTCTTGGTTAATTTGAAGGCACCCCAATGGAGAACCCAAGATGGTGGGAGGCCATGCTTTATGAGAACGACCCGCTGAATGATGACGTAGTCCCAAGTCACGGTTAGTTTCAGTATGAATGGCTGAATGAATGATCGTGATATCTAGGGCATATGGGGCGGGGGCAATCTGGCAACTTTTTGCTGCTAGGAGTACTTGCCAAGAGTTTTCCGGTTGTAGAAATTCAATTTCATCAAATTCATCAAGCTGGAATCGAATTCAACCTTACTCTACGTCTTCGTATTGGGGATAAAAATGGTGATGCACAAGAAGAATTACATAATAGATGCTGAAATTCAGAAAAAATCTTTTTGCGATAAGTGCAATATAACGATGGATGTCTTCTCACTCTTCCGGTCTAGATTGACGTCCATTTCGTAGGACTACATGTATGGCCGTCAAAGTATTTAAAAAAAATGAAGTTTGACGGTCCTGAACACTACTTGACGTTGTCAAAAGATCCTTCTTATCAGTTGGTCCCGAAGCACTCTCCTCTTGATGATCGTGGCAGTTTCTTTCGTTTCCCAGTTCAGTATTTAAAATATGGCTTAAAGTGAGTCAATCCAATTGAATTCCGCTTAAAGAAGCAATTCCTCTCGGTTTGTTTAAGATATTCGATAGTTGGAAAATATCTTTTAGCATTTCTTGTTTCTTTCGGACGCAAATTTTAAGGAAACTATTCTTCACTACATCTCCCTCCAATCGCTCCCATAAAGGTCTCCAGCTTGTCTGGGGTGTTAGTAGCTGAATTAGTATACAAGAAGCATCGACGATTTACCGCTGGGCGGGCATAAATCGAGGGCGGAAATGCCCGGTGTCCTAGGTAAAGGGGCACCAATTAATCACGGTACAAATCGAATCCACTGCTGGGGAAAATAAGATATCATCTTTGGCTCATATCTGGTAGATTTTAGTACATGTAATCAGCATGGTTAATTGGCTTTCTTGAGCATCTGGGGCCGCACGTCATTCTGTGTTTTAATTCCGAAGGCCATCTTTTGTGGACTAAACTGTTCTAATCAGTGCAGGACCTGACTGAAGAGTGCTGATTGGGAATAAATTCTTGATTTATTTAGAAATGCATCTTCCCACCTCGCATTTACCAATCCTTTCGGAGTTCTTGGATTTCGCTCACTTAGCTCAAGCTAGCTCCACCCTTCGCTTCAATGGTCTTGATACTTTGGAGAAATTATACTTAAATTCCTCCAAGGTCTAAACCATTTTTGAATTATTGCGCATGCGCTCGTGACAGCACCTACCCATCAGCCCTGGGGAGAAGATAACATTGCCATCAAACGGTTTCTTGGTGCCACGGGATGTTAGACATGCCAGGAGACAGCGGATAGCGGCAGATATTTGATGTAGGGTCGTGTATTAACTATAAAATAGTAGTAAAATTGCTACAAATAGCCCATAGCGTCGTTATCTGTATGAAAGTGATTTAGCCACCAGAGTAAGCACAATAGGATGACCAGGGTCAGGATGTAAAATGAAAATGGGCCGAGTAACGGGTTTTTATGTATAGTTTTTATTAAAAATTCATAACGGAGTTGCCTGAGGAACCTTTCAGAGCTAAAGCCAAATGCTAATCCCTGTACGCACTTCACTGGAGAGTGTGACTCCGCCTGTACCTTGGTACCTTCCTACCATCAGTCCTACTAATCCGTTTGAAGATAGGACTGTCGTATGCATCTGTACACGGGGTAAAAAAGCCCGTATTTATACCGTCATTTTTCGTTGATGGCGTCCCTCCACCAAACTTGGACTAAAAAAAAAAAAAAGTTGGTCAAGGGTTGGTCAAAGACTAAAAAAGTTGGTCAAGGGTTGTTGTTAACAAGCAGTCATCTTTGACCTCTGTCTCCCTGTGCCAAAGAAAACAGTTAACAGTTGATCCGCCCAAAAGTGGGACCCAGCGCCCTACCCCACCCTAACCTAAATGTCTGGTCATTTACGGCCATATTTATTTGTAAGCAATAATACGGGCTCAGATTTACGATGACATTTGCCCGAGGATGGCACATTATTTCAAGATGCATATCATAGAAAGCAGATTTTCTAGGCCACGGTTGCGGCAGATCAAAGGAACCGCTCAAAGTCTTATCGCCTACTTATGGTGACCTCCAGCGGGTTCAAAAGATATTTTCAATGGTGATATACATATTTTCCTTATTTGGCTTTGTTTCCCTGAATGTACTTTAAGCTTGGTGACGTGTGTTACAACGTATATACTAGTATATAACGAGCTCTGGAATAGGTCAGTGCAATTGTGGCACCAAATGTATCTGTTGACTAATAGCGGAAATTACATACTATTACAATGGCGGTTGATGTGACTGACTTTGATTTTTGTTGTGTCCATTTTTTACTTTTTTCATACAACCAGGATGACGTCACCTGCCCTAATTTCTTACACGTAACACTTCAGAAATCATGAATAAGGAAGAATTGTCAGGACGGTAGATATTACAATAACAACTCTATGTGTTTTGCAGAGTTCTTTAGTTGAGGAAATTCATTTGAAGAAATATGTACTTTCTCAGTTTCACTAATATGATATACATTACTGCCAACGTACATTGCATGTACTTGCCCTGAAAGGTGCATATTACAGGCTTGTCTCTCCCCTTAAAGTCCGCTGTTAACTTCCCGGTGGCATACTTTCAAGCAGAGTTACTACTTTTTAATTACTTCGTACTTCTGAGTGAGCTACTGATCTTGAGAACAAATTATGCATAGAATAAATACACAAGTGGAGCCGTCGTCCATTTAGCCGACAAGTCACCAAACAAAACAACTAATGGCTAAACGGCGTACCACTGATGTGCTTTGCGGCACTTTGATCGTTACTGCAATTATCCATAGTTCGTTATTAATTGTAATTAGTAAATTCCTGTTATTACGAGCAGTACTGGACATAATATCACCAGTATCACTGGCAGAAGTACATCAATTCATATCATGCCGAGTTACTATTTAGTATCGGGCCTGCTGACCTTAAGTCGAGTAGTTTAATGTCATTTCGTACGTTGATTATAGTAAATAACGACATAATGTTAAATGATATTTCAATCAATAAAATTATCTTCAGTATGCTACTTTAAAAATAGAAAATAAATAGAAAATGAAATACACTTTCTTATTTCAAATAAAGAACTTAATAATTCTTTTTTTATCAAGTTAGGCTACAATATAACAACAATCTTTTCAATAACTAAGCTTCAAATGTTTATTAAATGACATAAAAAGGGGAACGAAATATTTTACATGCAAATAAATAAACAGACAAAAAATATCTTCGATGACTTAAGCTTCGAATTTTTATCAACGACTTTAAAATTAAGAGGGGAATGAAGCATTTTCAATTAGAAGAATTTAAAAACATGCATTTACGATAAGTAAATTTCATGTTTTACTAAAATACTTCTAAAAACTCAAAGAAACAGTACCCTTTAATAAATAAATAAATAAAAGTTTAATGTTTTACTAAATTACTTCTAAAAACTCAAAGAAACAGTACCCTTCAATAAATAAATTTAAAAAAAACATTGTTTAATAACTAATCTTCAGCTTTTTGAAAGAAAGCATCTTCATGCATGCTCTGACGGACGATCAGAGTGATGACGGACAGGTTTAGTCGTAAATCAATCACAGTGCGAAAGGCTTATTGTCAATTTACGGACGAAATATTATTACTTTAGGTACTCTATCATGACTACTGAGGACTTCCACATAAAATTAAGAAATGAAAATGTCTTAAAAGTGATATCGATGTAAGTGGACGTGTTGTTAGACCAAGCGTCTGTCCCACAATCACACCCGAAAAACGGTCTGTTGTACTCTTAGACAACCAAAACAAAACAATTGGCCAGAACTTCATTTTATGTCCGACAATTTTCAAATTTAATTTCACTTTTATTTCTTGACATCCGTTAATGATAATGCGAGGCCTTTGATAGCCCGCCGTTTCCCCACGCACAGATTTGCCTAAAAGTCGTAAAAGGGTGGCTCCATGGAATTCATGTAAAATTTTACGATTTTATACTTTGTTCATCAATGAATATGAAAAGATAAAAAGACTGTTACATAGTTTGAG
>NMRB01000267.1:265655-276522 GCA_002633025.1 Notospermus geniculatus | reverse complement strand
ATGGCTGGGGCCGAGGGCAAGCACGGGGCCTAGTCGGAGAGGTTGTGTACGTATAACTTACCTGATGTTGATAAATCCCACCAGCAGCCAGCAGCCACGTCACTTGCGACGGATGTCTGATTCCAATCGTCAATAAGCCACGTTGAGATGTTGTAACTGTCAGTCAAGCCCAGCGGGTGGCAGCTTTCTTTCTGCTCCGCCAATGAAATTGAAGAGGGGCGTGACGTACATCTACGCCTGACGTCAGTGTCAAAGATCAAAAGCGATCACCCTGATCAAATGCCCATGTTATTTACCTGCAGCCACCTGCAAGATTGGAGTCATTCTCACGATCACAATCGGAGATTGTAGATCAAAGTAAAGTCGGCGTCAAGTGTTTTGAGTAATAGGATTAGTTGAAGATCAGTCATGTCCGTTTCAAATTCAATCAGTCCAACTGTACCATCAAAAGAAACAATGCTTGACGGTAGTATGCGGAGTGCCGTGCGACGTAGTTGTTTTTATCCCGTTTCAAGAAGCGGTGAAGTGTCTCGTGTTGACGATGGAACTGTCAGGTTGGTCGCCAACTCGGGTTGACGGTGGTTATCCGCGTATACAGGAGTGTAGGGGGTTGGAGGACATTGCCAACGGCCTGGCAACACGAACATGCATTGTACATGTACATGTACAAGTACAACCGCGCACGCGTCATAGCCAGTTTCTTCTATTCGGTCAGCCATCAGATAGAACGTACTCTATGTTATCATTATTTTACTCGAGTACCGGAGTCAAGGACGTTGTCCGTAAATCGTGCATGTAGTTGGCTCCCGGAGTTGGCTTCGACTGGTTGATCTTATGTTGCTTGGAATGATAGCGGTAGCGAATTCTTCAGTATCAAGGTTGTTGGAGGAAAGATACCGGAAATCTGTGGTAAAGTTTGATGCTGAAATTTCCGCCGAGGAAAGGACGTCGGTTCCAGGCCCAGGCCATGATGTTTAACACTTTTGCGGTAACACCGAAGGCCACGGCCATATTCGCACCGCCTTGGGCTGGTTCGAAAGCAACAGCAATAGAATATGTTCAGGCACAGCCTGGACCAAAATTCGTAGCTGTCTCTATATTCGTACACGTGTACGAGGTCAGGTCTCCTACCATCCCTTTAATCTGACCGCCCGCTCTCATAACGCTGAAGAGGCTGATTTATTCATTTGCACATTGTTATGGTGGTGTTGACTTGCCAAACGTTATCGATAAATCACCACTCTGGTAATTAAAAGGGCTTAATAATAACAATAAGTGATTTTTCGGTGAGCACAACGACAGTAGTACAGAATGGGGCACTCTGCTGGGCATCTTTTTCGTGATTGTTGGACCGTGCGGGTTAAGAGGATCCAGTGCGCCCCACGGTCATTGAGTGCTATCGTCTGCTGTGAACTTTAATCTGGTGCCGTGATGTCTTTTAGACAAACCTCGAATAAGAATCTTTTACACTTTTCTCATGGTCCGTAAATCTTTTTGAAAACAATCGATCCATAACAGCTTGTGTTGTCGGACACTGCGGTCATAACGGTGCTTACTTTTAAGTAGTCCTGTCTCCGTTTGGGACAAAATCTACGAAATTTGCAAATGACGCAACTGGTGTTGAGACAAAGGATCGTCTCCTACTCCAACGGTCAACAAAATGTAGCGTCCAAATCACTTTTTACAGACAACAATGCCATTTCCAGTCGAGACGGTCCATAATATGACCGAATCACGAAGGCAACACGCGCCTCATTTTCTCTACTTCGATGTCTCTAATTTGATGGTGGTCGATCAGTTGCATGTTAAGACACATTAAAAGTTACATCTTGGGTAGTTTATCTGGAGAAATCCGCTGCTGACTGCCTGGGATTTTCATAACAAGAGCTTTCATACTTGTAATCAGACGACATGGATATGAGTTGTCGATCGTCCGCCATGACACATTCGAAGTCATCGAAGGTGTCGTAATGAAACGCCTGAGGTCAATTTGTATGAAATATTTTCACTTCTCAAAATTGTCTGATCACGTCCGGGCCATGTTTTCTGATCCATGCCATCTCTGGGACGAACTTGTCTAATTGAATTTACGCGTTTTCCGTTAGTAATTGATGTTACCACATGACACTTGAAGTAAATTTGTCCATATTTGCACATTCCTTTGCGTTTTCACACCCTCTAACTCCATATAGTAGATTGCAACGGCTGGACATGGATACTGGTCTGGTTATGTGCTCGGTGCATGCCTGCCATCTTCCTTGAACATCGACAATGGAACATCCTTTCAGACATGTCAGAGGCTAGAACAGATAAACGTGTTGTCCAGTTGCTGAATCTCTACAGAATCATGGTTTTTACACCCCTAAGGCTAAGGATGGCCGAATCGCAAAACTTGATATCGGATGATAGCCTCATGTAACCATGTAGTAAATATCCCTTCTATTGTCTCTTTACAGGGAAAACACGTACCAAAGACAAGTACAGAGTAGTGTACAGTGACAGGCAGCGCCTCGAACTCGAAAAGGAATTCCATTACAGTCGATACATCACAATCAATAGAAAAGCCGAACTTGCCAAAACTCTGGACCTGACGGAACGACAGATAAAAATCTGGTTTCAAAACAGACGGGCGAAGGAACGAAAAATTAACAGAAAGAAAGATGTGATGGCGAAAGATTCGAAGGATACTGGCGAGGATAAACCCCAAAATAACATGGACTCGGGGTCCCCATTGTCAATGGGCATGGCTACGTCAGTACCAGTTGCTCAGAAATCTGCATCCATGACGTTAATGACGAGTATGTCAAATCAAAATGCATACAGCGTTGACGGTATATCGTGTCAACCGTTAGTGAAACTGGAACTCGGGCGCTGATATTTGATGGGCCGAGTGTGTGCACAGTGCCATATTGATGCACAGCCTGCGTGTCTTGCCCTTACAGTACGTGCTATGATGCATTTACGGTGCATAGTATAACAAATTATTCAAGTCAGTGACACGGTGCGCTTCAAGGCGGCCATTTTGTTTTACTGCTGAGTTCGAAAATTCCATTCCTGCAAGAGAAATAGATGAAGTGTACATTTCTTGCAGGCCTATACTTCTGAGATATTTTACCTGATCTACCTCTGAGCAGCTGATAATGTGAGATGACTATGTAGATAATTTCAATTCTTATTCGACGCTTTTATTCGGATGTAAGGTATTTTTAATTAAGGCGTTCTCCGATGGTGCCTTTTCAACAGTATTTTGTTTCATCCAATCAGAATCATTGACTTCTGCATGACCGATCGAGGCAGGGATGCATCCTCGTTCCCAAACAAGCTCTCATTTCCTTCCTCGCTGGCATGCACAAATTTAAGGCGTGTGTAAAATGCTTTAACGTGAAGTATTTCTGTGCAATTAAACGATAATTTCAGTATTCAATCATGACAATTTTATCCGGGTGGTGTCATGGACTGATGTTTTAAATGTCTACCACTCGCAAATTGTTAAAAGTGACCTTGACAGTGTACATCTTTTTGAATCAATCAATGTTCGTTCAACAGTTCTATCACAGCTTTGATTTAAAACGCCTCGCGTTTTTGAAATATCCGTTGAAAAACTGTAGGTGTACATTTCATTGGTCTGTAGTGTATGTAAAGTACGTATCACTTAGCCAGAATTTACGGCCAGCTAACTGAGTGCGATCCTGCTACACGGTAGCCCAGCGGTTTATGCATCTTTTACGAGTCGTGAGTGATTGCACGGCGACCTCCACGCGGGAGCTCCCCTGAGCTTGGGGTCTGGTTTCTGCTTTGTACATGACTAAATCAGCGTGGTCAAGTGGCCAGTTGCAGTGGGAGTTTTTTTCCGTGGTGTCATCCCAAATTATTTTGTTGTCAACTACCGTGCATGGATCCTATCAAGAAGTTTTATAAGATTAATGTACTGTAGTTGCCTTCCATGTCAGCTAAGGCTGATGACGATGGCACTCGTCATCGGCTTCTTAACGGCCTTTTCATTCACCTGACCAATTATTTTTCGCTTTCGAGCTTGTGGCCACGCTCTGTGTTGTCGGTAGTCATCTTCGTGACGTGAATCCAACGTCAATTTGGATTCTGACATAAAGACGACACAAGTTGGTCTACCCCTTTTTTACATGTACAGTGAATACTGTACGGACCAATTATTACTCAGGGAGAGTTGATTAAAATGAATTCCTCATTGTTCTGCTTGCTGTAATCTACTGAGGAATTAAGCTGATTTCTTATTAACCCATTTTCTTTTGCTTTTCATACCATGTAACACCAACTCCGATCACTTTTACAGTTTTCNCTTTTAGACAAACCTCGAATAAGAATCTTTTACACTTTTCTCATGGTCCGTAAATCTTTTTGAAAACAATCGATCCATAACAGCTTGTGTTGTCGGACACTGCGGTCATAACGGTGCTTACTTTTAAGTAGTCCTGTCTCCGTTTGGGACAAAATCTACGAAATTTGCAAATGACGCAACTGGTGTTGAGACAAAGGATCGTCTCCTACTCCAACGGTCAACAAAATGTAGCGTCCAAATCACTTTTTACAGACAACAATGCCATTTCCAGTCGAGACGGTCCATAATATGACCGAATCACGAAGGCAACACGCGCCTCATTTTCTCTACTTCGATGTCTCTAATTTGATGGTGGTCGATCAGTTGCATGTTAAGACACATTAAAAGTTACATCTTGGGTAGTTTATCTGGAGAAATCCGCTGCTGACTGCCTGGGATTTTCATAACAAGAGCTTTCATACTTGTAATCAGACGACATGGATATGAGTTGTCGATCGTCCGCCATGACACATTCGAAGTCATCGAAGGTGTCGTAATGAAACGCCTGAGGTCAATTTGTATGAAATATTTTCACTTCTCAAAATTGTCTGATCACGTCCGGGCCATGTTTTCTGATCCATGCCATCTCTGGGACGAACTTGTCTAATTGAATTTACGCGTTTTCCGTTAGTAATTGATGTTACCACATGACACTTGAAGTAAATTTGTCCATATTTGCACATTCCTTTGCGTTTTCACACCCTCTAACTCCATATAGTAGATTGCAACGGCTGGACATGGATACTGGTCTGGTTATGTGCTCGGTGCATGCCTGCCATCTTCCTTGAACATCGACAATGGAACATCCTTTCAGACATGTCAGAGGCTAGAACAGATAAACGTGTTGTCCAGTTGCTGAATCTCTACAGAATCATGGTTTTTACACCCCTAAGGCTAAGGATGGCCGAATCGCAAAACTTGATATCGGATGATAGCCTCATGTAACCATGTAGTAAATATCCCTTCTATTGTCTCTTTACAGGGAAAACACGTACCAAAGACAAGTACAGAGTAGTGTACAGTGACAGGCAGCGCCTCGAACTCGAAAAGGAATTCCATTACAGTCGATACATCACAATCAATAGAAAAGCCGAACTTGCCAAAACTCTGGACCTGACGGAACGACAGATAAAAATCTGGTTTCAAAACAGACGGGCGAAGGAACGAAAAATTAACAGAAAGAAAGATGTGATGGCGAAAGATTCGAAGGATACTGGCGAGGATAAACCCCAAAATAACATGGACTCGGGGTCCCCATTGTCAATGGGCATGGCTACGTCAGTACCAGTTGCTCAAAAATCTGCATCCATGACTTTAATGACGAGTATGTCAAATCAAAATGCATACAGCGTTGACGGTATATCGTGTCAACCGTTAGTGAAACTGGAACTCGGGCGCTGATATGTGATGGGCCGAGTGTGTGCACAGTGCCATATTGATGCACAGCCTGCGTGTCTTGCCCTTACAGTACGTGCTATGATGCATTTACGGTGCATAGTATAACAAATTATTCAAGTCAGTGACACGGCGCGCTTCAAGGCGGCCATTTTGTTTTACTGCTGAGTTCGAAAATTCCATTCCTGCAAGAGAAAAAGATGAAGTGTACATTTCTTGCAGGCCTATACTTCTGAGATATTTTACCTGATCTACCTCTGAGCAGCTGATATGTGAGATGACTATGTAGATAATTTCAATTCTTATTCGACGCTTTTATTCGGATGTAAGGTATTTTTAATTAAGGCGTTCTCCGATGGTGCCAGCCTTTTCAACAGTATTTTGTTTCATCCAATCAGAATCATTGACTTCTGCATGACCGAGGCAAGGATGCATCCTCGTTCCCAAACAAGCTCTCATTTCCTTCCTCGCTGGCATGCACAAACTAAGGCGTGTGTAAAATGCTAACGTGAAGTATTTTTGTGCAATTAAACGATAATTTCAGTATTCAAACATGACAATTTTATCCGGGTGGTGTCATGGACTGATGTTTTAAATGTCTACCACTCGCAAATTGTTAAGTGACCTTGACAGTGTACATCTTTTTGAATCAATCAATGTTCGTTCAACAGTTCTATCACAGCTTTGACTTAAAACGGCTCACGTTTTTGAAATATCCGTTGAAAAACTGTAGGTGTACATTTCATTGGTCTCTAGTGTATGTAAAGTACGTATCACTTAGCCAGAATTTACGGCCAGCTAACTGAGTGCGATCCTGCTACACGGTAGCCCAGCGGTTTATGCATCTTTTACGAGTCTTGAGTGATTGCACGGCGACCTTCACGCGGGAGCTCCCCTGAGCTTGGGGTCTGGTTTCTGCTTTGTACCTGACTAAATCAGCCTGGTCAAGTGGCCAGTTGCAGTGGGAGTTTTTTTGCCATCCCAAATTATTTTGTTGTCAACTACCGTGCATCGATCCTATCAAGATTTTTATAAGATCGATGTACTGTAGTTGCCTTTCATTTCAGCTAAGGCTGATGACGATGGCACTATCTGTCATCTGCTTCTTAACGGCCTTTTCATTCACCTGACCAATTATTTTTCGCTTTCGAGCTTGTGGTCACGCTCTGTGTTGTCGGTAGTCATCTTCGTGACGTGAATCCAACGTCAATTTGGAGTCTGACATAAAGAGGACACAAGTAGGTCTACCCCTTTTTTACATGTACAGTGAATACTGTACGGACCAATTATTACTCAGGGAGAGTTGATTAAAATGAATTCCTCATTGTTCTGCTTGCCTGTAATCTACTGAGGAATTAAGCTGATTTCTTATTAACCCATTTTCTTTTGCTTTTCATACTATGTAACACCAACTCCGATCACTTTTACAGTTTTCTTCATGTTAAACTCGATTTCCTGTACATAATTAACTGAGTTAATTCACCAAGAATACACCTGATTGTGCTGACAACCGGGAACAAATTGTTTCGTCACCATGCAGTGGATGCATGAAGGAACTACATTACGGGATGTCGACCAAAAAATTATTTCGCCTCCTTCGCTTTCCTTTTTTGTTTTCTTCTATACTATATTTGCTCACTATGCAGATCTCATTTGTCGTGCTGTTCCGAAGATAAGTATTTTATACCATACCAGTGCTTCCCTATTATTTTAGTGATTTCTCGATTGCGTGTAGATACTGTGTTGTGGTGTATAACGTTTAGGTTTTGCCTGTCGGCAATAGGTGGTGCATATCGTTTTGCGACATCGTCATCGCTGATCGATGCTGTGTTGTACGGTATTTGAGTAGTATCAACAAGGGTTGCATCAGATCCAAAGGACTGGAGAGTTTAGGGACCTTGATACATTGTACTTCATGTTACCGCCATTATGTCGGCCAAATGTACCTTCAGTTTTCGATATTTGTAACTCTTTCTAGAGAAATGTCAACCATACACGACCTACCTCGCATTTTATATACATCGATGTACATGTACACCTCTTTGTATAGGTATTAATCGTGTCCAAATCGAACATACCAAGTACTTTGTAAGAAGATTGTCACATATTTGTACCAAGGTGTGTTTGAATGATATAATTGTAGTCTTAAAATCGTTCGTTTTTGTTCCCTTCTTGTGATAGACCCCGGTGTGACAGGAATCGAGGTCCCTTAGGAATCGAGGTCCCTTAGGAATCGAAATCTCTGTTGTTCTTCGAGGGATTCGGACGTGGGCTATAGAAAACCATTCGATAGTTAGGCCCTGCGCGTTACCTCACAACAGCAGATTCGGACACGCCTTACTGGGACTCCCATTCCTTTCACACCGGCTTTTTGGACGCCTCACGACATCGATCCGGTGTGACATCTGCCAGTGTTGCATTTTGGTTCCCTCAGTCACCGCTAGGTTGAAAGGTGACCTAAACCAATCAACAGGCCCTGCATGAGGTCGGCAGCAATTCTCGTATTAAAGCCGACAATATGGCGAGTGAAAATTGGTACGTATTAAATGAAATAAGTCAACGGTCTGGTTCGCCACTAATGTTCAAATGTATGTGGTGGTCACGCTGTCATAGAATATTATTCATTGTATCTCAATTAAACAGCCCCTTTGTTCAGTTTGACACATTGACATTTATCAGCGAGACTTCAACAGGTGTCTGAAGGCATGATGTAACGAACATGCTGGTGGTAAGTTGATGATATAAGTAATGCCGCGCCATTCATTTTGTCTCGTTCGCATGTGGGGTTTGATGTGGGCTATTGCGTCATCCTATTCAAAATATAAACTCGGGTCAAATAAAGTTGAGGACTGGGCATGCGCAAATGACCGGAAATCATAAAGAAGGGCCGGAAGTCGGCCATATTGGCAAAGTTGGGGAAGATAAGATCTATCCATTTTTCTCAGGGAATTACACTTTATTCCGGTAAGCCACGTAGTTAATTCGTAGTAGCACCTATTCGTCGAAGAACATACTTCGTCACTGTACCAGTTCTCCCAGAAAAATACAGCTTTTGGTCATTTTGGTGGCAAATAACTGAGGCAGGCTTGTCGAGGTGCACCACACACTCCATGCAGAGCTGGCAGGGGACCATCTGTCCATTGCGTTACGGTCGCATTTGTCAGGCAGCATTCAAGCGCGGAGACTGTATTTAAATGAGTTGACCCAGGGTTCATCACGAGTCGGGGGAAGTGACGTCACCATCCCACGGCGGCCAGGACTGAAAATCGACATTTTGACAACACTGATGATTTAAATGCCCTGTTAGTTGGTGAATAAATATACAAATTAATGAGACTTTGGATTTGTGAGAATCTGAACTTTGCAGAAGTCACTTCTATTTTTTCTGTGATATTTTCAGGTTGACAATCTCAGGGACGACAGTTTACGTTTGATGATCAATGGTGCCAATCCAAGAGCCAGAGCATTTGCATGATTTCTCATCCATGACCATGTCCTTGGAAACTCACTCTTCGAGAGAGAACTCTTGAGTAGTGGATGGAATGTTGGTTCAGTGTGATGATCAAAGTCTGTTGGAGCACTTGACATGGTAGGTAGGCTAAATGTGTTGAGTTTCGTGTTTTTTGCGAGGGGTGCCACCAATGCCAAGTGTGGAAGGCACCTCGTTTGCCACCAAAGTAGTACTATTAAAATCGGTATTTCCCCTTTAACACGATTTATTCGGTTTGGATATTTTTCTAAATCATCTTTTTGTTCAATATGAATTAATATAGTGTTTGTTGAAAAATCTGATGAGTTTTTGGAAATGGTGTATGTCTTAGATTCCTCCGCAAGGGCGATTCACTGCTATGGGCTCTGTCAGCCTGCTCACTGCTTGTCTCCGCTGATCAGTGACCCCTCTTGGGTTTGGACCTCCCTAACCCTGATATTATCATGGTCAATCCACAACGAAAATAATATGGTTTGAAAATCTAGCGGAGGTCCCCAAATATTACAATCATCGGCGCTTCTGGATGCGAGTAACAGGGTATATTGTCGTCTCTTTAAAGGAAAATGGCTTGGATTTCTAACTGGTGGTGTGTAACCTGAAGAAAGATGTCGAATTCTCACGCCACATTCTCTGAATCTAACCAGAGTTACTATGTTTTCTTTCCAGTATTCCCGAAGTATCGTTACCTCTTCTCGTCGAGATGCCAAAAATCCATCAGTGAAATCTACAACTGCACATGTGCATACATCTGACAAAGACCATCCGGCTCTGGGTGAAATTGCTGATGGCGCCATCTTTTGTCCAGTTCTGGAACGTTCCCTCCTGTCTCACGATAAGGAGCTTCGGAAGTGCTAGGCAAGTTCTTTATTTATGATCATAAATACGGAAGTAAATAAAAACATGTGTTGTGTTCTGGGTCCACCTAGCTAGCTAGGCTAGGCCTATTTGGAAGATTGTTATGTTCCTAGCATTAGATCAGGGTTGGCGCTGCCATTAGGCCTACTTTTTTAGCCACAGTAAAGAAAATCCCTATTCAACACGCTGTTGAACACTAATTGAACAATAGGGATTTTCTTTACTTTGGCTAAAAAAGTCAGTGCCAACCCTGTTAGACCTGTTGTCATTGATTGATAATGGCTGCTCGTTTTCATTATGCAGGTCAGTCAATGAGGGTCAAGTCAAGTATAGCTAAGCGGACGAAGTTGTGGGAAGTGACACATCTTCCATACATTGCCGCTTATTCCGTGTACATACATGTACACACTCAGTGCACTTCCCACGATTTTGTCCGCTATAGGCCTACCCCACTTGAGCCGGAGGTTCGACCACCATGTCCATCAGTAGACTATAAACTATTGGAATCACGTCGTTCAGGCTGTGGATGATTAGGTGAGTGTAGACTAGTGTTGTAGATTTAGCCATGTTGGGCCCGTGAGTCTGACGTCCAGACCTTTGGCTTGATGGAAAAATGCCCTGGGCACTTTCAGTCGCTCTGGCACTTTCTAGTAGAGTCGCTCTGGCACTTTCTAGTAGAGTCGCTCTGGCACTTTCTAGTAGAGTCGCTCTGGCACTTTCTAGCAGAGTCGCTCTGGCACTTTCTAGCATAGTCGCTCTGGCACTTTCTAGCA
>NMRB01000267.1:251658-264707 GCA_002633025.1 Notospermus geniculatus | reverse complement strand
TGGCAAGAAATTGCCACCGCAAGGTAATTGTTTGCCTTGGTGGTTGGTTTGCTGTAACTGTCGTCCCCTCAGACAAAGGAGCACCTCAGGTGCCAATGTCTGTCACCACAGTTAGTTTCCCAGGATTGAACTGGGAATGTCCAGTGTTGGTGATCACAAACAAAGCGAGTGGCTGGTGTGTGTGGCTTGTCCCCGCTAGTCATGACGCAAGAAAACCCACCCCATGTCCAACTAGCTACTAACGTGTGCATCATTTGCTTGTTTTAATTCCAATTCCTCCTTGGACAAACCATGCTCAGAAGCTAGTCAACCTGCACAACATTGCTTGCTTTATTGATGGCAAGAAATGCACCAAGGGAAATTAAATTTTCCTTGGTGGTTGGTTTGCTGTAATGTCCCCACGGACTCGAGCACCTTGTGTACCAATGTCCGTCACCACACTGTCTTAGGATTGAACTGAGAATGACAATTCCCCCTGCAGACACAAATTATGTGATTTCATCCTTCCCCCTTCAAGTAAATAAGTTGCTACTTGATGAGCACCTTGAGTGCTGGGTCGTCCTGAAGGCCATACGTTCTATGGACGGAAAGCACTAGCCAGGTTAGGGTCTGGCTGGGCAGTGCCTTTGGGACCAAATGCATGATGTACATCCAAGTTCAGAAGCTAGTTGGCAGCCTGCACAACATTGCTTGCTTTATTGTTGGCAAGAAATTGCCACCGCAAGGTAATTGTTTGCCTTGGTGGTTGGTTTGCTGTAACTGTCGTCCCCTCAGACAAAGGAGCACCTCAGGTGCCAATGTCTGTCACCACAGTTTCCCAGGATTGAACTGGGAATGTCCAGTGTTGGTGATCACAAACAAAGCGAGTGGCTGGTGTGTGTGGCTCGTCCCCGCTAGTCATGACGCCAGAAAACCCACCCCATGTCCAACTAGCTACTAACATGTGCATCATTTGCTTGTTTTAATTCCAATTCCTCCTTGGACAAACCATGCTCAGAAGCATACCCAATAGTAGTAATTACTGTGCAACGACTGACGGTTTCACCGCTTCATGAAAAAATCTCCCCTGTCTGTCACAACCTCTAGTGAACCATGTAGCCAAAAGGCTTGTTTTAATTCGAATGTTCGTTTTCTTTTATTGTAGACTTCATCTTCCAAGGAGGCTTGGTCAAAGGAACGTGACGTTTGGTCCCACGGTTCATGTACACTTTGTCGAAGACGTATCTGCTGGCTTCTAACTCCTATTCACGTCAGGAAATGGAAGAATATCGTTGGTGAGCATGACCTTAATTTGCCACTTTTTCTCGACAGCCGGCTCCACCATCGCAGTGCGCACCATTCTCCAACCACAGGGACTAACTACGTTAAGTCATGATACATTATCTTTAATGTGATGAACAGGTGGTCTGAAATTTACCACGGACATTGTACTCACTGTTCCCCTTCTCTTCTCCTTTCAGATCCAAAGGATCAAAGTCCAGAGGATTTTGACGTTAGAGGGCGCTGATCAAAACTCGAATAATGGAGCAGTGTTGTGTTCAGCTGCCAAACCTTTCTCGTACTTGTATATGTTAAGATGAACATTCCTTTGGACAAACCTTTTGGGATCAGGATATATGGCTATAGAGACCATGACCATTCGAACATGGACACATATACAGAGGCAGATACTTTGTCCATGACTTTCATTCCTACGCCGGGCCTGATCCTAGGACTGATCCTCTGGTCTCACCTTTGAGGCAGCAGCTCATCGAGAAAACGTTCCGGACGGTGCTCTGATACGCAATTCGGCATTACTGACTTTGAAATGATAAACAAACGTTGTCGTTGTACCGCTGTCTGGTTGGAATGCATGTGATTACTGCTAAGGACTATATTGAGATTTCACGGACACGTATGTTACCGGTACCTCCTCCAAAATTCTGTTTACTCCCTCCCCCTTTTCAAGGTCACAGAGGTCAAAGTTCAGAATTTTGCCTTTAGTTGGCACATTTCGAAAACACCGGGTCTATTGACCTGACACTGTGAGCCACTCCAGCAAGGCACAGGCTGTCCACTCCTATTGTAAACCTGCGTCAACGTCAACGTACATTACAGCTGTTGTGCTGCAAGGCCTAGATTGGTACCCGATCCTCCGCTGGTGGCGCTGGCGGGCTGGATGTAGCGGAGTACATGTATTTTATATTTATAGACCGGGGACCAGTCTACTGCAAGGCCATGAACCCTTTCTTCGGGCTGCGACAAACATCTGCTTTTGCTGGAGCGGCTCACATAATTATACATGTTTGTAATAACCCTGGGTGAGATGACCTGTGACATCAATTTTCGGCCCGATTCGATTATTCTTGGCTATCATAGGTGTATCTAATGAGGGTACTTGACATATGTAACGGCTTTTTTGTTTGACCTATACTTTTCAAGGTTACAGAGATCGAAGTTCAAAGTTTTGCCACTTGATGGCATGTTTCGTGGCTAATTTGACCTAGTATCTTCTAACCTGGTGAGATCATGAGTGATCTAGGTACCCTCGATGTGTACAGCAAATTTTGGCCCAACGACCTCAGTCAAATATGGCCAGCAGGCGGCCATCTTGGAAAATGGGCTTTGGCACATGTCATAAATTACGGTAGCAGGAATGTTTTGACCTTGAAATTGTATGTATTATCAGTCTTGGTACCTTGTATGCGTACAACAAACTTTGGCCATTTTGGACTTCAAATACGGCGGCTAGTTGGCCATCTTGCATGAAAACTTGACTTTAGCCAATAGTTGTTGTCTATTCATGACTGTTGAAAGTCCCAAACTGTTGCTGTACATTGCAAGTATTGTCACCCTACAGTTACACTCGGCCCCAGTGTGTACAACGTCCCGGTCTCCTACAAACTGGTCCTTTTGGGGCTCAAAAGCCGTGAACACCACTAGATGGCACTCCACTGGGCTCAGCCAATCACCACGCTTTCTCACTCATATTCCCGCGAAAATTCCGCGAACCTACGCGAAATGAGAAGTGCCCGTGTCGGTGCTACCACCACGCGGTCTTCACGACTGTCAATCTCTAAAAGAGCCAGACGCGGAGTGTGACTTACCGAAGGGATGAGCCCGTAGCGTCTGGCAGGCGAGACTACCCTACAGTAAACTGTTTGAAGAGCCCAACAGTTATGAAGAGACAACAACTCCAATATCTCATGAACAATAGTAGGCAGGATGTTCTAACCTGATGTCAATACATATCCAGATACCTTCTATATCATATAACGTATGCCGAATTTTTAGCCGTATCGGACTACAAATATGGCCGCTAGGCGAACATCTTGAAAAATACACTTTGGCCCATATCACATGAACACCAACTAACTAGAATGTTCAAACAACTGGTGTGACTATGTACCGAGATTGCAATAGTTTACATGTATATATTGGGGGTATATGTGCTGCTAGGACCTCTGAACCCCCTCCCCCACAGCATGCCTCAAGCCCTTCTGATATTGGTGGTGTTCTGAAAACAGAGAGGAAGCCTATTTTAAAAGCAATCCAACATTGGATAAGCGACAGAGCTCAGCTCAGCCAAGTAAGTGCAAAGTGAGATTGAGCTATGATAATCCAGAGAGAAAGCTAAAAATGTTCAACGGTGGGGAGATTTCTTCTCCCTGGCTACAGGTGCGTCAGTTTAGTCTGTGGAGAGCCTTGGGCATTGTCCATTGTCAGAAACTTCCTTCGGGCCGTTGAGTGGATACCTAAGACGGTAGGCAGCCTGGTGAAATCGGCTTGATATAGGAGGAAGCTTGCACTGATGAGTTCAGGTCTTTCGATTATATTTCAATATTGATGTAACTCCTTTTGGGGGTGCATTGAAAATACAGTAGAAAGGCCTTTCATCATTGGAAGTTTCAGCGAGATTTGAGTGGCGAAGTAACTCATTCAGTCATCATTCAAAGCTCCCTCCTGATAAACATGTTGCACGCATGGATATCAATCATGACCCCAATGAGGAAACCAGGTGAGGGGTGGATTGGTTGGGGACTGGGGCATGGAACTGTGGTTTAAAAAATATAGATCCATGTGTATCTGTTGATACTCCCAATGCTTCTACCGAGCAGGTCCTTGTAATGTATGCCGCTGAGTGGCGTGGTAGTAATTTTAAAAAGTCGAGACGTTGGCTCCAAACACTTCTCACGCCTATCGGGTTTAGGGCGGACTCACGGATAAGTTTAATGGGATAGCCCCATGACAATGTCCAGTGACTTAGACGAACTGCAGAAGAAATACTTCCTCACATTTGACATGCACAAAATTTGTCATAATCAAGAGCCGTGATTGTACTGCATATTTCTTGTGCTCATAATCAAAGTATACTTTTTTAAGAGGGCAGAAAGGGAAAAATCCCCCTCCCCTCCCAAGCTCTTCCTCTCTGATTTTCAAGTGTTTATATGCCCGCCTCCATAAGGAGGTGTAGCATATTGCCCGCCCACCTCAAACAGGAGGCGAGCAATTGAAGATGGGGATTTGGCGTGTTAGGGCGTTTGATACCTAATGCGAGGGCCCGTGGGTTCGAATCTGGTAGAAACCGATGTCTTTCACCTTAGAAACCCGTTTCTATTTCATGTCCTCCAATAGGAGGCGTAGCATATTGGTCATTTAGGTATAATGTATGGCGTCTGTTTGTCAGTCAGTCTCTCGAGGTGGCATGTTTTGCAACTATGAGGCCTGGTCACAAACTGAAATTCATTACCCGAATAGATTGTTTTCCGACATTACAACTATACCTGCATGTTGCATAGGAACTAGGACGCATGCGTGCATGCTGGTTGAGAAAATGCTAACACTGAGGAGTGTCGGTTGCAAACCAGGAACCCAGCATTACAACTACATCTCATGTACTTCAACATCAGCCAGATATTTCGATTGTCACATACATGTACATGTATAAACGAAAAATATTGGGAAAATTTGATGTGAAATAACAAAGTACGACTTGCAAAATGTAGACATTCGGTGATAGGAATAAAGACTAGCAAATGCTTTTACATCAACTTTGTACAGTATTGCTTAGTGCATTTTTATTCCAAAATTCAAGTAAAAGCATTTGCTAGTCTTTATTTATATGACCCATTGAAACGAGCCCACGAAATTTGCTTTAAAACATCATTTTTAGACCAAGAGTGGCTAGATTTTTTATCACTTTGAAGAGATCCGTACATGGAACCTTTGAACAACAAGCATTTATTTATGAAAAACGACGAGAGTCAGTGAGAATTTGAAGATTTAAAGATAATGTATTACGGGTTTTTTCGCGGGCCACGAAATTCATTGTTTATTTACATTTTGTTTGTTTATGTCCAGGCTTTCTTTGTCTTATGAATAATTTGTTGGTAGCATGCCTGTCTAGAACTTCTGTTGATTCCAAAAGTGTTGATTTTGGTGGGTTGGCATGTACCAAAAGTCCAAAATAATAATGTAAACATCCATGTTTTCAAACATTGAGTGCAAACAATGAAGTCGTGATACATTATCTTTAATTTAGGGTCCAGTCATCGATAATTTTTCCTATCGACGCCACGGGCCTCGATTGACCTCTTCTTTTTTCCCTTATCTCCTTTGGAGGTGACTATTTTCTGCTGGTATTTTGACCCAATTCCGGGCCTTATACTTAGTGACAGACCATCTAGGGGTCTCTGTGCCAAAACATTCCACATCTGGGCAATTCCACGGTCACGGACGTGACATTTTTTCACTTACTCAGTGCTGTTTCTGCAAATTTTGGAACCACAGAAAGATGTAATACCCCGCTGCATCACGTCAGGCTCTTGTCCTTCTCTATGCCCCTGGTATGAATTAGTAAACATCATTGTGATTCATAATTAGTGCACTCTTTGCTAATTAGTTGCGTCACGGACGTGACATCACACAGATCTCATGATGCAGGGTACATAACGGTCCTTTGGTGCCATGAGTTGCAGAGACGGCAACGAACAAGTAAAAAAAACATCCTGAATTTTACCGTGGACTTGCTCTTCAGCTGCTTTGTAAAATGTATGTATGTCAGTTGTGCATTATACACAAGAGTTATGAAAGGACACCGAATTATTTGGTTTCTTTTCGTTTTTCCGCCTTGGAGGAATTATTCTGCCAGTTTAATTTCTCCCAGTTCCGACGTTTTATTCGTGTTCCCGACATTCCTGACCTCACTGCTGTAAAATTTGTCCTAATGTCGAGAAAACGGAAGTAAAAGGTCAGGAAAACGGAAGTACATGTAGTCATTTTTAAAAAAATGAAGAAAAAATCAATTTGCTGCAGAAAAAAATGGGACACTGAAAAAAATGTATGAAGTCGGGAAAACGAAAAAAAATACGTCCTTTCGTAGCACCGTACATTTTCATATGTCGTGAGTGTGTATGTTTAAGTTAATTTTAAAATACACGTATAATAAAGAGTGTGGTAATTTAAAAAAATAACCCACGTCTTTGTCTAATCGTTTGTCATAGCTTGGAGGAATTATACTCAAGTATAATTCCTCCGTGGTCGTGGTGAGCTCTCTCACCATGACCCACGACTTTCTCTAATCGTTTGTCATAGCTTGGAGAACACATTCAAGTATAATTCCTCGAGCAGGATGGAGGAAGAACATCTTTGGCGATTACAGTCTGCCCCAAATGGCGCCGTCCGATTGGACGCGCGCCATTGAAATATGCAGATTGGATACCAAGACGACAGGTGGACCATCGTCAAGAAGACGGGCCGACAGAAACCCGATCGAACTTCGAGCAAAAAGATAAATTGCCGAAGTGAGTTACCTTGTGGTTAGACCTTGGAGGAATTTTTTTCCTCGAAGGTTAGACCGAGCGACGAGTGAGTCGCCGGTGATTGTGGGTCTGAGATCGGCAAATATAAAATTTTCGGAAGCGAGATCATCCGATCAGTCAGAAGTCCCGAGCCAACCCCTTGCCTGGCCATACCTTGGGCTTTGAAATTTTAAGCGATTTTTCAGTAAAAAATATACCTTGGAGACTATAAGAGGAACATCGATACCTATACCAGTGTGAAGCCCTCGGTGGCTCAGTGGATAAGCGCTGGGCCACCAAGCAAGAGGGCTGGAGAGTGAGAGGTTCGAATCCCACGGTGGAGACTCTTTTTATGCTTTTTTCGCCTTTTTTGCGTCAAGGTGCTGGATGGTCCCCTGAAGCGTTCCTGGCGGGCTCCCAGCCCGATTTTAGTTCCATCACTGCCCGCTAGGGGCGCTGTTCGAGGCTCATTTTTCGCCCCGGGTAGGCCATCCGTAGTTCCATATTCTGCCGCTAGGGGCTCTGTTTATTTTTACCCCTGGATGGGTAGATCGTAGTGCCATATTCGACTAGGGGGCCTGACGCAGTCTATATCCACACCCTGTAGAGGCCAGATAATGGTTCTAGCCTCTACAGGGTGTCCCAGATATGGACTGCGTCAGTGCAACAACTGGGACGACACAGAAGGAGACGTTTTATGTTCTTTTATCAGGATTTATTAAAACCACATAAAAGAACGTGATACACAAGTGAAAGTAAATGCTCCTATACAATGGATCTGATTAAAGCAGTAGAAGGGACGATTTCTAGACAAAACATGTTTTTTCGGCCTACGAAGTCCATGACAAATGTTTTGTGTAAGCATTTAGCTTACTTGTTGTTGGCAATATCTCACGATCTACGTGTATTAAGTGACTACAGATAAATTCCAACAATCACAACTAAAATCCTTGTGAAGTAATGGATGGATGGTCAGGGTAGCCAAAGGCCTAAACAGCTGTCTTAAAGCGGTATTGGCCATTTTCGATTGTTGATTAGAAAACAATAAGATCTGAGTACTTATCTATGCATTTATTAACACGAACAGACTCTTCAGCGTGAGTGTCCAGACTTTCGGTTACCGTTTCGAATCAGAGTCAATATCGACGAGGCCCCAATTGAAGAGTACGACAACAGCCGATAGCATAAAGAAACGTTCCGATATGCGAGTACGAACGAATGACACGAACAGCAGCACCGATCACGTGGAGAGTTGTCCGACAGACGAGTACGAGTGCACGAGACGAACAGCAGCGCCGATCACTTGATGAAGAAACGTTCCGACGAGTGAGTACGATCAGAGCAGTACATGAGGATCCTTTCATCCACTAAAGACAAGTCACATCAGATGCCTTCAAAGTCAGGACACCATCTGCAATGCAAAAACAAATATCAAATTAAAAGAACTAATTAAAAAAATTAAAGAAAAGTGAAAATACAAAAGAGACAAAAATATAAAAGAGAAACCTGACCCGCAAAACCATAAGGTCATCCAAGTCCAACATCGTCGTCAGAAAATCAACTGTATTGCCATTTTCCAAAACCTGTCTTGCACATCTATGCGTGCATAAAAGAGCCTTTCAGTTTCCACCAAACCATGGATGTAAATTTTCCAAATTTANATCCATGTGTATCTGTTGATACTCCCAATGCTTCTACCGAGCAGGTCCTTGTAATGTATGCCGCTGAGTGGCGTGGTAGTAATTTCAAAAAGTCGAGACGTTGGCTCCAAACACTTCTCACGCCTATCGGGTTTAGGGCGGACTCACGGATAAGTTTAATGGGATAGCCCCATGACAATGTCCAGTGACTTAGACGAACTGCAGAAGAAATACTTCCTCACATTTGACATGCACAAAATTTGGTCATAATCAAGATCCATGATTTTTTGTATTGCATATTTCTTGAGCTCATAAACAAGTATGCTTGTTTTTAGAGGGCAGAGAAAGGGAAAAATCCCCCTTCCCTCCCAAGCTCTTCCTCTCTGATTTTCATGTATTTATGAAAAACGACGAGAGTCAGTGAGAATTTGAAGATTTAAAGATAATGTATTACGGGTATTTTCGCGGGCCACGAAATTCATTGTTTATTTACATTTTGTTTGTTTATGTCCAGGCTTTCTTTGTCTTATGAATAATTTGTTGGTAGCATGCCTGTCTAGAACTTCTGTTGATTCCAAAAGTGTTGATTTTGGTGGGTTGGCATGTACCAAACGTCCAAAATAACAATGTAAACATCCATGTTTACAAACATTGAGTGTAAACAATGAAGTCGTGATTTAGGTCCAGTCATCGATAATTTTTCCTATCGACGCCACGGGCCTCGATTGACCTCTTCTTTGGAGGTGACTGTTTTCTGGTGGTATTTTGACCCAATTCCGGGCCCTAGTGACAGACCATCTAGGGGTCTGTGCCAAAACATTCCACATCTGGGCAATTCCACGGTCACGGATGTGACATCTTTTCACTTATACTCAGTGCTGTTTCTGCAAATTTTGGTACTACAGAAATAAAAGATGTAATACCCTGCATCATGTCAGGCTCTTGTCCTTCTACAATGTATATGCCCCTGGTATATGAATTAAGATCATTGTCCGAATTATTTGGTTTCTTTTCGTTTTTCCGCCTTGGAGGAATTACTCTGCCAGTTTAATTTCTCCCAGTTCCGACGTTTTATTCGTGTTCCCGACATTCCTGACCTCACTGCTGTAAAATTTGTCTGCATGTCGAGAAAACGGACGGAAGCAAAAATCAGGAAAACGGAAGTAGTAAAATTTCGAAAAAATGAAGAAAAATCAATTTGCTGTAGAAAAAAATGGTACACTAAAAAAATGTAAGAAGTCGGGAAAACGAAAAAAATATGCCCTTTCGTAGCACCGTACATTTTCATGTGTCGTGAGTGTGTATGTTTAAGTTAATTTTGAAAATACGTGTATAATAAAGAGTGTGGTAATTTAAAAAAAAATAGCCCACGTCTTTGTCTAATCGTTTGTCATAGCTTGGAGGAATTATACTCAAGTATAATTCCTCCGTGGTCATGGTGAGCTCTCTCACCATGACATCGAGCAGGATGGAGGAAGAACATCTTTGGCGATTACAATCTGCCCCAAATGGCGCCGTCCGATTGGATGCGCGCCATTGAAACATGCAGATTGGATACCAAGACGACAGGTCGACCATCGTTAAGAAGACGGGCCGACAGAAACCCGATCGAACTTGGAGCAAAAAGATAAATTGCCGAAGTGAGTTACCTTGTGGTTAGACCTTGGAGGAATTTTTTTCCTCGAAGGTTAGACCGAGCGACGAGTGAGTCGCCGGTGATTGTGGGTCTGAGATCGGCAAATTTAAAATTTTCGGAAGCGAGATCATCCGATCAGTCAGAAGTCCCGAGCCAACCCCTTGCCTGGCCATACCTTGGGCTTTGAAATTTTAAGCGATTTTTCAGTAAAAAATATACCTCGGAGACTATAAGAGGAACATCGATACCTATAGATGGATATTCAATGACGTCATCACACGATGTAAACATGCTGCGTGCGCAAATTGGCGCCCTGTTCCACCAATGACGTTACGTCGTTTGACGTGCGCACGCAAACTGGCGCCGTTGATGACGTCATTTTGTAAACAAAAACAGCAGAATGCAACCCGTCTATACCAGTGTGAAGCCCTCGGTGGCTCAGTGGATAAGCGCTGGGCCACCAAACAAGGGGGCTAGAGGGTGAGAGGTTCGAATCCCACGGTGGAGACTCTTTTTATGCTTTTTTCGCCTTTTTGGCGTCAAGGTGCTGGATGGTCCCCTGAAGCGTTCCTGGCGGGCTCCCAGCCCGATTTTAGTTCCATCACTGCCCGCTAGGGGCGCTGTTCGAGGCTCATTTTTCGCCCCGGGTAGGCCATCCGTAGTTCCATATTCTGCCGCTAGGGGCTCTGTTTATTTTCACCCCTGGATGGGTAGATCGTAGTGCCATATTCGACCACTAGGGGGCCTGACGCAGTCCATAACCACACCCTGTAGAGGCCAGATAATGGTTCTAGCCTCTACAGGGTGTCATATATATGGACTGCGTCAGTGCAACAACTGGGACGACACAGAAGGAGACGTTTTATGTTCTTTTATCAGGATTTATTAAAACCACATAAAAGAACGTGATACACAAGTGAAAGTAAATGCTCCTATACAATGGATCTGATTAAAGCAGTAGAAGGGACGATTTCTAGACAAAACATGTTTTTTCGGCCTACGAAGTCCATGACAAATGTTTTGTGTAAGCATTTAGCTTACTTGTTGTTGGCAATATCTCACGATCTACGTGTATTAAGTGACTACAGATAAATTCCAACAATCACAACTAAAATCCTTGTGAAGTAATGGATGGATGGTCAGGGTAGCCAAAGGCCTAAACAGCTGTCTTAAAGCGGTATTGGCCATTTTCGATTGTTGATTAGAAAACAATAAGATCTGAGTACTTATCTATGCATTTATTAACACGAACAGACTCTTCAGCGTGAGTGTCCAGACTTTCGGTTACCGTTTCGAATCAGAGTCAATATCGACGAGGCCCCAATTGAAGAGTACGACAACAGCCGATAGCATAAAGAAACGTTCCGATATGCGAGTACGAACGAATGACACGAACAGCAGCACCGATCACGTGGAGAGTTGTCCGACAGACGAGTACGAGTGCACGAGACGAACAGCAGCGCCGATCACTTGATGAAGAAACGTTCCGACGAGTGAGTACGATCAGAGCAGTACATGAGGATCCTTTCATCCACTAAAGACAAGTCACATCAGATGCCTTCAAAGTCAGGACACCATCTGCAATGCAAAAACAAATATCAAATTAAAAGAACTAATTAAAAAAATTAAAGAAAAGTGAAAATACAAAAGAGACAAAAATATAAAAGAGAAACCTGACCCGCAAAACCATAAGGTCATCCAAGTCCAACATCGTCGTCAGAAAATCAACTGTATAGACCACTTGCGCAAGTCGGCCATTACAGCCAGAAGGTGTCAACAAACCTTGGGCCTAGTGCATTGTGCCGACGGTAAGCACAGGAGCCAACTTTACAAATGCATTAGGCCCCCTAGGGCGAGGTTAATGTTTACACCCTGGGCTGATAAGCGCAAGGGGTCTATTGCCATTTTCCAAAACCTGTCTTGCACATCTATGCATGCATAAAAGAGCCTTTCAGTTTCCACCAAACCATGGATGTAAATTTTCCAAATTTATTCACCTAGGTAAGATCACAAAAGCAGAAAAAAAAAGAAAAATAACAGAACAAAACATGGAATATGGATCGGCTGACTCGATTCACAACGAAGCACTGATCCATCATGGCCGACCTCGTGAGATCTCGCGAGTTTCCGAAAGCAAAGAAAAATGAAAAGTAACTGCACACCGGTAAAAACGTGTGGAACACACTCGTTTATTTTCTCTTGGAGGAATCCTCCAAGATTTTCTTAAGAACCTCCATGATTGTATGTTAATACATTCAATCATCATGGCGGCCGAGATCTCGCAAGATCTCCCGGGATCTCGTTGTGACGAAGGATCTCGTGTCATCTCGCACGCCGCGATCGAGCGCCGCCAACCGGCAGTCTCATTAACTGTCATGACTGTGGAGGCCCCGCTTCCGGAAATTGTGACATCATGGTCTACACAAAACCTTACCAGAACACTCACACATCGATCCACCACAAAATAACATCCCTACTCATAAAATAAAAGCTACTTACGTGAAGATTATCCTTTATTTGCATGAATTTCAGGTAGTATCCGCGGGAGTATCCGTCATATTGAGAACTCCTTCGTCAACTGGCATGACAGAATCTCCGATCCGAGGTCCGACACGATATCCATTTGGAAAGCTCTACACACTGAGCTGAATAAGTCTATAGGCACCAAATATGAACTGAATCCATCCAATTTCGAAATAAGTCATATTTATTATGAAATTTCGGACACCAGGGCCGGGGGCCTTCATCAGGCTCCTTCACAATCAACTGAATTCATCACGAGAAGTTACTAGTAAACAAACACTACAGATAGAGAACCTGAACTAATTATTTCTCTTCACACTGAGCAAAGTTATCCTTTGGATTTTCGTAGCCTCTCGTAAGAATCCTTGACTGGATGCGTGCTACCATAATGGCGGCCCTGATCTCGAGGTAGGATCTCAAGTCATCTCGCGGCAGTTCGCAGGTCACGAAGAAGCGCCACCAACCGGCAGT
>NMRB01000267.1:169488-247810 GCA_002633025.1 Notospermus geniculatus | reverse complement strand
ATGATGATGATGGTCATTCTCCATGATGATGATGGTCATTCTCCATGATGATGATGGTTATTCTCCATGATGATGATGGTTATTCTCCATGATGATGATGGTTATTCTCCATGATGATGATGGTCATTCTCCATGATGACAATAGGTGTCATCTAATTACAGTGCCCTGCCGTCTGGACGTGTGGCACTGTCTCTCGTCTACATGACGCAATGCAGTATCTTTCCTTTATTGTAAACCATCACAATTTTTCCACCTCAAAAATAGGTAGTCGCCAGCAAAAGGACAGAAAATCGTTTATTCTGTGAACGGATACCACTACATGCTCTAGTCTTTCCCTTCGCCAAATGTAAACAATAACAAATAATACTCCCATTGGTCGAAATCGAATTATTTTGACCTGTCACCTTCAATCTGCATGGCACAACTGGAAATCACAGAATGTGCGTCGATCTCGCCGACGACAATCGGAAATTACCGAGTGCAAGATTTCCGTTTGCAAATGAGGTCAGAGGTCCGCTGATGATAAAACCGAAACCTAAACTCGAGCCCGAGACTGGGCCGTCGATAGATGAATAGATGACAACAGTTCTGTGTTTATTGGCTTATACATGTATACTAAATTTGGATGGTTTGAGCAGGGATCCACATCCAACAGTCATTTTCTAGTTCTTAGCCATCAGTAGGTCGGGAAGATGGCCAAATTTCTAAGTCATTAGCAGATTTGGTCGGTGTGTTGGGATTTTACCACCAACCAGCTTTCATGGCTTTGGGCTGTCATCAGAGACAGGTTGGTCTAGTTAGTTCTATTCGGTGACAATAGGTGTCTTCTAGGCGGCGGCCTGTTGTCTTCAAGTGTAGCATTGTGTCTCGTGTACCAGACGCAGAGACAGGAACGAGCTGCTTGCGAGCGAAATAGAATCGACGGCGAAACTTCTTAGCCCAACCCACAGAGCCATTGCAGAAGTTGCAACGATTCTGGACGGTCGTCGCGTTGACGGATGGCGCAATGGCGACACGTAGGGCTTGAAACCCAGACAGAAGTCTCTACGTGGATTCGAATCCTCTCGATAACATATTTTTTTCTTTTTACATTCTTTTCACAAATCTGACTAATTATTTTTCCAACTTTTTCATCGTTTGAAATCTGCTTTAAAGCGATTACATTGGCAGCTTTTTAATGGGTTTATAGAAACTCTCGTGCGTGCGTGCGTTCTGTCTATGCTAACTGCATTAGGAGAGATTCAGATTAGAAGTGAACCCTTTTGCATGTATGTGGAAACGATTACAGACATCAATTTGTCAGTAGAATGTGATAATTTGTCCATAGGTTTAAATTGCATTCATTTCGGTTAAGTCTTTCTAACTTGAGAATTCTTTACCAAAGGGACGCCCGTCGTCAAATTGGCTCCGATTTTCACTTGGGGTCAGACATTTTTTTGCAATATACACTCCTGAATTTTTATAACTGGTTAATGACAAAAACGTGCTGCGCTGCTACATGTACATGGAACTGTACATGAAAATCCACACCACAAAATGTGGTAGCCAATCATTTCAGCTGTATCTAACAATAAAATGGATTGCCACCAGTTTCAGTTCCTTTGTGAAGTTCATTCGAATACCGGTAGGTGACACTTCATCTCACACTGAGTGTGGTTATCTTGAGTGACAGAAACGCGAAGCACCGATCTCAATGGAATCACTGTCCACTAGTTCGAAAATTCACCACCCCGTTCGCTGGAAAATGTATTTCTACATTACTTCCTCCAATATTACCATAAAAATAACCACAAGTTGTGGAACCAGGAACGGAGAGAGTAGTGCCGTCGGAGCGGAGCGGCGAACACAGGAACCAGTCTACACCTTACACAGTAATTTTAGTTCACCACTTTATCGATAAATGGCGGCAGTGTACATGTAGCTTGTTGGATTTGGATCACTTTGCAAAGGACATTTCCAATCTTTTACGGAGTGATCCAAGCCAACTAGCTTTTTAACCCTTATACGGTAGCATCATCTGAATGACGGTAGCATCATCTGAATGACGGAAAAATGAAATAAAAATAAGATTACAAATGAAGATCGTCCTTCCAGAATGAAATTAAAATTCAAATCATTCTTTACATCGCATGAAGAGTGATATCAATCATATGAAATAAATGCATTCACGGCAAATGCTGATGAAAATACAAATAAAACGCAAATAAAGGTCTTGAATAATGATGTAAGGGAATACTGTTGCTATGTGGGGGTACTAATTGCCCAAGGGTCAAAACACAAAGGTCCCTTGGGCCCCTCCTTTCCTCGGTCAATTGTAATGTTGATTTAATGATGACTTGGACGGAGTAATGATACCTCTCCAAATTGGTCAAGGTCTTGGCGCGAAAAGGCGGCTAAATATCAGCTTTCAGGTGTCGGGATGTTTATCGAAGGATGACGACCGAGGGCTGACTCTGAATGAATAGGAAAGCTTCTTGCGTTGTCTCTCCTATTTACATTAGCAATTAACTACATTGCAGTCATCTTGGACAAATTACAGGTTATTTGATGGGCAACATTAACTTTCATTTATCATAACTTGGCGATGTCAAAGCACAATTAAATGAGGGAGAATGCCAATGAATCTCCTCCGCTGGCGGTGATGAGCCCGAGAATTAATTATTCAACTCTTCGTCTCACAAATTGGTAGTTATTTCTCAGTTTTCATCAATTCCATTGTTTTGTTGGGCCCTCCCCGGAACCTGAGCGTAAGACGCCAAATGACCCATTCAATTTACAAAACGTCCCCTTACCGTTTGCGATAGTGACACGCGATTCACACATGACAACAGTTTAACCACTGAAACTCCACTAGAGAAGCGTAACTTGCATCCTCATATCCAGGTGGCACGACGGCTAATCTCTCATACGCAAGAACAGGTCTGGTAAGGCCTGGGGATGAGATTTATGGCAGGATTGGAAGCCATATGTAATGCGGGGAATCAAAATGGCCGCCCGGGCGATGTCTCGCGATATTTCAGATTTCCGCGCGACAGGTGGCAGACGAGACTCGTGTCTGCATCATTTCATACGAAACGGAACAAAATAATTCATTTCCTATACAGATCGTTGATTTCGTAATGGGTTCGAGATACTGCCATTAGGAGTACCTTGTCTATCGTAATGGAAGCGAGCATCAGTCCCAATGTCAGCCCCCGGCTAGTCTTCTCGAGAAAAAAAGATACTGGAGTACAAACTGTTTTTGGATTGATAATGCAGCTATAAGAAACTGGAAGCCACAATCAGTTCCGAGTGGCATGTCTACATTGCAGCCGTTTATTATAGCTGAAAATCAGCAAAAATGTGAAATGTAGCAAAATGTACATGTAATGTGACTTAAAAACACTATAAATTTTTAATAGCATTAACGAACGACGATGTTGATTGTTTCGTTCAAGCATTATAATGAAACAAGTCTTAAATAGGTCGAATAGGATGGAAGGTTTGTCGTTGGTCCCAAATACAATGACCATTCTATTAGTCCTCATTTAAGTAGCGCGGTCCAGTTGCTAGTCACAATTGCATGCAAAAATTGCAACCATTCGTTGTCCAACGTAGCAGAAGAAGGTGTTACCACTACAGAAAACGTGGCAAGACTTACTCCTGCGGGTCCGTGGAATCCTTTCCCAATTAGTAGATGACCACACAAGCGTGATGCAGGAGGGTAAAACATTTCTCGCGTGGAAGACCAGCACGATTCATGAGTAGACGGCCAACTGAGAGAAATATAATATTATTCTGATTTATAATGTATGATTTCACTTCGATGGACAGCAAACGGTTTCCGCTACCTAATTGGTTGCCCATTGGCCACATGCCCGGTTCAAGATGGTGCCAGTCAAAGCTGGTTTTAATGAAGTGAGATTCATAAAATGCGTGTTTGTTTAGCCCACCGACTGTTGTGCCATTTTACAGTCCTGTTGCGTCCAATGAATTAGACCACCCCAGTCTCTACGGTCGTGTTCTGTCACATAGAACTAATGCAAAGAAGCTGGTGGTATCTTGTGACCAGATATGCCTTTGTAACTTTCTACAGGGACGGTATAAGGCAGAAAAGTTCAGAGACATGAAGAACATCGATTGCAAACACAGCACAAAGCAGCTCTCATGAATATCTGATATGTTCAATAGGCGTTGACCGACAGTGTAGAAAAAGTCTACTCGACAATACATTATAAATCATTCCATCGTTCTGTCAATTTCAAAATAGATTTATTTGTTGTATGATACGGTACGAATACAATAATGAGCAGCTGAGTAGGTCTTGATATGGTTCATGATTGTTCAGAGGGATCACCTGTATGCCCATCAGTAAGATAATTCTTTACGTGGTGATTTATCTGACATCACTGTGTGTATTCAGACGTTGTGTCATCCCGTTAAACATGGCTGCTGGATAAACAGGCCATCAACAGGTTAGACAAGTTTGACGCCAGAGAAAATTTAAAGAGCACCGAGAGCTGTGGGACAATCGAGGTATATGAATCAACCTGCTAATGACGTATTTTCATTTAGTTTGTGATTTCGTTTAGTCTCACCCGCTCTTTAAAGCGAGCAATCCAGACACTAGGCTACAACATAAGCATGGGAATTCGGTTTGCATCCCCATTCAGAGAAGGATGTGGGCTAACGGTCAATCTTTTCATCACTTCAGAAGTTTGACGCGCTGTGATACCATTACTAACCCTTCATTATGTAAGGTACCACACTTCAACTCTGTATGTGTCTCAACAGTCTCCATACCATAAGGCCTGTCTACACGATCATACATTTGTTCAAAACATCCTCATACATTTGTATGATGATGTCCATGGACAGATATTTGATTGTGTAGGCTGTTTTCCCAACAAACTTGAACAGCAACCAACATGTATGATGATGTTCAAATTTGTGTGATGATGTTCATGGACAAATGTATGATCGTGTGGACTGTTTTCCCAACAAACCTGAACATGTATGATGATGTTCAAATTTTTAGCTGCATGTTTCATCTTGCCAATGCAAAACATCCCCAAAAAATGATGATGTTCAGGCACAAATGTATGATCGTGTGGACGGTTTTCCCAACAAACTTGAACATCATCCAACATTATCCTTTCTCCATCATACTTCATCATACAATGTCCATGAATGTTGGACTGTAGATCGAAATCCACAACAAACTTGAACATCATCATACAAGTCTATGATGCTGTTTTGAACAATGTTTGATGATGTTCAAAATTTTAGCTGCATTGTCACAAGACAGAAATCGACAAACAAGCTTGGACATCATCATACAAATGTATGATGATGTTTTGAACAAATGTATGATCGTGTGGACGAGCCTTTAGATCATTCAAATATATAGATTCGAACAGTCCTGATCATGATCCACCTTGCCACCATAAATTAGCACTTTACGGTGTACATCGATCGTGTGTGAAAAGCTATGGATGAGGTACCATAATAAACAGCGTGCCGCTTTTATGCAAGCTTGGTTCCTCTGGCCATCGATGGTGGCGATGACTGATATTCACAATGCCATCTGGAGTTGGCCGGTTGAACCACGCTAACATCCGCTGCCAAGGACCAGGACTCAGCCAAGTTCTTTTCCCAAGATGGCCGCCTGGCAGCCATGGTTAAGGTAGAATCGGGCTGAAGTTTGCTGAACACATAGAAGGGACCTAGATACATAATCACACCAAGTTAGAAGACTCTAGGTCAAATAGCCACGAAATACTTGTATGACACTAAAAGACAAAATGTTGAACTTTGACCTCTGTGACCTTGAAAAGTAGGTCAAATCAAAGACCCGTTAGATATATCGTGTATCCTTTATATTAAATATATCTATGATATGAGATGATCCAAGCAGTAGTTCAGGAGTTACTACATTTTTTGTTTTTTCGGATTTGGCCACCTAGTGGCCAAACCAAGAATCGAATTGAACCGAAACTTGGTGTCATCGGTCATCTGACCAAGGGGTATATACTATATGTACAAAATTTTAGGACAATACTCGCAGCCCTGCTAACGGACGACGACGACAACGGACGCTGCACCACGACAATACATGGTGAGCTAAAAACCAAAACGAACAACTGAGGGATCCAATGACAAAACATTCTAAGCTGATCAAACACAGGAGCGTCATAATATTGCAGTTTGACTCGAACCATCTCTACCACGTGATTAAGTCAGATTCCACCTGTATCAGTACAAATATAGGATATTCATGATAATGAGAACGGCGATTCAATGAAGTATATTCATTCTGTCGCGATGAGGTGTAATTTAAACACGGCAACAACCGAATGATGAAAGGGTGTTTGCTGTATTGCTTCTGATGTTCGTTGGTCACATCGTGAACACAACATTCATCGCCATCTTGGATTTTTGCAAACTGCACATGCGCAGTTACATCTGGTGGGCAAATCGTATCTCCCGCCAAGCATAGGCCTATGCGTTGGTTTGCCCACCAGATAAGTGTGCGTGCACAAAATCTTCGAAGAAACCTGTCAGTTTATAATTCCTCCAAGAAGAAACCAAGATGGCAGGGCCGTCGAAACGATGAATAGTTTCATGAGAAAAGTATCAATTTGACAAGTGACGCTTTAGATGGATTTTAACAGAGTAGATCCAATCAGGCTCTATATGATTCTTGCAAGCTGGTTTGTTTTCTCATTATCATGGCTCCTGTTTGGTGGGTACCAAGAATACCCGGAGAACTGTCTTATCGTCCATCGCAAAGCATATGCCAGTCATGCCAGTTGAAACTGCTACCTTCTCGTAGTTGGTGAACAAGTATGCACGAACTGCCAAGGAAACGCACCAAGGCAGATTACTTGGAGTAAGATCGTCATGGCCTGGTCTTGGGATGACTGGGATCTTGGGGGAGTGGGGAGTAGGCGTAAGATAACCCGCCTGGAGCGCGACCATCTCTCCGGTCCATCCCCACACAATAGTGGTCAGTGTCTTTGCAAAATAATCAAATCTTTTGTCCCGACGTTCAGACAATGGGTGATCATCACAGCATTGTTTGAGAGTTTATCTTGTTAACTTCTAAATTGCTCTTCGTTTGTTTCGGAGGGATGCTGCTCCATTTGCGCGTGTGGTTCAATGTCCATTAAGCTATGTCGGCCATTTGTTGGCGCGTGGAGCATCCGTGGCTTAATGGGTTTGCCCTTTTACCACCAGTTGACAACGGTCAAGTAACGTTTTGTTCCCTGATAGAAAACGTCAAGGTGATCTCATCTCCAAGGTTAAGTGAAACTGGTGGTCATTTTGCTGTGCTACAGGATCGGTCGTCTTTTGTCTATAATAGCCTACTTGGTCAAAAACGCCCTTGGTAGTACTTTTACGTACAATTCAAAAGTCACTAAAAACTGTTTCCCGAATCCTTGGCGTAAAGTATAGGGAGTATGACCGTGGATGGTCAGAAGGTCAAGAGATAGGTGGGTCACAGTAAGTGTCGATAGCCTGTATCGGGTCCTCGAACCAATAAAGATTAATCTTCAACAGGGTGCCGCACTCATTTTCTAAGTATTTCAACAACAGATCAACACAGCAACCTACTATCTAACGTACCAATGAAACAATTTTATTTTCCTCAGAGCAATGCACCTTTTGTAATGATTAGAAGCAAATGAAATGGTCCATGGACCATGTGCTTACCTGTGAATGTGCCAGAAAAGCAAATAACAAGTGTCGAGTTGAATGTTCCAGGGGAACATCATGGTTAGAACATTCTTTGTGGTACATGTAATTTCTTGAGATATGAGCCAAAGTACATTTTTCAAGATGGACGACTGGCGGCCATATTTGAATTCCAATCCGGCTGAAATTTGCTGCATTTTTATATGGTACGTAGATACATATCATTAGGTAAAACATTCTAGCTGCTGTAAATTACTAGTATCAACATCTGTGAGTTTATAAGTTGTTTATGTGTCGCAACTAAAAGTGAAGCTGTTACAAATTTCGCAGTTTAATACACGAAATTCGATTTATTCGTCGTTAGACAGCTGCCCTGGGCAGGGGCCTATTTTTGGGATGACTCCAATATCTTTTTTTCAAGTCACCATTTGGACCACTCAGGCCCACGCCAGTTCTCGATTACAGCGGAGGATGGGTCATTCCTCACCATCTCGTAGTCGTACTGATGTTGTGCTATATCAAACCCGCAATGTAGAGATAGACGGTTTGAAAGGGGCTACAGCTGGTGAACGTGCGCCAGCAGAAACCGTGGGAATATCTCCACCCGAAATAGTCCCACTCTCTTTCATGAATAACTCCAGTGCCACATGCCTCGGTATGTTGAAGAAGTCCCCAACTCTATTAATGAACTACTGAAGGACCTCCTACGTACGCCCAACACATAACCTAACAATAAAAAGTGAAGTTGAGATGATATTTACGAGTCTCTACGGTAAAAATCTTTAAAAATATCATCAGCAATAGGTCTGTAATGTTCTTTCTATAGCATAAATAAGGCACAGTCTTTTTTCATGTAATACAAACCGACGTATAATATGTGGGAAAAGTCAGTTGAAGGCGGATTGTCGTGGTTGTAGGGGTAGGTGTCAAGTAGCTTCTCCACTCAGACAATCGCTAGTAAATTTAAGTGATTTTATATTCAAAGTATTTTTAAATTTTTTTTTCGTGAAAGATATGCAGGAAATATCACTGGCATGTAGCTACATGTATTTTACTCGGTTCTTAGTTGTTTAGTCTCTCAGGCCAACTTTTCATTTTCTGTGTGTAGTGAAATACCAAACGACGTTTGAAAGTCTACAAACCCTGAAATTGATTGAAGATAGGCAAGATGCAGGATTCGTCACCGATGCTATGCATATGACAACCAGCCGGCTCATTCAAGGAGCATCCACTGGTAATTGAAGTACCATTCCAAACAGGTGATTCCCAGTATCACCCATAATCAATCCTTACAGCTTATCATACGAATTGAAGTACGATGCTCTCACAGCGAATGAACAACTTGAATTATGGAAATATTCCGATTAAGAGCCTGCATCTGCACATCACTGGTATACTGTATTCATTTGTGAGCCCTATAGAAAATCAATGGTAAATACCAAAGCTGAGGAAGGAGCTTGCATAAGCCGAGGAAGTTGTGACTGGAGCTCAAAGAAACGAGTGGTTAGTATTTCAAATCACTGACAGTCAGTCAGTCGTTCCAAGTAAAGCTGTTAGTTTCTGAACAATTTTGTTATCTTTGGGTTTTAGCGGACTAATTTCTAAAGGTGGGACGAACACAATACTATATATTCTTGATAATAGTCATCAATTTGACAAGTTACGCTTATATGGGTTTTAACAAACTAGACCTGAATCAGACAGTTACCGACAAAGGTTATCATGTTTCTTGCATGCTAGTTCCCTCATCATCATCACAGGGGTTAGCAACTGAGGAGATACAAAAATCAACGAAAATCAATGGTAAATACCAAAACCGAGGGCGGATGTTGAGCTGGGGCTCAAGGAAATGAGAGATTACGAGTATTTCAAGTCATGGATACCGGTAGCTTGCTAGTCAGTCACTACAAACAAAGCCTATAGTAACGAACAACGCAAGAAGACTACAATTTTTTTTCTTCAAAATTTATTCAAAATCCTTTGCAACATTGACTGAGTGACCTTGGAGTTTGTAGAAATAGGAACCCCTCGCAACTATCTCACCATACGTGCACGCTTACGTCACTATTGTGTAACTCTGATTGATAAAGTGATAAATAACGAAGAATACCCTGTGCACCAGCAATCAAACCTTAATTTCATACTCCACCAGCAAATTTTACCTCTCAATGCAAATGTTTTGAATCTGTGATTCTATGTGTAAATAACTGTCGGCGATAAGTATAGCTTTGGGTCCCCATATAATGATACCCTGTCTAAACGATGGTTAGTTAGATTTTATTTCAAATACCATGCCCGGGGCATGGTCAGATAACATCGAAATCAAATCAAGAAGCTGGGCCGAACTTTGGTATGAAATTAGAACCCTCTTCGTTTTGTCCTATTTCAATGATTCTTTGGAGATAAAATCTTTTTATTCGTTAGGAGCCACCGTCAGGGTCAAAGGTGGTAACCAAAGACCTTGGTAAAGGTTTGGTGACACTAAAAAATAAAAAATAAAACAAAAAACAAAACGGCTCATTTATAAGAATCGCTTCCAAATGGCATATATTGACTTTACATATTTTATAATTTCATCACGATAGTAGTTTATTAGTATATTTTGTGTGTATGTGACTGTTCAGTGCCGTCAGCACGATACTCAATTATCTAGTTTGTTTTGTTTTTGCTATTTACTATGTTTTCCACAGACGACTAACCATGGTCGAAGGGTGTGACCAAATGCTAATTGCAGAAAGGATTCGATATTCAGAACTCCAGAAGCCCACACGGCTTTGGTTAGACGTGTGCAGGCTCACAGCTTTGTGAAAATATTGATAACAACGTGATACCTCCATAACTGTTGATTGATTTTTCAAAGCATGAACTGTAAGGAACTTCCATCGTATATCTGCATGGATACGCTCGAGCTCATACGGGTCATCTTGAATATAAAAAGTCACCCATAGTGTCATCTGGTTGCTATGGGATCAGTGTTCTGTGGACCACCATGTCAAACACTGATTATGGGCTCACTGTGAAAAAACAATTAAAATCATAATCGTGATAAATAATTATCAAATTGGTTGCAATTAATGAGACTCGCTGCTGGGGACATGTTAAGCCGGATATCGTGTGGTCAAAACAAAATGGCGGCCACGTGGCCGAACTTGTCCACGGGATACGGACATAAGCAAACCGTCAGCCGAGTCCCTCACTTCGTTGAATTTGCCCTGCTCCTCTCGCCCCCACTCTCCAGGGGTCGAGCTGTATTATAGAGAAATTAATTGCTGAATTCATGAACTTCATGTTATGTTTTGTTCAACGCATGCATGTTTTTAAATAAAGCAGGCGATATGACAAAAGAGAGGCGGGATGTACAGGTAAATTTATGACACTACAAAGAATGCAAACGTCACCTCCCTGGGTTCGAAATAAAACAAATGTATTCACACATTATCAGTACAATGACGCTCTGTGGATCTTATCAGACCCCCTATTCCACCGAAAATGTAAAGATGGAACGTCCAAGAAGGCACATAAAGGTCACTGGCTACGTAGCGAGGATTACCAATTGAAATATTCTTGCTAAGAACAGACACAATGAGAATATGGATGGACATCAGTGTTCCAGAACACTGATGCTAAGAACACTGATGCTAACAGCTGAGTTCTTCAACTTTTTAAACTGTGGCGTTATACGGTTTACAGTACATTACGTCGACATCAACTAGCTGAATCACCAGAATACTTCTTTATGAAGATTTTCATTCATTTTCCACAAAACACACAAAAAAATGTAACCTGGATGGCACACTTTCTTGGAAAATAACCAGGAAATTGAGAGTTACAATTTCAATTGGCGGTTTTATAGCGATCAAATATTACCCTGGACGTGATAGTCTCTTTCTCTTTTCACATTATTACAGGAAATTAACCTCTTTAAACTTGCAGTAGTAAACAAAATACCCGCCTCATAATGGTTTTAGGGACCAGTGGCGTACGCAGGCTCCCAGTAACACAGAAAATATACCCAGCACCCATTAATACAGCATTACCATCAAGTACCTAAGCTAAACTATTTTCAATTTTACACAAAATAATTAATTGGGAAAAGCAATGAAATTCATACTGCCTATTGTTCGAGAATAAGGTACTTGAAGTTTGAAAGATACTTGACGAATGGTCAGTCGAACTCAGTCTAGGGCAGGTTCTGAAAATCCGTGCGTAAGTAGAGTTTGGAGCGTGGCTAAGAGCATGTGTTTCGGGTGGTGATGACCATCGTTCTATGCAGGTGCTCTCCTGGACGTGAGAGACCTCCCTCTTAATGACCTCAAAAAGGTTTACTTTATAAGTAAGAGAATTGTAAAACCCAGTATAAACAAGGTAACATGCAATTAGACAGGGATGCTTTGTTTTCGACGGTGGTTTATCTATTGTGTTGTGGTTGTGCAAGGTTTGTTGGACATGGGAAATCCAAATACAACATTGATTGAAATCTCTCCGGAGTAGCCCACATGTTAAGGGTAATTAATTTGATTTGAAATGTACATCGACTACTCTTGTTATTGTTGTATACACTGATTTTAATTTATTGTTTATCAAAGTAAACTACAAAAGTAGCAAAACGATGTATTCGTAGAGATGGTTTGTGCCAAGAAAAGGAAAGAAACCCAGATGTTAATGAGGGAACAATTTTTATAAAAAAAAACAATTTACAAACTGAAAATGAAACAAACGGAAGCTAAGGGTTCAGCTTGTAGTATAAATCAAAACGCGTTTCCGTATTCCTGTGATACGGTCCCTCCTTAAATTGACAAAATAAGAATGAGAAGATAGACATGTACACACATATGATACATACATGTATATACATGTGGGTTTTGTATATAGATTTTTGATAAGAAGCAGCTTCATAGGGTTTTAGCTTTCAGTATCCATAGAGTTTGGTTGTTTTATATTTGAAGTTTGTTAAAGGGGTAATGGAAGTATTGTTAAAAGTAATATTACGAAACAGCTTCAAGGATTTGTTTAGGTATCAAAGTTTTAAGATTTAGGTAATATCCGTTGGTTTCTTTTATATTTGAAGTGTGTTAAAGAAGTAATGTAAGTGTTGTTGTAGTAATATTAAAGGATTTGTTTCGGTAACTTTAAATTTAGGTATCTGATTCAATAGAATTGGGTTGTTACAGTACTAGCAGTCTGTTAAAGAAGTAAGTAATCTTACGATCCTGTAGATCATTAATGAAATTGTCTATGGTGAAGATAGCTGACCCTTCATCTGCTTCTTTAATCGTCATCTTTTCAAAGTCGCTTTTTGCAACAAACTTCCAAAATTTCTGAGTTATCATTGCAAAAGTCAGTTGTGTTGCATGGTTTCAATATCAAGCCCCGTTCAAATAAAGGGTTTTACATAATTGATAAGGCTTCCTTCAAAAGAATCTAATAATTTTATTGTAATTTGATAAGGGTTAGAAAATATTTTTATTTTGGAGATATTATTTTTTAATTTACTGTCCAAAGCAACAAAGCAGTAGACACTGACGTTACGAAACAAACCCATTGTAAAAACTATTATTAAAATGAATAATTACGAAACTAGTGCTTTAAAAAAACTATTCTCAAAATGTAAAATGTCTATTTTGAACGAAGACAAAGAATAGGCCAGAAGTGGGTGGATGACGATCAAGATTTGTTGCCACGTGACCATTATTCCCTTTTCTATTAACTGGGAATCAAAATGTCTATGGAACCTTGTGGTCAAGTCAGTAACAGAGCCAGCAGGAAAAGCAACATCGTTTTTTGCCACGTTCACATTGTTTATTCTTGTTACTAACACTGTGATTTTAAATAGAAAATGTCTAGTGGTGACCGGATACGTCTAAGAGGATACTTGAACTGGCAAGGGAGCCTGCCAAAACATGCTCCCAGTACCAGACACTATTCAAATCGTCGTTTTCACATGAATCTTTAACTCTTGTGCACATACAGAGAAAGTTCAACGTCGTCCAGAACATGCTTACCTGAACTCTCAATCACTTCTTTGTCACTCATACCCGTTTCTCTGGGACAGCTCTGCAACTCTAAATTCAAGTTGTATCATACCACAGTTATTAATTTCCATATCAAAAGCAAATTTTTGTTATGTTCTTAAATGCACTAAACTAGTCTGTCTTCATTAAGTCCTCTAATACTGTACACCAGTCTTAAAACCATTCAAAACAAACGCTTCCTAAATAAACGGCCTCGTGACTGCTTTTTTTTTCATGAAAGGGAATCTCGTCCGGTGAAAAAATGAAGACGGTTGCCATGCTGAAAACATCTTCACTGTTTTCAATTGCCATCCTTATACCGTGTTGACCCATTTAAAACTGCTTCCTCCTTCCGCGTTCGACTCGCATGCGCCAAAACCAGCAGAGTTCCGGTTGAAAGTAATTTACTTTGATTTACTAAATCTGCTGTATTGTGAGCATTGTCTTTGAATCTTCTTATAGTTTGTTCATCACTATCTGACACTGATACTTTGAAATCATCATGGATGTCGAGAAGAATTTTTTTTGAATGCGGTGGGCGATTTTACAGTAGACATTGTGACCATTTATGACAAACAGTGGCGTATTTATTCACCTTTCATAAAATTCTATATCACAGAATGTATATCAATCAGTAAGGTATTGTTTTCAGCATTCATACAAAATATCTGCAAAGCTACTAGAGAGAACTTCCTCCGAAAGACCTTGTCTCAACATAAGCTGAACGCTCTTGAAGTCGTCACACTCAAAATGTTCAGTTCGTCAATCATTAGCCAATCTTTATACTTTAAATATTTATCTCACTGACGATAGCTATTCAAGGTATTGTGCTTGACAAACCCATATAGTCATCAATCTGCCATTTTTCACCGACTCTAACGAACCAGTCGTCAATATTTATTGAGTAGACAGATATTTTATTATCTTCAGCAGCTGATCTTCACTTAAACTGAACATGTACACTAGGCAAACATATAGATTTGGTACATGTAAAGTACATCAAAATTGTTCGAATACAGTCTGCCTAAAGCCAACCTATGTCGTGGTATTATGGTTAAATCGTGACCGCTGTCAAAAATGTGATTCAGAAACAAATCATATCACACGAAATTCGAATGCTTGACAAATCTCATTTTCATAATAGTAATGTATATTCGAATGGTTCATTAATGGAGTGGAGACTGCACGAATGTCACCTCTCTAAATGTATGTCTCAACAATGAGACACCGAGTGGAGCATCATTGTACGGCAGTGCTACGGCATTTCGATCAAGGACGCACGAGTGGTATTAAGAACTTTAAAAAACAGATGTCTAGAATACCGTTGGTGGTTGCTATAGGGAATGCCTGAACTCCTGGCTATTCGTCCGGATGAAGAGGGGTCCGTGTTGAGAAAATTCCCAATTTTGACACCGATTCGTCCGTATACGACCTCCGCCACGCGCTTGTATCATCCTGCAAAATGTACGCAGTGAACTGTCGAAAGGACAGACTCGTGAAAGTGCAGTTTAAACGTCTTCTCTGATATTCGAGCATCTTTTTATCAATCAGACTGTAAAACACTCTTTTATGTAGTTAAATAAGTTTTTTAAAATTCTGTTTGTAAGCCATAATTGAAGACTAAATAACTCTGCCTGACTGAAACATTAAAAGTCTTATTTCAGTCAGATTGCGTACTATCCTTGAAAAGGTGCAATTTCTACTTCCCCTTTAATTCTCATCCCACTGCTTTAAGCCGCCCCGTATTCATTATTTTTTCTCATTCTTTCTCTGCTGTTATTTTGTAGTATTAGGATGACACTCAGCGGGTAAACGCTGCAAAATGGAATCGTGGGTGTTGTACATTTATTAATGCCTCGTTAATTATCGTGACACTGTTGGTGGAAAAAGCCATTTTAAATTATGGATGAAATTGTTACTGTTTCTTTGATGGATGCAGGACCAATTTTTGGCGTTTAAACATCTGTCAAAAACATGTGAGATCAGTTGTGCGAGTCCGAAATTTCCCAACAATAACACTGCGGCTGAGACTACTTCTTTGGTCAATTAGGAATCTGCCAAGCCAGATAAATCTCAAAAATTCTTAGGAAACATCGGTCAGCTGTTTTTGACCTCTACCAATGGAGTTAGATATACCCAATTATAAGTTTAACAGAGGTTAAGCTGATATCGTGGGTTACCAAGAAGATCAGGTTGCACGGGGCACTCAATAAAAGAGAAAAAACCCTTTCGTTTGTTGACGATTGTTGTGCTACAGCATTATCTGAAATTCTAAACGAGAAGGCTGACCCCTGAATAATAAATCTTTTCTTCATCCCCTTGGTATTTCATTGAACAAAAGTGAAATTGACCCAAGTTGAAAAATAACAAGTTTGATGTTTACGTACTATCAAGGAAAATGCAAAGTCAACATGGAAAACATATGCCGGCCCATCACAATCAGATCGAATTTGTTAAGAAGCAAGAAGATTGATAACTTTCTATAGTGGTAAGATTAATGATTTTTTGCTTTTTGTGCATAATTTTTTTGTAAATGCCTTTTTTCATTTGAGCATCAACGCGTTGCTGCATTGATGCTGGACAATGATGGTGAGAATAGCCTACTTTGTTTCTGACCTCTTTACACCAAGAAAGTAAAAAAGGTTCTATGCAACATAAGGCAAGTCACTAATAGCCTTTGTACAAAATCTCTTGCAGCTGTAAAGAGCAGTGCATCAGAGGACATGTACCACTGGTTACGAAATCAAATCCCACTTCTTTACTAAAGAAAAACTAATATATGTGTTCGTCATATTCATGTATAGTGTGTTTGACAACATATTCATGTATTCATCAATTTGACGACTGAAAGTTACCCATAATCAATAACCTAACATGCAGATGCACTGGTTAAATACAAACACGAAGGAACAATTGACATTAAGATTTGAAACCGGATTCACATAGGAATGCAGTGCAATAGTTAAGACGCTGGATGATTTTTTTTGTCTCAACCCTGAGCTAGTCCATCACTAAGTTCGCAAAAAGTAGAAGAAAGGCTGGAGTTGCTGNGTATGTCGTGGTATTATGGTTAAGTCGAGACCGCTGTAAAAAAATGTGATTCAGAAACAAATCGTATCACACGAAATTCGAATGCTTGACAAATCTCATTTTCATAATTGAAATGTATATTCGAATGGTTCATTAATGGAGTGGTAACTGCACGAATGTCACCTCTCCAAATGTATGTCTCAACAATGAGACACCGAGTAGAGCATCATTGTACGGCAGTGCTACGGCATTTCGATCAAGGACGCACGAGTGGTATTAAGAACTTTAAAAAACAGATGTCTAGAATACCGTTGGTGGTTGCTATAGGGAATGCCTGAACTCCTGGCTATTCGTCCGGATGAAGAGGGGTCCGTGTTGAGAAAATTCCCAATTTTGACACCGATTCGTCCGTATACGACCTCCGCCACGCGCTTGTATCATCCTAGCAAAATGTACGCAGTGAACTGTCGAAAGGACAGACTCATGAAAGTGCAGTTTAAACGTCTTGTCTGATATTCGAGCATCTTTTTATCAATCAAACTGTAAAACACTCTTTTATGTAGTTAAGTAAGTTTTTAAAAATGCTGTTTGTAAGACATAAAGACTAAATAACTTTGTCTAACTGAAACATTAAGGGCCAAATTCATAAAGGGTGTTTAAGACTTAGACGCGTGTAACTTCCACCACGCATTTGACGACGTTACACGCGTCTAAGTCTTAAACACCCTTTATGAATATGGCCCTAAAAGTCTTATTTCAGTCAGATTGCCTATCCTTGAAAAGGTGCAATTTCTACTTCCCCTTTAATTCTCATCCCACTGCTTTGAGCCCCCCCCCATTCATTTTTTTTCTCATTCTTTCTCTGCTTTTATTTTGTTGTATTAGGATGGCACTCAGCGGGTAAACGCTGCAAAATGGAATCGTGGGTGTTGTACATTTATTAATGCCTCGTTAATTATCGTGACACTGTTGGTGGAAAAAGCCATTTTAAATTATGGATGAAATTGTTACTGTTTCTTTGATGGATGTAGGACCAATTTTTGGCGTTTAAACATCTGTCAAAAACATGTGAGATCAGTTGTGGGAGTCCGAAATTTCTCAACAATAACACTGCGGCTGAGACTTACTTCTTATAACACTGGTCAATTAGGAACCTCTCAAGCCAAATAAAATCTCAAACATTCTTAGAAAACATCGGTCAGCTGTTTTTGACCTCTACCAATGGAGTTAGATATACCCAATTATAAGTTTACCAGAGGTTAAGCTGATATCGTGGGTTACCAAGAAGATCAAGCTGCACGGGGCACTCAATAAAAGAAAAAAACCCTTTCGTTTGTTGACGATTGTTGTGCTACAGCATTATCTGAAATTCTAAACGACAAGGCTGACCCCCTGAATAATAAATCCTTTCTTCATCCCCTTGGTATTTCGTTGAACAAAAGTGAAATTGACCCAAGTTGAAAAATAACAAGTTTGATGTTTACGTACTATCAAGGAAAATGCAAAGTCAACATGGAAAACATATGCCGGCCCATCACAATCAGATCGAATTTGTTGAGAAGTAAGAAGATTGATAACTTTCTATAGTGGTAAGATTAATGATTTTTTGCTTTTTGTGCATATTTTTTTGTAAATGCCTTCTTTCTTTGAACATCAACGCGTTGCTGCATTGATGCTGGACAATGATGGTGAGAATAGCCTACTTTGTTTCTTTACACCAAGTAAAAAAGCATGAGGTTCTATGCAACATAAGGCAAGTCACTAATAGCCTTTGTACAATCTCTTGCAGCTGTAAAGAGCAGTGCATCAGAGGACATGTACTAGTGGTTACGAAATCAAATCCCAGTTCTTTAGTAAAGAAACAAAAATCGATGTTTGTCATATTTATGTATTCGTTCTGTGTGTTTGACAGGATTCATCAATTTGACAAATGAAAGTTACCCATGTTAAAATAGTGAAGTATCTCTTTATCTTTTTCGCGACATCGTATATTATTTCTTGAATATGAATATGACAAAACATTAAAATTACAAGCTCAATAATGAACTTGTTCTGTTAGATCACTTGTACCTGCATATTCATTTGCATATTATTCATAACTGTGAACACAGACGTCAACAACATCCAGATCGCAAATCTAAACTATTCCAAATTCTCGCACACGGTTCATATAACAACATGACAACGATTTTTCTCCCTCGATATACATGTAATCATGCCGAAGTAAGATTTATGATCATACGGGGTTAATCAATAACCTAACCAGCAGATGCACTGTTTAACGAAGGAACAATTGACGTTAACATTTGAAATCGGATTCATATAGGATTACAGTGCAACAGTCAAGACGCTGGATGGTTTTTGTCTCAACTCTGAGCTAGTCCATCACTAAGTTCGCAAAAAGTAGAAGAAAGGCTGGAGTGCTGTTTGATTATTATCCGCTCTAGCAAATGATTTATATCAACATCGACTTCCAGAAACACATGGTTCATTTCGTTGGATCCCGCAGTCCTTACAGTCTGTACCCCTACCCGTCCCTCCTGAGACACTCCAGGACATCCGTAGTATCCACTTACGGACTGGCGTCCAACAAAGTTGAAACCAGGGTATCAATTCCCAGCACACACCCTGAAAGAACGCAAAGACCCTCTCCCTTCCGCGTCATAGGAGCCGGCACGCGGGGCCATTCACAGAGGAATACTACATTAATTTCTCTTTGACATCGGATACAGGGCCAAGCTATCATTACAAGTAAATGTCGGTATTAAACAATCAACAGATAGCGAAGTCTGCTCTTTAGTTTCAGAGGCAGATTTCAATTTTAATGAATGCCGAAGACACTTCCTCACTGAGATGGCAGATAAGGTGAATTGCTCAAATAACAGGTTTGTTCTGTGTATCCCGTACTGTCATTGCTTTTGTGCAGCAGTAGAACAAATCACAAAGCTAGAAGATGCCTGTGTATTGAAAGATACGTGATAAGAGAAGTCCGCAAAGATACTAGAGAGAACTGCCTTTGAAAGACCTTGTCTATACATAAGCTGGACATTGAATAGTCTTCACACTCATTATCTGGAGTTCGTTACATCATTAGCCAATCTATACTTAATTATAGCTATATATTCAAGGTACTAGTATTGTGCTTGACAAAACCATATAGTCATCAATCTGTCAGCTTTCACCGACTATAACGAACCAGTCGTCAATGATTATAGCTATTCAAGGTGTTGTGCTTGACAAACCCATATAGTCATCAATCTGTCAGCTTTCACCGACTATAACGAACCAGTCGTCAATGATTATAGCTATTCAAGGTATTGTGCTTGACAAACCCATATAGTCATCAATCTGTCAGTTTTCACCGACTATAACGAACCAGCCGTCAATATTTATTGATAGGCATTTTACATTACTCTTCAGTAGTTGTTCTTTACTTAAATCATATTTTATTTAATAAAACGTCTAATTAATCTTACAACATCGTACGTTGAGGCCGATTTCGACGAATAATGGCATACATACTTGTACATACACGGGGGAAATTTCGCCGAAGCTTACTTACACTATAAACATGATAAAGATTGTACAAAAGTTGAGGGACAGATATTCACCCCCACCAGAAGGTAGAAAGCCAATACAATTTCCAGATCTACCCCATGTCTTTTTTTCAATGGTGCACTGGGTAGTAGCACGTAATAAGAAAGGTAATTATGACCATATCAACCAAAAATGCTAGTAATGATATTATATTAATAAATGATGAAAAAACGTGGCACGAAGCCTGCTAATGAGTTTTATGCAATTTTTTTACAATTGTGATCCCCCATTTTGTAACTTTTAATGAGGATACAAACCCGGGGGAGTCTCGTGATACTGCTCGTACCACCATCCTTGGATGGTTTATGGCACAGTTCACCTATCATGGCTCTACTGGTGCGATGTTTTCAAGGGCGTGCAGTTTCACCCCTGGCTGTTCTGGACGAAACACAAAACAAATGTTGCTTTGTCAGAATTATTAATGTGGAAAATATTTTGCGTGACTGCCCAGTGTTGTGTTCGCCTCTGCACACACACTGGTATTCTTTATTATAACCAGGTTCCAGCAAAGCTGCAGGCAGACCAGAAATGTTTCAAACTGAAAAAAAATACGACAGACCACCTATTGTATATTTTTAAAATTCAAAACAAAGCGTGCAAGGAATTAAAACGAAATGATCCAAGCACTCGTCAATTATGACCGGGCGCTTAAGGTCGTAATGAGCGAAAACCCCGTGGGGAGTTGCTCGGTCTTTTTGTCCGGAGCGACCATAAGAACACCGCATGTGAAAGCCGAGAAAAAACAACACAACACAAAGAAAAAAAACTGGGAACTTTTTACAGTTTTTTTTCTCCAACCGCAAATAATTTTAAATGAACACATAAGGTAAGAGCATATCTTTGTTGATAATGATTAGGGTAATTGCTTGGATGGCCAAGCTCCCTTCCAGACAAAAACCATCTCTACGTGATCATCTTCCCCTAAAATCAATGGCGGTCACTTTCTCTAGGGCATGAGGCGCATATTGTTCACGTCTGCTGCATAAAGACTAATGCCCGTGTAAGGGTGATGATATTCAATTCGCCACTTACCGCGATGTTAAGTTCCCCAAAACAAGGCTACACCGACAGGGGGCACTCTAAATGGGCTGTAGTTTCGCCCTGGGCTCCGACCATAATTAGGTGTCGGGTTATTTGTAGACCATGGAGAGTGCACATTGAGCTTACATCTGTGCGACTTTTTCTGCCTTTCTCCTTACCCCCATGACAGCTTAGAGATGCAGAGAGGTGATAATAAAAGGACTTTGGTGACTGAAGGATAACGATATGGCACAACTTGCTGGCAAATTGGCCTCGTGTTTTTTCATTGAATAAAATCATTGAAATCTTGGCGAGCAGGTGTAGCACCAGTATCGCCACCATATGGGAGGACCAATTCCTCTGGGGCTATATTGTAAACCTATACTCACAAACCCAGTCTTCAATCGTTAATTGGTTTAATAAACAATTAAAAATACAATGAAATCAAATATGCCTTTTCTGTGGCTAATGTCTTAGGAGTTTTGATGGCTCTGACTTAAAGGTTTTGAACACTGAAGTGGCCGCGGCCATTATCATCTGTAGAAACTCTTATCTCTGTGGTATGGTGAAAACTTCCCACAAAATCTTAAGGCGCATTAAAAACCTATTGTGTGTCTTTTTAAGGTGGATGAAAAGATTAGCCTTTGCGGGATGCATTTTTAAACATTTGGTGAAATTTTCCGATTTTGTAATACCTTCGGGAAATGGAGGGCAAGCTGTTCTTGCAGTCTCTGATGCACGTGGCCTGGCACTCATGTCACTGTACTCACATGTAAACAAAGTCATATCTATTGGCTATGGAGTTACAAAATATTCTCGAACGAAAAGTGTACATATGGCGTTTTTTATCGCTTTTCTTCTCACCATTGTGTGGAGACCCTGATGTAATCAGCTGGGTGATCTATTTTTCGCCATGTGTTTTTTTTGTTGAAAAAAGATATCCTAGGGTCAATGCCATGGCATATAACAAAAGGAAGACTATGCAACAGACTTGTTTCCTACAACAATGCGTATTGAATATCTTTTATCGTATTATCTGTCGTGAGTTGCCATTGTTGTAGTTTAAGTTCTCTATTATGTTCAATGGTTAGGGAAAGTCATTTTTTGTTTGTTCATATTCATAGCATGCCCCACTAGGGTCTTCTTAGGTTATGTCTCAATGTATGTATTATACGATCAGCTGAGTTTATTGCTAAGAGCTACATTCAGTCTGGTCTCTGCTGCTCTTCAACCTTTGTTCAGCTGCCTGAAACCACGAACTTTTAATCTCCACGCCTACCTCATAGTTATAATAAAGCCCGTTATCTGACAGAGAAAAAAGTGCAGTGGGTCGTGCAATCCTTGGACCAGACTCAAGTGGACAGTTTTATTGTAAATACCAAGAACAGCAATAAGACGTTGTATAGTTGCATCTCAATTGCAACTTTAGCACTCCTTTTCAAATGTTTGACCTTATCATTTTGACAAGTTTTCAATGTAATGATTTATGTTTTTCTCGACCAACAGCTAGCACCCGCTGTTTAAAAATGAGTACATAGATTGCAATTTAAAAACTGGCATACTAAGACCGGGGCGCTCGAAATAATTTTCTCACATAGTTACCATGCGGTGGGACCTTGAATTATAAATGATATTTAACTTGTGGCCACATAATTTAATTAGATTCGGCGAAAATTAATGCACGTTGCGAAATAAGTATGCAGCACACGGTACAAGAACAATGCAACGGGTCATTTGAATTGAAAGTGAATTGGGGTAATCTTTGAAAACAATAAATCTCTTTTGGTAGTGGTTTAATGTGAGAATCATCAATTGTATCTCGTTTTATTCCGACGTGTGTTGGTACACATTACCTGCTTGGGAAAATAATCAATTTTGCCTTGGTTGTCCTCAAAACACGTGGCGTTGAACAATTTCAAATCTCTCCCTCTAGTCCTTGATCACTTCTTCTGGCAGTGTTACTTTTTGTTGATATAATAAAGTCACGTGTGAGGTTCATTAGACTGACCCGGTGATGATGAGTGCCGTCGATTCGTCATCACAAGTTCGAGTTCCCGTATAGACGCACCGCAAGCTGCAGGTTGTTCATTGTCTATAGGGAAAAAAACTGAGCACCGAAGTCGTTGTCACCAAATTGGAAAAGAAAATTGCATTTTACTAAACCGAAAGCGCCTATTACAGAGCTAGGAACACTGCACGAGGTGTAGTTTCTCACAGTAGTAAGCGGAAGTGAAGTGGTTTGGAGATGCACTTGAGAACGTTGCAAAAAATGGCAGGAACCCCCCGGACACGAGCTCTGTCGTGGGAACGTGCTAGTCCCCCCGTGTTCAGATCAGTATTGTCTCTTTTCCTACGGGTACCCGTGGGAGCCCTGGGAGATGTTTAAACAGTTTTAAAACAAAACAAAACAAACCGGACTGACAAACAATGCTCAGGAACCGGCTACAGCATTGCGACCAAAATAACTACGAGCACATACAATTTGGGTTGGAATTCGAATACTCAAGATATCAATGATCATTATAACATCCGCAATTTACTAGGAAATATGTGACAAATCATGCATTTTCCCTCATAAAATATTAACCGGAGTCATTTATCGGCAGATTTTAATATGTAATTGAAAAGTGTGAAAGTTCCGTGCTCAACACAAATCAACCCAGGTAACTAATGGGTTTATTTGCACAAGAGTCCTTCGTCTACTGGATCTGGTAATTTAACAGCTACTTCAGTGCAATATCAATTGATTTCTCGTTGGGGCTCCCATTGACAAGAAGACACAGATGAGAATGCCATTTTTTTCAATAGAGCCCATTAACAACAAGCAAAAAGTCTCTGCCCACACTGCGAGCAGTCAAAGAAGCCAGACCTTGGCTTTCATAAGATACAGTACAAAGCATGGGCGACGAAGTGTCGATGGAATTCAGTCACCAACATTCCTTTCCATAAATGAACTCGTTTATTTCACCTTTGACATAAAAGTCCTGATTTGGGAGGTTTGTTTTTGTAATCAGAGTGACGAACAATCCCAGAAAACCCAATCAGATCTGATTATTATATGCATGTAATGGATAATACCATAAAGACATCAAACCCCTAAAGCAACCACTTGGGCACACGCTGGTGCTTGTCCGATGAGTTCCAGTTTTTCTCACCAGATGGCTCTTATCACCCTAATTTCCATGTTAAAATAATATTTCTAATCAAATTTGGGTTGGTGGCCGTAGCATCCAACAATCCACTAGGCCTGAGCCCAAATTGGTGAAGAATGACCAATTCATAAAGGTGCCAGGGCTGGATAAACCTGTTGGTTACATCCCTGTACATATGTACAGTAGTCTATCTAAATGTATAGCAGATACCCGAGAGACACATTGTGCGCAAGGGGACTGGCTGCTAAATGTTCCATATCACAAGAACTACTGAATGGAATCGTATGGAATTTTCACACATCATTGAGAAGACCCATAGCTATCATATAAAACAATTGGAGAAAGTTTCATTGAAAATTTCTTTGGGTATCACGTTTTTCTCAGAATGTCGGAAACCAAGTGGTTGCTTTAGGGGTTTGATCTCTTTATGATAATACCACTTTGTGGAAAGCCTGGCATGGCATTGGGCTTATTCACATGTTTGTTATGTCAGTGCAAGTATCATAATACGCCATGTTGCCCAATGAATGTTATTGTTTCTACACTTGATGAACGTTCTTGAAGTATCAACATCAAGTATCTTGGGTTACATATATTTATATCATTAGCCTGTTAGTCTGCAATTCACTTGAGATGTTCGTTAGATTGGTTATAGCTTTCAAGGTATTGTGCTTGACACACCCATAGATTTTTTACCGGCTATAACGAACCATTTATCAATTTGACAAGCATATTTACATTTATCTTTTGCAGTCAACATGTAATTCGTTCTACAATCATATTTCTTGTTAACAATGTATATTTATATTGACAATGCCATCTTTGAGGTCAATTTCGACGAATATGACCTACACCTACATTTCGACGAATTTTCCCTTTCCTTTTCCTTTAAATAAATATACTTAATGATTGTAAAAAATCTCTGATGCCTTGTAATATTCGAAAGAACAGAAAGTGAAGTAAGATTTGGCTTGGGGCCAAATACTTTCGCTTTGTGACTAGACAAGGTATACCACGTACTAGAAATCCAATAAGCCTCATCACAATGATTCAATTAATTATTTAATTCAGCAGCATCAAGCGGAGATTTTATAGTCATTGTGGTCACATGACTACGTCAGACCACGTGGCTCAGAGCCCCTTACACAAACCAGATGCCCCAACAACTTGTCACTAGTATTCAACGTACGTCAGGCTAGTGACTCGAGATCGTAAAATCCGAGACATAAACTAATGCAATTTCAACATACCAGGGTTCATAGTATTCGTACACAACGTGCACGTGTGCACTGTACGATGTACCGGCGGTGTGGCAAAGTTACAGTGAAGCAGAACGGATCCTTTTCATGCATTGATATCGAATGAACCAGGACCGCACCCCAGATACCTAAACACAGGCGCCCGAACGAAGTCGTATTGTGGCCACAAAACGAGAAGGACTGCATCACACATCATTTATCTCTTGTCGATGCGCTAAACATGAAACAGTGACGTGGTACATATCGTGCATATTGCAAACAACATCGTTAATTTCAGATCATCAATGAAATATATTGAGTGAATGATAAGTCTCTTTTAGTGCAAATGGTCATTAGCATATTTTAGCATATAATGACGAATAGAGCGAAGTGCATTTCATGAAGTTTGTTTGCATTGTCGGTCAATAACATTAAACAGGCATGACACTAATTATTTCATAGCGAGTTCTGTGAATGAAAAAATGAATGGTTTCATTGCTTTTTTATATCATGTATGCACATCAAACGGTATCCACGATTCCCGCGGATTTTTTACATGGTCAGGAATTGTCACTGTTTTCTGGACTCAGAAAATCGACCGACTGATCGCCACCGATCGGGATACAGACCAGAGTACTGTATAAGCATGTACTTAACCTTGTGTAAGAGCAGCATCGGTGATCGACTACGACAGGCTGTACGCAAAACTTTTACTAGCACAACAACAAAAAAGAAAAAAATTATGAGAAATTTTATCATGAAATGATGAGAATATACCACAATACATATAGAAGTACATCAGAGATGGGCTGACAATCTCCGCTGATGAAAGCGAAATCAGCCGCACGTATCAAGAATTGAGTGTGGTAATTAAGTCATGACGGGAAAATGAATCCAAGTCGCTTTTTATACTGACACAATGGCGATACAGAAAGCGCGTGGCGGTATCTATGAGGATTTACTTCTTTGTAGGTCGTAGGGACGCGTCACTGCAGACCGCTGGACCAAAACATGAATGTTTATCCAGTACACATCTACCACCATTGCAACGAACGGTTTTGCGCACGCGCGGACACGCGCACGAGCGTTCCTCGGGCTTTATGTTCCGACACGTGGCTGAGGACTGCAAGTTTGGGTGACGGCACAGCCACATCAGTCAAGGGGTCGAGATTGAAGGACTGGACTCATTTACCATATGGCGATGCGTACGTTCACTGGAAACCCTGACCATGAAAAAAGCTACAGGCATCAAGTCTGTACCAATATTGGAAAGCGTAAGAACCTGTCACCTAAAGATTGGTTGTGGCTCATCGTAATATCAAGGGTGCGTTTTAGTGAGTTATTAAACGTCATTTGAATGGTGGCCAAGAGGCACCGATGGTGCTCTCAATGAGGGAATGATTGTGGTATCACACTGTCAACTTCATTAATCACATAGAGAAGGGAAAATCGAAGGTACTATATTATGTATGTGCAATAAAGGTTTTTCATGTCCATCAACCTTTCGGCTTAGTATCAGTTACAAACATCAAGATGGAAACTACATGTATACATGTAGTTCATTTTGCCTATCCCGGCAATTCAGCTGATGCCAATCTTTTTTTATGTAACGCATTTTTCGTATAACTTATCACTGCTTTATTTGAAACATATCAGGTTACTCGCTGAGTACTGCTTCTGTTGTTTTCGTGACGACTTCTATGCTCCTGAGGTTCTTGTTGAAATATTCATGTGGTTTTAGTCTCCACTGTAATGAAGTCAATGGTCCCTGAAACCAAAGTCAATGGTCCCTGATCATCACAGATAATGGCTCCATGCATCAATTACAATTCAAGAAATACAGGTGTCTGCAGAAAGCACGTATCTGTTATCACGATCTCCATCGACAAAGTACCTGTCTCTAAACCCAGATGCATTGTCTTCTTTCATCGCCTCAGTACGAATATTCAATTTTTTTCATTAAATCAATTTTTGTCTGAAACCTCAAACACTTGTCAAATAGTTCAGTTCCCATTGATAGGCACTACGAACAAAGGGAGGGGTACTGGATCTGGTTTCTTAAACACTGGAAAAAACAAAATGCACGTGGCTTCGACTATTGTGATTGCCGAATATTGAAACAGGTAGAGATAACTGTCTTTGCAACAATGGATCTGGTCTCTACAAGTTGCCCTCGGAGGTGAAAGATGACTAAAGGTGCTGTTTACTTTTGACAACTTGAAAACTCTAATGTGCATATTACACACCAGAAATTAATAAAGATTTCAGGAAACAAAGAAATGGTATGAGGTCCGTACCGGCCATGGCCCACGAGTGTTGACATAGGGATGAACTTTAACACGTTGCCCACAAGAATGCATGTCAAGTGTTGCTGAGTCAGTACACTTGTTACTTGAACCTCGATTCAGAGTTTAAAAACATCGCTAAGAATCGACAAGTCCCTTTCCACCACGATATCCTCCACTTGACTTGACCAATCGTAATACTATGAAGTGCATTTTTTCATTATCTCTTGTTTTGATTTGGACTACATATTGTTCCTATTTCATGTACACGTACTTATGATGCATTGTACAAGACCCAGCAGCTGCTCAAGCCACACGCTGGATTGTTACAGCACCACGTCAATTTCTTTCGAGTTCAGGGTCTTTGCCCAGGACCTAAGTTAATTGAAAGCAATGGGAATAGTGAAATAGTGCTTAAGAAGTATTCGACACTTTTAATAGACAAACGTATTTTGTCAACAACGAAAATAAACCGCATTGTTGGTGCAAAAAATTACCTACACACCGTCGTGGAGATTCATGTGCCTCGCGACCCTACACAGAGAAAAGTCTCTGGAGGCTGGAGCACACAGTAACTGTCAAATTCGTACACAGTCTGATCTCATCATTGTCTGTTCTTAAAGATCGTCAACAAGGGTTGGGCTGGTCTATCAGGGCATTGCAAATAGAAACCAGCAAAAATCACTGCATCTAAGAGTCTACATCTCTCTTCAGCAAACAGGCTAAAGACATCATAAGTGCTTGGTAAAGAAGCTCCTGTACAACAAGGGTGTGGTAGCGTATCACCTGACCAAAGAAGTTGAGAACCGTCAATATGATTTATGGAAGACGCTTCTCTCAGTCTTGGTATGTTTCCATCAGTAAATCCTGGAAATGCTAAAGAGTTTTAAAATAATGAGAGACAGGTCGAAAGACATTTATCTACAGGTAAAATGAGTTATGGTTTGTGCTGTGTCGAACGAAGGAGGGCTCAAAACACTACACACAAATGTACCCAATCTTTGTTTCTGTTCAACTATTGTTTTCCCCACATCTTGTTTTCACAGGGTTTCGTTATTTCAGATTTACTTGTAATGTTGGGATCCAGCTCATTATACTTCTGGTAGCTCGACTTGAAAGTGCCAGCCTGAAGAAGACCCCGGTTGGGGTCGAAAATTCGCAAAATTTCTGGAGGACGACTTCGGTTATTATAACACACAAATGTACACTACACTATGTGCCATGTTTAATGGTTGCTAAACCATCACAACAACAAAAGTGACGACTCCTCATTACCGAAAGCATAAATTCTTATAGCTGAAGAACCAAAAGCACTACATAGGCTAACCGATACTGCCAATTCTACGTATCCATTGTTGTAGTCAACGACCAAAGAGACCATGTGGATACCAAGTACTTGTGGTTCAACCACAACTTCTTGCGATAAAACCCATGCTGTATGAGTCTACTTTCGGCTTAGTGAAGCAGTAACATCGACATCTCAAAGAAACACAATGTCCATTGCTTAGGGCAACAAAGATGAGATAGACCACTAGTAGCATATTGTCACAAATGGTCGCCAGATTGCGGACAGACGTTATTCAAGGGGACTGCTAGTTGGCGGTATGATTTGTGACACCATGGATCTAATCAAAAGATCTAAATGATACGAGGGCTTCAATGGTACGGGATGTTTGCTGGTAATGTTGGAAAGAAAATCAAGTATGGTTGCCTTCTTTCAACCTATACAAATTTTGTCGAATGTCTTGTAAGATTGGTAGATTGGTACTACTTTATCATATCATTGGGAATGTCCACCGGATTACGGTACCAGCAGCTTGACCATGAGAGGTTGCAAACGCAAATAAGCACCGAATACTTCCCAAAACGCACACGTACATTCAACACTTTTTTTATTGATCATAGCGTTGTTTTCATAATATTTCTCTTGCTTTGTACACGATCCAAAATGAGACTCCAATGTTTTGTCATCACATTCCGCCCCAAGATGCCCGCAGCTACCACACCTTAAAAACCTAATTAAGTCCTGAAGCAAATTATCAAGAGTAGAAAGTATAGCCAATTATGGAGTACTCGGTGTTCAGTACCAGAATATCCCCGAGGTTAATGACGGTGCTGTAGGTGAAATGAAATCTGACCAACCAGGGTTGACAAGTGCCCAGACATTGCTCCTAGGATGGACGCTTGCTAGGCGACTGCCTGAAGAAAGGCCAGACCTTTAGGGGAGGGAGAGTGAGGCGATTTTCGTAAATCTGACACCACGGACGCGTTTTTGTTTCCCGGGGGAGTGATTGCCATGGGCGGTTTATGCTTCTAGGTAAAGGCCTGCAGACATGCCTTACCCACAATCTGTAAGCAGAAGTTTTAATTTGGCTACATTTTCATTACCTTTTCAAAAATGTTAACACGAATTGACCCAGTGTTACAGCAAGAACATGATTGAGGCATCACTAAGGGATAATGATAGAGGGAAGGTTACTTAGTGAAAAGTTTTTGATGGCAAAATTAAACTGCCCCTTGGCAATGCTGACATGTTTCCTTAGGAGTAACAATCCATCATCACTTGATTAGGTATTTCAATCGAGTTTCGCTGATGTCAAGAAACTTGATAAGTCTGTTGTCGGGTGATTCCAATTTCTTGACTTAAAACTGAATATTTGATTAAGAAATTAGAAGGATTTGAACGTAAGACGAAACTGAGAGAAATCCTTCGCTGAGGATTAGAGGGTGCTTTGTTGAACGTCCGAGTTCGTGAAGATGAGTGGTTTAAAATGAGTAAGTAAACAGTTCGAAATATCAAGTCATTTAGAATATCAAGTGGATCGTATTTTGACTGTAATCCTGAACCAGTTACCTTATGGGTTTGTCAAATTGATGACTCAATGACTTATACATGTAGTACATGTATTGTGTTGGACAATTTTCTTCAACAGTCTTCAATTTGCCATCGCAAAACAATACCAAAAAATAAATTGAGTAAAATAGCTTTTCTGATAAAATATGTTTTAACTGGTGACATGGCCATACACTGATTGAAACTAATCAGGAATATAAAATTCAATGTTTTGTGGACCAACGCCGAATTGATATGACACACTGAAACGACAAACAAAATATCAAAAATTAAGGAATAACGCTACCAAAATAGATATAAACCTCTCTCACCGCGTGTAGCCAATTAAGATGGGCCAAGTTAATTATAACAGAGCCCGCGGTTTGACCTAAAGGCAGGCAATCATTGGTTCTCGAAGATCAACTGACCAAGAGACCACATGAAGTCCACCAACGGAACGACCTGACCACCTGAGAGGACAATCACAGAACAAAGCCGGCACGCGACAGACTTTTTTTTCGGGCAAAATACCATCGTTATTGGAGCGTTGGGGAGTCTTAATGGTACAAATGCATGACTTTGAAAAGGTCTGTTGGATGTCCTTCCCAGAGACAAAAGATTTTAATGGCCGCAATGAATCTATAGAGGTCGTTTAATATCACAGCAACAGTCATATTAAACAGGCGCCTAATTAATCTAGTCTATGGAGAAGCGTTGTCATTTCTTGGCTGGGGTTCTAACACCCGTTGAAAATGCTATCAAATATGGTTTTCCTCATTGGGCTAAGAATCAAAACTGTTATGATTCGTCATCAGACTATTTGACATTTAGGAGGTACATTTGATATAAAATTTTTGCTAAGAAACAGCAGTGTGCAATGAAGGCCAAAAATGGGAAAATACTAATGCATATTGTAATATACTATTTCACTGAACCACTTCTCCAATGCATAATGTAATATACATTGTACTGTTTCACTGAACGACTACTCTAATGCATACTGTAATATACTGTTTCACTGAACCACTACTCCAATGCATATCGCAATACTGTTTCACTGAACCACTTCTCCAATGCATATTGTAATACATGTATACTGTTTCACTGAACCACTTCTCCAATGCATATTGTGATATAGGCTACTGTTTCACTGAACCACTACTCTAATGCATATTGTAATATACTGTTTCACTAAACCACTACTCCAATGCATATTGTAATATACTGTTCACTGAACAACAACTCTAATGCATATTGTAATATACTGTTTCACTGAACCATTACTCCAATGCATATTGTAATATACTGTTTCACTGAACAACTACTCCAATGCACATTGTAATATACTGCTTCACTGAATAACTACTCACCAATGCATATTGTACTGTACTGCTTCACTGAACCACTGGGATGATGACTTCTGTAGAGTCACTCTTTACAAAAAGAATCCAAGTCTTTATTTCCACAACTCTGAAACAATAAAAATGATCAGCAATTTATCATTTCTAAACGACACTGAGAAAAAGCAATCAAATAATACAGCCAACTGCTGCTGCTCTCCCTGAGCTATAATCAGAAAAATAAATGTTATATGTCAACAGGATAGCTTCAAATTTGAATCCAAAAACTTCTTTGAATATAAAACGCATTAAACATGCATTGCTTCATTAAATATTTCATCAAATGCTTATGGAAAAATAATACGATATTTCTCAGAATCAGCGTTTTGTCTTCATGTTGATGAAAAGCCTCGGCAGCGAGAGCTCTTGTCAAATAGCAGATCCATTGTCAAAGAAATGGCTCAAATTTCTTTCCAAATATTCCACGCAGCCAGTCATTAACGTTCAGAGCATGAAACATTTCGGCTCCAAAGGCTGATATGTAAAGATTTCTTCAAGACAGAGGAACATTTTTGTACAGAATCCAGCACCAAACCCATATTAGTTGTACTATGTGGGTTTGTCAAATTGATGACTTATCACAACTGAACGAGTATTGTGTTTCACATGCACCTATATATTCATCAATGGTAAATACACTCTTATCAAACGGTTATCATCATTCCTATACATGTACCTCATTTCGCGGAGCCTGAGCCCCTGTTTATAGTAAGGAGTAGAATCTCAACCACATTTCGTGTCAAGAATACATCGTTTTTAGGACATATAAATTGAAATTGAATTGTTATACATTTTAGAATGGTGTTTCTTTACCGGTAAGTAATTTCAACAGGTCCAAGTACCAAAAGTACGAACCACTTATTAGTTTTAAACCTCCTGACATCATTGCAAGGTCAATGGAAATGCTCACTTGAAAAAAAGGCCGAGGTCAGAAAGACCATTCTTCAAGAAATATCCCTACTTGAAACAATTTTATGTCCTCATACATTTAAAATTTCTTCTTTCAAGTATTTTTTCAGGTGTTGTCATGATTTTCAGTTGTATTCTAGGTACATTATAAAATACGGGTACAAAATATGGTACTGAATCAGACTTTTTAAAAGTCTACATCTAAAATGTCTTCCTTGGGGCAGATTACACGAGACTGTAGACAAGGAAACAGTCATGTGCAAAGAAAAAAATCCAACCACACCCTTCGCTAATTAGACCACATTGCTATCGTGCCTTTGCTTAATCCGCTGTTGATTTTATATTTTGTCCGCAGCTGCCATCTGACCATTCAAGGTCATCAAGCGTTTTACTTTCCACAACACATAGAAATCGCTCATTAAGTGAACTTCTAGCTGAGGCTGATCGTCGCCAATTTTTTGTCCATACGTTTACCGCGAAACGAATCTTATCCGCTGAGGTTATAGGAATACTGTGATTTTAAAATCAGATCACTACTCTTGGTAAACAAAAAGATATTTTTCCTTTGTATTCTTATACATGTAACCAAACATGAAATATCATGCAGGACACATGTAATGTAGAAATCAGAAGTATAAATTTACAGTTGAAATCCGTGATACCTCCATGAAATTACCCTTTGTAAGATTATATGACATTCATGAACACTAAAAGACAAATAGATTTGGAGACACACGCCAAACGGACATTATCGTCATATCAACCTGAAATCTGTCAACGTCGAGAGGACAAATAGAGTCGCGAAAGTGGACAGGTCTGGTCGAAAAGTGGTAACTGTCGGTGTTGGTGAATGAGTTTGGTCAGCGGATGTGACAAACTGTGGCCATCAAACCTCTTTGTGTTCGACTCATCAAGTCAAGTGGCATCAAGTATGGGTCAGTTTGCGCTTCCGTACCCTGTCAGCCGTCTTTCTATTTGCCCCAGGCTCATCATTATAAAGTCAAGAGTGATTTGACCATTGTTGAAAGTGGTGAAATTTGTGGTGGACAATGGCTCTTCGATGACCAGCGTTGGTTGATTCGTCAGATGCCGATGGTCGAAGATCAGCTGTCGGCAAATGTTGAACGACATCAGTGAGGTTAACAGTCAGTTGCTATAGGAGAATGATGTTCAAGAATGACCTAATAACATGAAATTCAATTGTAATGGTCATCATTGTGATCAATGGAACGGTTGCAGATGTGACAACAGAACCAAACATGCGGTGCGATTCCGAGGAAGGGCCAATGTATGGACATTCTACATGTATACCAAGACTGGCAACCCAAGATAACCTAGTAAGCATGCACCGCTGCGTTGAACTGCAACCTCTAGACGCAGATGCTGTGAAAACTGCCTGGTAAGGGGATCCTCAGTTGACATCGAAACCAAGGAACCTGAATTTTAAGGAGGGAACCTACAACTCAAGACTAGATATCTACAAAGTGCACTTCGTGAGACCATTTTGGGCGGACTCAGACACACTGAAGGTTCAATGTGAAGAACAGGGAGTGAGAAATGAAATTTATGAAGAAAAAGCCAACAATTCAGAAACAGGTACAACAATAGATCACGAGAATGTCCGACCTGGTCTTTGATAATTCAACGCGTGGCTTACTTGGGGATTGTTATTGTTCAACTACAAAAAGCATAAGAAGACAATTTCAAGCATGATTTGGCCTCTTAGAAAACGATGCTACCGTGTGCTCAGTGGATGCTGAGGCATTGAAAGGCGAACAGCAAGAGCAAATGTTTACTTTGGCCGCCCGCCGATCTGACCCCTCTGCTCATCGAAGGCACCAGTCAGAGTGTTTCATGTTTCGTTGACAGATGAACAAAACGCTCTAAAATAAAATTTAGGATTAGATTTTCGCTCGAGCAAACTTTAGTAAGAACCAGTTGATGCTCAGCAATTGTGTTCCATTGCTTTCTTATTACAATCCATAGGGTTGCATGTTTGCGAAAGGTCTTTACCCGTGAATATATTTTCTGTCCAACAATGGTTATTAATCTGTTAATTCTTGCTATTTGAAATCCGCAGAAAAAATGTTCTTTGTATCAGTTCAATGCAAATGGTTTCAAGTGTCAGTTAGAAGCAGAGTGGCTGAGTGTACCAGAGTCTCAGTCTTAAAATCTACCACACACTACGATATTCCTGAACATGTGTACATGTACATGACGTCACTATGAATTACGTGTGCCGCCCGGATACATATTTGTAATGCTGCTCACATTTTGACACACGAGATGACCGAAAAAAGGCCCAAACATAAGACCTACCCATTGATTTTACGTGATGAATGTCAATGTATTGTACACATGTAGCAGACATGTATACATGTAGTAGGCATGTATAAAACGTTCATGGTCATTCCATCATCAGACAGCCAGTCCACGACAATAATACAATGAACAAACAGTACATCATGCATGTAATAAAACCCAAATAAAATTGCTACAGTACAAGATAAAACAGGCTTAGAAACACAACCAATACTGAAACTATTACAAGATATGATTTCCTTTTCATATATTTTGCTCCACCTCGTAGTTGCCCCATCTTTCAGGTGTCGGTCATAACTCAACCATCAATGAGCCCATTTACAACACGAAAGTCATCAATTATTGTTGATTAGCCTTTGCTATGATTATATTAGATTCATCATGAATATTTAATTGTCTCCCACAAATACATCTTCCGTCAATCTAGCTATGATGACTGTCTGATCTTCTCGGAATCAGCCAGTTAAGTTCCGTCCCCATAGCCATCTATTGTCCCCATCCATCGAGGCCACGCCCTGACTCGTTTCAGAGTGATCTGAACTTCTTTTAGAAGTCCCACTGCCGCATCCACACAATGCATCCTCAGGACTGCACAATGGGTCACCAAGCACGCGGCAGCTTCTCTATTTATTTCAGCTCCAACCGCTTTTAAACTAGTGTACTTGCATATGTTGACGCTGCAATAACAATCAAAATCATAATAACAATTGGCGGTAAAGCGCTGAACGGGATTCTGCAGGACCCGTGATTGACTGGCGCGCTATCAAACACGTGGTGACAATAGGAGAGGAGGACATAAAAGCTGGCTCGTGCCACGATCACGCATTCAGAGACGAAACATCGAACTATCAACATTGCAGAGGAGAGATCAGGTCAGCATTGGGTGACAGATTATTTCACAGAACGTTTCAATCACGACAACTGAATGACGAAATCGAATTCGGAGGAGGCTTTCAAACGATCGGACATATTCAACCCGTTCTTTTCACAGCCGAAGGAAAATATGTCGCGATCATTCTTCGTGGATTCTTTAATCGTGAAAAAGCCAGGGGCGCAAGATTCGCAACCCTCGCTCCTTACAAGTTCTCAGATCTCTCATCATGATCGTCCGCTGATGCATGGGTTACCGGGTTATCCATTCCACTGCCATCCCCGTTCTCAGACTGACCTGTTCGGAGTATGCTGCCCTCTCTGTATTCGGACCCCAACGGCGGGGATAGTGCCAGTGACAGCTTCATCTGTATCTGTGATAAAGCCTATCTCTACATCCTTGGCCTCTCTGGCGTCAACCACAGGACAATCTATACAGCCGTCCTATCGCAGTCCGCCTCGACCATCGTCGATCTCACTGCCCACGTCCCTTACTCCAAGAACCCAGTCACCTCCACCTCGAGAACGGCTATCGGATCCGATCAGATTCAGATATATGAATTTAGGTAAGTCCCTTCAGCTTTTTTTTTTACATTTGGTAAAACGGTCTTGCATACAATCTTGATCGACGGACTTTGGCACTTCCAAAGGGTTGGGCAGCTTCTTTTGTATGAGGTAGTTGTTTGGGGATTGAGAAGAGAAAATTTTCGATCAAACTGACTGAACGATTTTACATAAACAACTGAAGATGCTGTCTGCTGGTCATCAGACTCTGGTGGTACACTTGGTTACACGGTCCGGTTACGTATAGATTGATGGGTTTCTAACGCCGGATTAAGGAACCCTATCTTTAAAGAAACGCTGCTGTAATTGCAGCTTCTTGAGAATCACGCAGCCAGAGCCATGTTCGTATATGAAGTTGTTCAGATTGATCTTCTAGACATGCAGGCATTCTGACAGCTCCACGAATCTGCTGAAGTGAATGGAAGCTACAGGTTTTCCGCTGCTTGACAGCTACTGGCACCTGGCGGGATCACGACGAACCAGAAACGAGCATTTCTCTGGTATTCTCAATTGCTGTTCCAGCTGATAAGTTGAATAGACATTTTCACACTAGCACGACTTGGTCTCTTGTAAAGGAGCAAGGGACACCCTTTGCCGGTGAGCTTTTAATGTTAATCAAAGCAGTTGCCGGTTGACGATGTGGCTAGGGGAAACTCTGGTGACTTGGGCCAAGGATAGGTCAGTCTTTGCTCCAGTATTTTTTGAGTACAGAGTAGTGCCAGATGATTGGCAAGGGATGCAAGGGATTTCAAATTCACGTTATAGATAGACCGTGATGTCATGCACAATTATCCTAAAGGCTATCCTTCATTTTTCTTTCTTGACAATGTGATAGTCAATATTCCATTGAGAGACTACTGTATGTCTTTGAGAGGCCGTTTGAATGACCGTGTTCTATTCTGCCATCAAGGAGCCGTACTGCCTCCTGCAGAGCGTCCCTGCTATAGGCCTGAAGCCATTCTGTCTGCTGCCACCTTGGAAAACAACGGACACAATGGACCATTCTTTCTTGCCTCATAATATCTAATCCTTAAAAAGCAATTAAAAAGAATACGAATCCTTTATCAGGGCACACAAATTGGCCATGGTCGAATTGAAAGGGACACGATGCTTGGAATTGGGTATCGTAGCATTGCCCTTGGGAAGAAAATTTCCAATTCTCTTCAGCGAATGAAAGAATAAAGAAAACTGAATAACGACCTTCATGGCCGGCTCCCAATGTTTGCAACTTGGCTGCTTCACCGCAAAATGCACTAGGACGCCGCATCGGGTCGGTGGCAGGTTCTTCAACAAATTTGTCCAAGAGAACCATATTTACTTTCCCGTCTAAAAGCCCCGTGTCATATTTTGATAAAAAGGACCTCGATTCTAATGTATTTGGTCCTTACTCCAAGAACCCAGTCACCTCCACCTCGAGAACGGCTATCGGATCCGATCAGATTCAGATATATGAATTTAGGTAAGTCCCTTTAACTTTTTTTACATTTGGTAAAACTTGGTCTTGCATACAATCTTGATCGACGGACTTCTGTCACTTCCAAAGGGTTGGGCAGCTTCTCTTGTGGGAGGTAGTTGTTTGGGGGTTGATCAAGAGGAAAACTTCGATCAGCAAACTGACTGAACGATTTTACATAAACCATTGAACTAACATGCTGTCTGCTGATCATCAGACTGGTGGTACAGCTGGTTACACGGTCCGGTTACGTATATTGATGGGTTTCTAACGCCGGATTAAGGAACTCTATCTTTAAAGAAACGCTGCTCTAAAGGCAACTTCTTGAGAATCACGCAGCCATAGTCATGTTCGTATATATGAAGTTGTTCAGATTGATCTTCTATGCATTCTGACAGCTATGAATCTGCTGAAGTGAATGGAAGCTACAGGTTTTCCGCTGCTTGACAGCTACTGGCACCTGGCGGGATCACGACGAACCAGAAACGAGCATTTCTCTGGTATTCTCAATTGCTGTTCAAGCTGACAAGTTGAATAGACATTTTCACACTAGCACGACTTAGTCTCTTGTAAAGGAGCAAGGAACGCCCTTTGCCTGTGAGCTTTTAGTGTCAATCAATAAAGCAGTTGCCGGTTGACGATGTGGTAGGAGAAACTCTGGTGACTTGGGCCAAGGATAGGTCAGTGTTTGCTCGAGTGCTCGAGTATTTTTTGAGTACAGAGTAGTGCCAGATGATTGGCAAGGGATGCAAGGGATTTCAAAATCACGTTATAGATAGACCGTGATGTCATGCACAATTATCCTAAAGGCTATCCTTCATTTGTCGTTCTTGACAATGTGATAGTCAATATTCCATTGAGAGACTACTGTATGTCTTTGAGAGGCCGTTTGAATGACCGTGTTCTATTCTGCCATCAAGGAGCCGTACTGCCTCCTGCAGAGCGTCCCTGCTATAGGCCTGAAGCCATTCTGTCTGCTGCCACCTTGGAAAACAACTGACACAATGGACCATTCTTTCTTGCCTCATAATATCTAATCCTTAAAAAGCAATTAAAAAGAATACGAATCCTTTATTGGGGCACACAAATTGGCCATGGTCGAATTGAAAGGGACACGATGCTTGGAACTGGGTATCGTAGCATTGCCCTTGGGAAGAAAATTTCCAATTTCTACAGGTGTTTGAAATCGTATTGTGGTGAACATTTTGGCAACTTGCAGAAACTACTTGTAGAAAGTACGGTATACATGTAGCTTACAAAACATTTGGAATGTAAACGTGCATGACCAGCGACTGGCACTTTGTTTCGAAGACCTCAAGAGATGAACAACGTCGACGAAGGTTTCCGTATTAACACCATCTCGTTGACTCGTGGGTTCGCCTTTTGAATCAAGGGCAGCCACATACATGTACCAGTCTCTTTCCTGGCAATCACGTCAATGGAAATAATGTTAGATTACTCTCTGGTATATAGTTTCTATGACATCGACTGTGATAAAGTGATGTGGTCCTCTTGAATAGCAGTTGACCAAAGAGTAACTCATGCCAAACACTGTCGAATGCTAACGGTGTGTCCATTCTTTTATCTTTTCAGGTGTTAACAACTCCAGTGATGACCTCCACAGCAGCAAGAGAATAAGGACAGCCTTCACAAGTACACAGCTCCTTGAACTTGAACGTGAGTTCGCATCCAATATGTATCTCTCCCGATTGAGAAGAATCGAAATAGCCACTTATCTCAATCTCAGCGAAAAGCAGGTCAAGATCTGGTTCCAGAATCGACGCGTCAAGTACAAGAAAGAAGGAACGTCAGAACGGAGGGAAAAATGCCGCTGTTTGCGTACGTGTTCCTCTAAGCCCGGGAAGGGAAAAATCAGTAAGGAAGGAGAGGAGTTTGAGAAGCATCATCACAGGGAGGACTGCACTAAGTTACATTCTGATTCTGATGATATGGACTCTGAGGACATTGATGTGAGTGACCATGATTCACATCTTGAACTTGACTGTGACCTCATGGAAAATGACAATGAACAATCAAGGGAGGTTCAAAAACAACAGGTGGCCACTTAGTATGTTTTTTTATTTATATCAGAGGACAGGGACACGGACAAAGTCAACGTCGATATGTATAGTTTGAGAATTGAACTGTCAGCAGATGTATGATTTGTAGGGCAAACAGTAACACACTTGGCATGGAAATTTCAACGTGGTGGAAGGTAGGCCCACTATTGAAAACTGTGAGGGCAAATGCGAGTCAGAACGCATGAAATGCACTGATAGTACATCCGTTGTACATGTAGCAACTGATGAGCCATACAGTGTGTGTCAACATAATCCAGCGATATACCAATCCAGATTGCAGAAGACTACTGTCAAGCAAAACCATGACGCTTCAGTCAAGGCTTCGCTGACTCTGTGGTCGACTTTCCAAGTTGAGTTTGGCTTGGGACAGAAACAAGAGACCCAATGGCTCTTTAGATTTTGACAAACCTGAGCATTGCCCAGTTAATCCATTCATGGATGGTTCTCGGCCAATAGGCCTACAGTGCATTTTTTGAATGTCTGCCTGCTCCAATGACGTGTGAATCATTGCTCAACTAACTATGCATTTATTATTCTTTTGTGCAATAAGAATTACTTCATGGATATTCAGTCATTTGGTAGGTGAGCTGATGTGAGAATTCATTGGTGTATATACTGCAGAATACATTTTGTAAAGCTTTGTAAATAGTGGAATTGCTTCCTCAAAAATTATCCAGGCTTCTACTACCTGTTCCAGTGTTATTAGGCCATTTATAGGACACAGACATGGTGTTTTCAGTATTGAAGGGAATATCGTTATATTTTTTGATTTTGTGAGAGGGACATTCAGTACGGTAGCGACGAGGCCACGGTTTTTTGTGGTGGTGATGAGAGGCATATTGCCTTGATTGTGCGCTTTCTTTTGTGGAAAATGTAACCAACAGTCACAGTGTAAAAAATATTTTTTGGTCGTTACATGCCCAATAATGTGCTGCAACACCGAGTGTTGACAAATAACATGTATTCAGTGTGTACACCATGCAGCCTCTTCCATGTAAACATATCTCAAACTGCTGCATGTTTTTAATGAAATTGTCATACCTTATAACACATTCCACATTTACCAATTTATTTTTGAATTTGTTCGTTGCTCAACTGTTACCAGGGTGGGTCTATGCATTTATACATGTACATTACATTTTAATACATTCCAAAACTAGTGGCCTTAAATGTTAAAAATCATTGTTGTTCATTCCTTCAAAAATATTTTTTCAAGCTCTCATAAGTGCCTTGCAATAGATTCCTGCCAAGATGGCATAAGGTCCATTTTTAAGAAGAGTAAATCCCTTACTTCTGCAACACGTCAAGAAAATTGTTGACGACACATAAATGAAACTGGACCTTAACCAAAGTTTTATTCTCATCCCCTCAATATTCATGGATATTCGACTCGTCTAGCTCAGATGGTTCTGTGCCTGTGTGTTTTATGGAAAATGGGCAAATTTGCTCTTTTCTCCACTGCTTGAATGTTGAAAACACAAAATCGCTATTTATTATGTATATATGCAAGTACATGTATAGTCATATTTGAAAGTTATATTGTTCAATAAAGAAGTGCAGGATAATTGCAAATAAAGATATTTTTCTCTTCCATATTTCTTCGACCAGAATATTAAGATCTCTCTAGCCCTTCAGGATTGTGTCTATGCAGTGGGAGAGCATATACACACGGGTCCCGATTTTAATATCGTCACGTCCCTGACAAATTCTAGTGAGGCTTTCATATTTGTGGACTGTTTCTACGTCTTCTGGTAGGAGGCTTATGCGACACTATCAGTTGTTGCAGCGTTAGATACGGTGTGAAATATCTCCAGGCACCGTCAAAATTCTCGAGAAGGGAGATAGATCCACTTGATGACTTATTAGCTCTAATTAATATTTTTTCAAAGCCTCATTAGCAGTGGACACGTGCACAGCCAATATCAATGAAACGTTATCATGAATTTACCATAAATATTTGAAGCGATAAAATTCGATTGTCGGTCGGCATCGTTTGTGACCAGTTTGATTAATGAGGTTAATTTATCAAAATGGTACAAGGCTACGTCAGAATCTCGTGCCATCCGAAAGAAGTTTCATCCGGAGGATTGAGATTTTGATCCCCAAGGTCAGTTTTAATTGTTCTTTTTGCCTTCAACAGAAGAATGATATTATACCGTGAAGAATGAGTCCTTCATTATTGTTCAGCCAAAACGGTTACCAAGATGGGCTTGTCTGTGTGATAGAAAAACTTCAACTGGTACAAGGTAATCGCTTAAATAATTACAGCTGCATTTGTCGACCTGGGAAGGTGGACAAATAGGAAATCAAAGAAAAACTAGATAATGAGTTTTGATGGATGTCATGAGGGTGAATAAGGCATCGGTGATGGTGGTGGGGTTCTGAGTCCCTATCGTTAGCTAGAGGTGCATCCATAATGTGATTCGATAAGAAATCTACGAGCCTTATGCAGAAACCCCGCATACTGAATGACACAGACATCATTGACCCTCTTAAAAACTTTTGTTCAAAATGGTTTCTTGTGGTAGGAGTACGCCAAAGTTTATTTTATGTCCTACATCCTAAATGTACCATTTTGTGAAAAACGGACCTCATTATCAGACCATGTTCCTTTGGTTTGTTTTAGTATGTGGCTTCTGTTTACTAGCGCATTTATGGGATAAAGCTACAATGACACATACAAAGGCACCATATACTATCTAGTGGAATCCAATACACATGGACATGTATGTACAAGATCTGATGATATAAGTGGAATTTATTCGGGTGTCTGATAGTGGAATTTATTTGGGTACAAGTCAGAAGACTGCATGTCACTGAAGTGGTGAGGAGGGGTTTGACCCATAGCGGTGATCATCAAAAGTAGGAGTCCTTTCACTGAAACATATCATTTTCTTTCTTTTATCAAACCGTAATTGTTGTAAAGCATATCGCTTCAAGACGAAGCAATCTTGTTATCCACCATTGCATGAATCACTGCCCAATGTTTCGAGGGTTTGGCCGCAGGCTTGCCCTTGACTTGTGCGCTGAACCCTCGGAGGTGTACATGTATAATGTTCCCGGGCGCCCTGGGCGAGGTCTCTTGGTGTCATCTTAGCCCGAGGAGTGTCCCAGGTACCCGAGCACCTCGCTGTAATCGGATCCCCAAGAATGGTTGCTTGGGATCCAGAAGGGACTGGTAGCAATTGTTTGGGTCATCCTACCTCTGTCGTGACACAGGTATTTAATGAAATACAATACGTCTACTTCATTGGCGGCAAACACACGGGTAAAGCACTTGGTTCACATGTAATTATTATTCCTTTATTGTTGAGGCCACAAAAGAATGTTTTTGAATATGAAATTATGGTTATTTGCGGAGCAATTTCTACAATTGTGAAGCTAATGATACCATTGGATTACAAATATGGAATATGAAATAGCTTTCCGTCGTTAATTGGCAGAGCATTTTATAGTGATGTTCTTATTTGTCTTCTTCCGTAAAAGTTGCTTATTACATTTCGGTTATAGACTGAATATTAAGAAAATTGACTCCTCAAGATCTTCTGTCTTGAGATTAAGCCACACAAGACGAGACAAACCTTCTGTCTTTCTCACTAGCCATGCTTCAGCAGCTTCAATAATCAGACGATCGTAGGAAACCTATCTTAGGCAGTTGTTGCCATGCAGAATGAGAAACCTACCTTGAACCATGCTCCTTCTTATCCAGACCCGAAGGGAATTTTCATTCGTTAGCCAACATCTAAAATTTGCAACAGTGAGTTTTATTCACCCCATTCAGCGGGTCAAGGTTTGTCCCCAAAGTAGCCATCAGCGATGCTTAAATTGTAATTGATCCATGCTCAGGTCAGTTCCTTTCCGAGATAAATCTCAATGTTGAGCCACTCAAATTCATCAATAGGTTATGGCAAAAAAGAAATCTCAAAGGATGGATTGACCCACGTCTTAATGAAGATTTTATCAGCTCTGTTCTTTTATGAAATGTCCCTATTACAACAAAGAGTCTGATATTTAAACGGCAGTGATTCTCCGTGACCGCTCAACTGGGAATTGATGGACCCACTTTGAGCTTCGTAAGATTACGAAAGCGTGCCTGAGACGGGAGATACTGGTGTTTAGAAGGGAATTTATTGCACAACACGTGGCGATAAACGGGGTGTAATATACCCAGGGGAATGATCGAAAAGTATACAATATCGAATGATATCCTTCCCCAGGATAGAGATCACCTGCATTCAAGGAGGCTAATGCGACATACCAAGGCCCTCTTGAGTCGCCCACCCTTCCCCTGGCACACTGGATTGATTCGCAGCGACTCTTCCCTCAAGAAATACTCCAATACCAAATAATATTTCACGGTTAATCTAGCATCCTCAGGTGGCCATTGAGAGGCTGGTGCTCGGCTTCATCGGTTAGCCTCCGGGGTCATGACGTCACGTCGGCAATAGGCTATAAGTCGCGATGTCAATATCGCGAGTTAAGCTATTGTATTTTACTACTGTTTCGTTGCCCATTATTGCATAGCTGAGACAAAGGCTCTCCTGGTCACAAACGATGCCGACCGACAATCGAATTTTATCGCTTCAAATATTTATGGTAAATTCATGATAACGTTTCATTGATATTGGCTGTACACGTGTCCACTGCTAATGAGGCTTTGAAAAAATATTAATTAGAGCTAATAAGTCATCAAGTGGATCTATCTCCCTTCTCGAGAATTTTGACGGTGCCTGGAGATATTTCACACCGTATCTAACGCTGCAACAACTGACAGTGCCACATAAGCCTCCAACTAGAAGACGTAGAAACAGTCCACAAAATATGAAAGTCTCACTGGAATCTGTCGGGGACGTGACGATATTAAAATCGGGACCCGTGTGTATGCTCTCTCACTGCATAGACACAATCTTGAAGGGCTAGAGAGATCTTAATTTTTGGTCGAAGAAATATGGAAGAGAAAAATATCTTTGCAATTATCCTGCACTTCTTTATTGAACAATATAACTTTCAAATATGACTATACATGCATATATACATAATAAATAGCGATTTTGTGTTTTCAACATTCAAGCAGTGGAGAAAAGAGCTAATTTGCCCATTTTCCATAAAACATACAGGCACAGAGCCATCTGAGCTAGACGAATCGAATATCCATGAATATTGAGGGGATGAGAATAAAACTTTGGTTAAGGTCCAGTTTCAGTTACATGTATGTGTAGTGAACATTTTTCTTGTAGAAGTAAAGGTTTACTCTCCTTAAAACTGGACCTTATGCCATCCTGGCAGGAATCTATTGCAAGGCACTTATGAGAGCTTGAAAAAATATTTTTGAAGGAATGAACAACAATGAGTTTTAACATTTAAGGCCACTAATTTTGGAATGTATTAAAATGTAATGTACATGTATAAATGCATAGACCCTGGTAACAGTTGAGCAACGAACAAATTCAAAAATAAATTGGTAAATGTGGAATGTGTTAGAAGGTATGACAAATACATTATAAACATGCAGCAGTTTGAGATGGAAGAGGCTGCATGGTGTACACACTGAATACTTGTTTGTCAACACTTGGTGTTGCAGCACATTTTTGGGCATGTAACGACCAAAAGATATTTTTTACACAGTGACTGTTGGTTACATTTTCCACAAAAGAAAGTGTACAGTACACAATCAAGACAATATGTCTCACATCACCACCACAAAAAACCGTGGCCTCGTCGCTACGTACTGAATGTCCCTCTCACAAAATCAAAAAATATAACGACACCCTTCAATACTGAAAACACCATGTCTGTGTCCTATAAATGGCCTAATAACACTGGAACAGGTAGTAGAAGCCTGGATAATTTGTGAGGAAGCAATTCCACTATGTACAAAGCTTTACAAAACGTATTTTTGCAGTATATACACCAATGAATTCTCACATCAGCTCGCCTACCAAATGACTGAATATCCATGAAGTAATCTTATTGCACAAAAGAATAATAAATGCATAGTTAGTTGAGCAATGATTCACACGTCATTGGAGCAGGCAGACTTTCAAAAAATGCACTGTAGGCCTATTGGTCGAGAACCATGCATGAATGGATTAACTGGGCAATGCTTAGGTTTGTCAAAATGTAACGAGCCATAGGGTCTCTTGTTTCTGTCCCAAGCCAAACTCAACTTGGAAAATCGACTACAGACAGAGTCAGCGAAGCTTTGACTGAAGCTTCATGGTTTTGCTTGAAAGTAGTCTTCTGCAATCTGGATTGGTATATCGCTGGATTATGTTGACACACACTGTATGGCTCATCAGTTGCTACATGTACAACGGATGCACTATCAGTGCATTTCATACGTTCGGACTCGCATTTGCCCTCACAGTTTTCAATATGGGCCTACCTTCCACCACGTTGAAATTTCCATGCCAAGTGTGTTACTGTTTGCCCTACAAATCATACATCTGCTGACAGTTCAATTCTGAAACTAGACATATCGACGTTGACTCTGTCCGTGTCCCTGTCCTCTGATATAAACATCAACATACTAAGTGGCCACCTGTTGTTTTTGAACCTCCCTTGATTGTTCATTGTCATTTTCCATGAGGTCACAGTCAAGTTCAAGATGTGAATCATGGTCACTCACATCAATGTCCTCAGAGTCCATATCATCAGAATCAGAATGTAACTTAGTGCAGTCCTCCCTGTGATGATGCTTCTCAAACTCCTCTCCTTCCTTACTGATTTTTCCCTTCCCGGGCTTGGAGGAACACGTACGCAAACAACGGCATTTTTCCCTGCGCTCTGACGTTCCTTCTTTCTTGTACTTGACGCGTCGATTCTGGAACCAGATCTTGACCTGCTTTTCGCTGAGATTGAGATAAGTGGCTATTTCGATTCTTCTCAATCGGGAGAGATACATATTGGATGCGAACTCACGTTCCAGTTCAAGGAGCTGTGTACTTGTGAAGGCTGTCCTTATTCTCTTGCTGCTGTGGAGGTCATCACTGGAGTTGTTAACACCTGAAAAGATAAAAAATGGACACACCGTTAGCATTCGACAGTGTTTGGCATGAGTTAGTCTATTCTTTGGTAAACTGCTATTCAAGAGGACCGCATCACTTTGTCCCAGTCGATGTCATAGAAACTATATACCAGAGAGTAATATAACATTATTTCCACTGAAGTCATTGCCAGGAAAGAGACTGGTATGTGGCTGCCCTTGATTCAAAAGGCGAACCCACGAGTCAACGAGATGGTGTTGCGGAAACCTTCGTCGACGTTGTTCATCTCTTGAGGTCTTCGAAACGAAGTGCCAGTCGCTGGTCATGCACGTTTACATTCCAAACGTTTTGTAAGCTACATGTATACCGTACTTTCTACAAGTAGTTTCTGCAAGTTGCCAAAAATGTTCACCACAATACGGTTTCAAACACCTGTAGCTGCTGCTACTGATTTCAAAGATCACTACAAATTGGGGAGCAGACCTGCTCGAAGAAAAGGCCGAGATATGGATCTCAAAGACTGGGACGTGATCTCCAACTACAATCACGACAGCCATTGTCAACGAAGAATAAATGAGGCGAAAAGGAAGATGCTGGACAAAAACAATTTCGAAGATGAGAGGGATGCCTTTGTGAGGCGAGTCAGTCTGGTGACGTGGCTTTTCAGTAGGTGTTGAAGGAGAGTACAGGGAGGGTGAATCGGGAGAGTGTCTTTCACACGCGGAAGTAGCAAAGGGCGTCTTGAACTGGCTGACAGCTCGGAACTTACTTTCAACACTTCAATCAATTTTTTTCATGTTTTTGTTGTGTCGACAAAGAGTGTAGCAGCTTTTGTAAAAGAGGTTATACCTCTTGGTGTGAACCACGAGTTTCTGCATGTGCATATTTGTAAAGGAACGTGCGTTCTGCTGACAAACAGTGAAGTGGAACATTTATTAAAATTGTTTTGTGTCCTGCAGGAGGGATGGACCAAGTATTCATCTCAAAATGAAGTAGATCATTTTCACAAGATGACAAGAGGAACTTGATTAGCTCATCATGAAGATCTTCTTGATGGCAACTCCGACTAGGATAGCAGCAACCATTTAAAAATGAAACAAGGAGATGTACGTACATGTACATGACAAGATACCGTGCCCAGAGTTAGCGGCAGACCTTTCGCAGCTTGTTTTTTTTTCTTGGCAGGATGGCAGAGAATACCGATTGGAGAATCAAACAGAATCGTTGCACGAACTTAATATACGGACTTCGAAAAGAAACATGTTCTTTTTACTGGGACGTTGATCGTACCACGCACTTTCAGATGCACCGAACAGGCTCCAGCTATTGTGTTGGATTTCGTACGATCAAGATCAACGTGTCCAGACTAAATCGTTGATTGAAAAGGAAATTAACAAACTGCTTGGCAAATAGCTTCGTCACGAAGCGTAATGTTGTAATTGCATTCTGAAATCAGTCTCTCCATACAGCCTGCAATCGTGCCCTCACATATTAGTTTTTCAACTATTGTGTGCATCTCAAGAGATTGCACTATATCTCGTTACTATAGACTCAGCAAGATCATGTTTACGCCATTAGTATAATTAGCTGAATCAAATACAAATTATCATATTTTCTGCAAGACTTTTCATGACTCAATTTTGGACCCTTCCTAGGAAGGCACAACTCCATTTAAGTTTTCTTAATACACATGCCCTTCCTTATCGAGGTATGAGCTTGTAATTAAAAGTCCATTTCTTCATTGGCCGTACACGATCAGTTAGTACAATCATTAGGGAAAAGACCTTGAGTATGTTCCCTTCGTCTGTGACCAAAGGTCATCCAACTGCAAAATTCTCGTGCAGCACAAACCGGGGGCAACTTCTCCATCCTATTGATGATGACTCTATGGGTTCGTTCCATTATAGGTGAGCACATGGTCACATGGTCCATGGACCATTTCAGCTTTAGCCAATATATCATGAAGAACAGCAGCTAGATTCTTGGTACGGTTACGTATCCAGGTACCCTATATAAATGCAGCACATTTCAGCCGGATTGGACTTCAAATATGGCCGCCAGTCGTCCATCTTGAAAAATGTACTTGGCTCATATCTTATGAACAACACCACAAAGAATGTTCTAAGCTGGTATGAATGATTCTCCATGATGATGACGGCCATTCTCCATGATGATGACGGCCATTCTCCATGATGATGATGGCCATTCTCCATGATGATGATGGCCATTCTCCATGATGATGATGGCCATTCTCCATGATGGTGATGGCCACTCTCCATGATGATGGCCATTCTCCATGATGATGACGGCCATTCTCCATGATGATGAACGGCCATTCTCCATGATGATGACGGCCATTCTCCATGATGATGACGGCCATTCTCCATGATGATGACGGCCATTCTCCATGATGATGACGGCCATTCTCCATGATGATGACGGCCATTCTCCATGATGATGACGGCCATTCTCCATGATGATGACGGCCATTCTCCATGATGATGACGGCCATTCTCCATGATGATGACGGCCATTCTCCATGATGATGACGGCCATTCTCCATGATGATGACGGCCATTCTCCATGATGATGACGGCCATTCTCCATGATGATGACGGCCATTCTCCATGATGATGACGGCCATTCTCCATGATGATGACGGCCATTCTCCATGATGATGACGGCCATTCTCCATGATGATGACGGCCATTCTCCATGATGATGACGGCCATTCTCCATGATGATGACGGCCATTCTCCATGATGATGACGGCCATTCTCCATGATGATGACGGCCATTCTCCATGATGATGACGGCCATTCTCCATGATGATGACGGCCATTCTCCATGATGATGACGGCCATTCTCCATGATGATGACGGCCATTCTCCATGATGATGACGGCCATTCTCCATGATGATGACGGCCATTCTCCATGATGATGACGGCCATTCTCCACGATGATGATAATGGCCATTCTCCATGATGATGATAATGGCCATTCTCCATGATGATGATGGCCATTCTCCATGTTGATGATGGTCACTCTCCATGATGATGATGGCCGTTCTCCATGATGATGATGATGGCCATTCTCCATGATGATGATGGCACGCGTAAATCTTCGACCTTTCACTCTGCCGCCCTGTTTTCATTGAGCAGTACCTTGGCGCAAACTCCGTTGAACCTAATACGTGGGCCTCGTCTTTGCCCATCTCAAACATGGAGCAAGAGCTGACAACGAGATTTCGCCGGTAACAAAACCGCCAAGAGTCAGGGCAACAGTTCGGTACGAGATAAAACGGATCCAGAGTGAACGTGGAAAAAATCCGCCTGGAATCTGTCAAAGTCCGGGTATTGTACTGGGGGGGGGGGGGGGGGGGGNCACGTGTTGTCCAACGTGCATAATTTGAATGTGAACACTGAGTTTGAGGTTAGTGTCTTCCCTGCCAACACCCTAAGGAGGTCAATGAAGTGTGTCCAGCTCATCATCAATTGTTATTATCCTGTTAGAATATCTTATCACTTAGTTAATTATCATATTAATTATCATCATAAAACGCATTCTCGGGCGCAAATAATTAAATAACAACAGAGACTGTATGTGAAAGAGCTTTGAGGGAATTAAAGAGGCTATGACAGAGCCAGTGGCGAAGGGTTAGTTAATTCATAGACATGTTATGACCTGTCAAAAGTTAAGATGGATGGCTAAAACTGTCTTCTTCAGCTTTTTATGACTTGGGGAGGTTACAGTGTCTCTTGGAGTCCCTTCTTTTATCGTCATTTGATGGATCACCAGAAGATGAAGAACTTCATGTCAAGTATAGGTTGAAATTACTGGGCCATTACAAGTAACGTTCGACCCTAATGAGAAGGCGTGAGTCAAATTTACTAGAGACTCTCTATATTATAAATTCAGATCAATAGGGAAGGCCCCGACAAAGTTTTCTTGTTCGCCAGCCCGGTACACAACTTAAATGGTCCATGGACCATGTGCTCACCTGGGTGAATGTACCAGAAGAACTAACAAGTGTCAAGTCACTATGTTCCAGGGAAACATCATATCAGGTTAGAACTTTCTTTGCGGTATTGTTCGCCGGGTATATGATAAGAAGCCAAAGTACATTTTTCAAGACAACTGGCGGCCATATAAGAAGTGCAATATAGCCTTAATTTGGCAAACAGATAGAGGGTATCTACATACATATTCGTACATGTACCAAGTTACAACATTCTAGCTGCTGTTCTTCATGAGATATTGGTTAAAGTCCCATTTCAAAATGGCCGACTATCCACCATATTTGAAGTGGAAAATGGTCAAAGTTCGATGTACGCATAGAGGCACTCTGAAACAGACCCGAGTCGACGTTCATTGCCTGACGTTATGACGTCGTTCGGACTCTGATATATTTGGCTGACATGTTGATGCACTCTGAAACAGACCCGAGTCGACGTTCATTGCCTGACGTTATGACGTCGTTCGGACTCTGATATATTTGGCTGACATAAAATCATAAAATCCAAGTCTCGAATGAAATCTCGCGGGACCAGATTGATGTTGATGACGTCATTGACGCAACAATGCCTTGCGCTGTGCCAGTGCTCGGGAACTCCGCATTTTTGCAATGCCCCGTGTAGTATTACGAATTGGTTCCCTGGCCATGGTACCTCAATTGACTTCTAGGACCCTCGCCCGACCCTCCAACAACACAATTCCTTTATCGACGCCCTTTCGGGGGGCATTTGTTCTGAAAGTATCATGCAGCATCATAACGAGGACATATATTGTATTATGAGGTGGCCGATATGACTCGACCCACATATGACGGAAGTTCTAGTTTTTGCTGACCTGCCCCACAGAATTATTACACCAATATCAATATTGAAAAGGGCTTGAGGACAAAATACTCTTCGACAAGACTTCAGAAGGATATTTATTTTCGTACAACACAACACACACGCAACTACCACATCGTCAGGTCATCTCTGATGGATCCAGGAAGTGAGGTTGAGGACAAAAGTACTCTCTTCGACAATATTTAAGGATTTTTTTTTTCGTACAACACAGAACATGCAACTACATGTACCACTATCGTGAGGTCATCTCGGATGGATCCAGGTAAAAGTGAGGTTGAGTTGAAAATGCTCTTCAACGATACTTCGTACAACACAACACATACAGCTATCACCCATCATGAGGTTACTCCTGACATGCCTGACGGATCAAGGTAGTGAGGTCGAGGGCGAAAGAGCTCTCAGCCATACCTCAGAAGGATTTATTTTCGTACAGCACAACACATGCAACAACCACATCGTGAGGTCACCTCTGATGATCAAGATAAAAGTGAGTTTGGGGACGAAACAGTTCTTCAACAATACCTAAGAAGGAATTTTTTCGTCCAACACAACACATGCAAATACCACATCTTGAACTCGAACTACCCCAATGTTCAGATATGATAAATATCAAGAAGTCAACTTCCAGAATCTTGCGAATTTTCGACCCCAACCGGGGTCTTCCTCAGGCACTTTTCAGTTGGAAAGACCAGATATGAAGGTGAATTACGACAGATAACATCGGATAGCACTGACAAACAGGTTAAGGAAATTGCCTCAAGACTATTCCGGATGACACAAATAGATATTTGCCATCATTTCCTCATATTAATCATTTGAATCACGAAAGGGTGGAAAGGTGCAATGCTCCTGATGAAAGGGTCCGCATAGCCGTATGATTCAATCAACTGATTGATAAAGGGCAGAAGGGTTGACGGGTGCGGTTCACGATACAGGGGCGGCTGCAGATTGGGGATGTTTGTTGTGGCAGCGTGTAAGATGAGGACATGGCGTGTTTAGTAGAAATTTTTCAAAAAGTATCGACAAGCAAAGATGTTGATGTGATGAACGATCCTTAAATATGATAGCCACCTCCTGGGCGTCTTCTTGACGATGGAACGAATGAAAAGGTGAACATTAAGAATATAACCTCAAATATCAGAGGAGCAGAACAACAACTTTGTCAACTTGCTGTCTAACTTGCTGTCGATTTCTCATACATGAAATGGTCCATGGACCATGTGCTCACCTGGGTGAATGTAGGCCTACCAGAAGAACGAACAACAAGTGTCAAGTCAATATATTCCAGGGAATCATCATAACCAGGTTATAACAGACGATTTTGTCGACCTCCTGTCGATTTCTCATAAATGAAATGGTCCATGGACCGTGTGCTCACCTGCGTGAACGTATAGGCCTACCAGAAGAACGAACAACAAGTGTCAAGTCAATATGTTCCAGGGAAACATCATAACCAGGTTATAACAGACGACTTTGTCGACCACCTATTGATTTCTCATAAATGAAGTGGTCCATGGACCATGTGCTCACCTGGGGAAATGTAGGCCTACCAGAAGAACGAGCAAGTGTCAAGTCAATATGTTCCAGGGAAACATCATACGAGGTTAGGATTTTCTTTGTGGTATTGTTCAAACATGTAAAAGATGAGCCAAAGTACATTTTTCAAGATGGACGACTGGCGGCCATATTTGAAGCGCAATAGGGCCTAGCCCTTCAGGTATTCCACTTCAACAAATCATCTAATACACCAATTCTGTTGCAGAGCAGCAGCCAGTTAAAACGAGGTCTTGCAAAGGTTTCGTACGTTTTTTTTATTTAGTTGCGTGAGCCAAACATCGAAAATTAGCGAACAAAACAAAATGTAAATAACCACAGCAGGTTGGTTATACCAGTGTCCTCTAAAAATGGACCTATTTTCCAGTCATCCTACTATCAGGGAAACAAATATACGTATCAATGGAAGCACTGGGTGGTGTCTGAAAACAAAAGCACCATTGTTGATGCAAAAACTCTGAGGCATATCAAATTACCGGTGTAAATCTGTCATGGCCCTGTTTAAACATTTATGAAACATAAGCGTGAGTTTGTTAAGCCAGGTTTTGCAACGAATACATAATAGAAACGATCAGTATGGCTGCAACCCATATTGTCAATTATGTAAAGACTTTTAGGAGAAGTGTGCCAGACACTTTGATTTTAAATAGCTTGGTTTCATCACAATACATGTGTTAAACGAAAGAAAAACCTGTCGTTTGGGTCAAACCAAAGACAGTTGTCATTATTTTATCCCCAGCATTTTTTATCAGCAACTTGTATAATTTGTGAACTGCAGAAGTTAGGGACGTTCATTGATGACAGGAACTTGGCAACGTTCTTGGTTTTTATATTTTAATCGCCACACCTAGGTTTAAAGTTGTTCTTCAGTTTCATTATCTGGATAAGCCAGCTAGCCGAAGTCACAGATGGCATGGGGAAGCCATGTCAATACTAAATGTCACAGGGTGTGATGTGCGTGGGACAGACAGAGATATACAATTGTCCTAATGATGTCAAAATCTCTGTTGTGTCATATCTCTTGCTCACATCAGTCTCATGGCTATGCCTTGAGAGCAGAATTACAGCCATCGACCGATGGGGTACAGGTTTGACGAAATAATTTGTGACACTTCCCAATCTGATATAAGTGATTTATGCTGCTAGAATACCAGCCTGGTTTAAATATTTTGCCTAGGGTTAGTTGTGTGATGCATATAGTGAAGTGAGGAAGCGAATAAATTGTAATTAAAATGGTACATTTTCTTGGAAGTTTGCCATTGCATATTTAAGGTGAGAACTAGCATCAAGCTGTGAAATTTACAAAAGCAAATTCCAATTTTGTTTTCCCATGTGCCATATTTGGTAATGAATTAAACTTAAAAAACACCGAGAGGTTCGTGACAGACTGAAAGGCTAACCAGGAACATCAAGTACAAAATGCCAAGAATATCAGTCGAAGTCGAGGGAAGGATGATGTTTTCTGTGGGAACTACCGTATGTGTGATAGAAATCTAGCAAGACAACATCATCAAAGAGACGCGGTGCTCCATCACTTGGGATGACATCATCCATTGTCAACACACGATTGCCTCGTGGTCTGAAACATCTTCGACCGCCATTGATTAAGACGCAACATGTCGCTTATGATGTTGACAACAAAAACATGGCGACTATTGTAAACAATCTGTGAATAGATCTGCGCAGGACTTGGGACAGTGAAGTTTTGCCCTTGGGGTGTGAGGATGCAGGAGGTCAGTCCCAGGGGTGATCGATTAGACCAAGATTATAGTATCTTCATTAAATTCCTGTCACTTCATAACAAAGGGTTTTCAAGTCCTCTTATCAAAACATCATCGGTTCACAGTCTCTTTAGCTGTAAACGTTTCAATTACCTCGCGTTATTGTATGGTTTAGTCACGATTATGCTGATATCAACTCAGTTAAACCTGACGAAAACGAAATTGCTAGCTGAATACAACTTGCTCTCATAAGTCTACCACAAAGTTCTATCTAAGTCTTGATAGATTGGATGTCCTCAGAGCGTCTACATAGCGTTGCAACGATGATGTTAGTTTTTCTGAGAAGGACACTCCATAAGTTTGTGAGACGAAAGAAAAGTTTGTTTGATACCAATTTGGAGACTGTTTTTGGGTAAGTACGAGCCAGGCCGCCCTTTATTATAAATTTCATTCGTTACTAAGACACTCAACATTGTATACCTGCTCCGGCAGGCCGTAATCAATTGAGCCACGAGCTCTTTTCGGGACAGGATTGGCCAGAGTGGCAAAATACAGGTCATAACGGAATTCTCACTAAAGCCAACAACTGATGCAGACTGAATTGCCTAAATCATTTTGACATCCCTCTGCCCAGCAACTTTGAGCCGCACAACAAGTGGTCATCGCCGACAAAGGTAGTTGCATTATTGTTATCTTAGCGGTAGGTAGGAGAAAGAAAGTTCATTGTGCGCTCCATTAAAAGAGCATGTCCAGGACACCACTGACCGGCCAGCTACACTGCATTTGTGCCATTATTGCCTACCGCATTTGAATCATTTCGTCACTTTCAAGTCCAAGAAACGCCGGATATTGCCGAGTTATCAAAGGGATATATATACCGCTGGAGAAAGTGATGCCACACGTGCTCAACAGTACATTTTCCATTCGTTCAAATAGATTTTATTATTTCCACAAATTCATGACTGTTTCCTATGGAGTAACAACCAACATTTATAAGACTCTTATACATCAGATGTTTCATGTTGTTTTCTTTGAGTTACAAAGAAAGAAATAGCACTAAAATTGACACACAACGTGATAATATACAGGAAGTCAACTTCCAGATTTTGCAAATTTTCGACCCCAACTATTTATGCTGCCAGAATACCAGACTGGTTTAAATATTTTGCCTAGGGTTAGTTGTGTGATGCATATAGTGAAGTGAGGAAGCGATAAATTGTGATTAAAATGGTACATGTTCTTGGAAGTTTGCCATTGCGAAGGTGAGAACTAGCAGCAAGCTGTGAAATTTACAAAAGCAAATTCCAATTTTGTTTTCCCATGTGCCATATTTGGTAATGAATTAAACTTAAAAAACACCGAGAGGTTCGTGACAGACTGAAAGGCTGACCAGGAACATCAAGTACAAAATGCCAAGAATATTAGCCGAAGTCGAGGGAAGGATGATGTTTTCTGTGGGAACCACCGTATGTGTGATAGAAATCTGGCAAGACAACATCATCAAAGAGACGCGGTGCTCCATCACTTGGGATGACATCATCCATTGTCAACACACGATTGCCTCGTGGTCTGAAACATCTTCGACCGCCATTGATTAAGACGCAACATGTCGCTTATGATGTTGACAACAAAAACATGGCGACTATTGTAAACAATCTGTGAATAGATCTGCGCAGGACTTGGGACAGTGAAGTTTTGCCCTGGGGGTGCGAGGATGCAGGAGGTCAGTCCCAGGGGTGATCGATTAGACCAAGATTATAGTATCTTCATTAAATTCCTGTCACTTCATAACAAAGGGTTTTCAAGTCTTCTTATCAAAACATCATCGGTTCACAGTCTCTTTAGCTGTAAACGTTTCAATTACCTCGCGTTATTGTATGGTTTAGTCACAATTATGTTGATATCAACTCATTTAAACCTGACGAAAACGAAGTTGGTAGCTGAACACAACTTGCAATTGCTCTCGTAAACCTACCACAAAGTTCTGTCCAAGTGTTTTGATAGATTGGATGTCCTCAGAGCGTCTACAGAGAGTGGCAACGATGATGTTAGTTTTTCTGAGGAGGACACTCCATATTAAGTTTGTGAAAGGAAAGAAAAGTTTGTTTGATACCGATTTGGAGACTGTTTTGGGGTAAGTACCAGCCAGGCCGCCCTTTATTATAAGTTTCATTCGTTACTAAGACACTCAACATGTATACCTGCTCCGGCAGGCCGTAATCAAATTGAGCCACGAGCTTTTTTCGGGACAGGATTGGCCAGATTGGCAAAATACAGGTCATAACGGAATTCTCACTAAAGCCAACAACTGATGCAGACTGAATTGCCTAAATCATTTTGACATCCCTCTGCCCAGCAACTTTGAGCCGCACAACAAGTGGTCATCGCCGACAAAGGCAGTTGCATTATTGTTATCTTAGCGGTAGGTAGGAGAAAGAAAGTTCATTGTGCGCTCCATTAAGATCATGTCCAGGACACCACTGACCGGCCAGCTACCCTGCATTTGTGCCATTATTGCCTACCGCATTTGAATCATTTCGTCACTTTCAAGTCCAAGAAACGCCGGATATCGCCTTTTTCAAAGGGATATATACCGCTGGAGAAAGTGATGCCACACGTGCACAACAGTACATTTCCCATTCATTCCTTTAGATTTTATTATTTCCAGAAATTCATGACTGTTTCCTATGGAGTAACAACCAACATTTATAAGACTCGTATACATCAGATTTTTCATGTTGTTTTCTTTGAGTTAATATGAATAGTTCAGGTGTTTTAGTAGTTTTTCTTTGAACTTATATTGCACCGCCGAGTGCGGTTCGCCTAGTCAAAAGTCCGGAGTCCCCGACTGGCGGAAGAGGGACAGAAAAGTTCATTTAAGCTGGCATATCACCGGCTCCCTGCGAGGATGCGACTGTTAGCCGCTTTTTCAATGATTTGTAGGCATGTGTACAGACAGGGCATGTGACATTTGAGGTCAAACTTAAAGACGAAGGAAATGAAGTCTAACAGCATGTTGCTATCCACCTCCTTGGTGATAAGCGCGGACTCAAAATCCAGCTACACAATGCTACAACGCGAATTCTGATCACAAAATCAACTAGAAACTACCCGAGTATGAAGGATTTGAGAAAGTTATGATACCATAACAAACAGCAGGAAATTTATGGTTATAGCAGGGGCGGGTCAGAGGGGACTAAATCATCGGCGTGATGCATGTAGCAATACGGCCCAACCCAAACTAATAAAGAAGCGTTTCTTGGATGTCTCTTGTCCCTGCGTTACGCGCATTATGCGGTCGAAGCATGAGCGCGGAGACCGTTTCCAGAGCCCCCACATCCGATTATGCGGTTCCTATTTCCCGACATTGGTTCTCCCTGGCAACTTTAAAAATGTCCAGAGTCTAGAATAATGTTCTCTTCATAGCAGGCGGCAACGGTGATTTTTAATCATCGGGTGATCCTTTTTTCGCCGAGGGATTTGAGTTGGCGGTGCGACGGGGTAATTTCTACCTACGAATGGAAACGATTTCATTGCAAACTTGATTTAATTTCATCATAATTACGCAAGACAATGCAGGTGCACCAACTGTTTGATGTCTACCAAGCGGTTTCATAAAAAAAAGACGTGTTAAACTGTCTTAAGACGGGGCAGCTGTTGAACAAAGTTAAGAGTGATGGATTTGGCTGCACCCTGCGATTGACTATGTAACTGATCTTGATTTCCAGACCGCCCTGTCTGAGGGAGGTACAATATTCTCGCCGCCCTCAGTTACCCTAGAGTGGGCAAATCTTTCATCCTTAGGGCATTATTCCAGAAAAAAAACTCATTACCAACAACCCGTCCCCGACAAAGCCACCGACAATGCAAGAACAACGCGCTCCAAGCAGCGATACGATTTCAGCTTTACGGACCTACCTCAACCTGTCGAGTTAGTTTTTTTACTTCTTCCTTTGTTTACTCTCGGAAAAAAAGTTTAAAATGATTTCATTGGCAATAATGTAAATTAAAGGGCCCATGAAAACAGAATAGTGCACCTTGCATTGCGATTTTTTCACCACGCTGCAGAAAAGCGTATTGACTTTCAAAAGCGCGCATTGTCCCGCCAGCACTCACGGGAACGCTGCTCAGAAGCCATTGTTCTTTTTGAAACTTATTTCCCGCCGAAAACACCGCGGGAAATGCGCTCTTGAAGCGCGCATTTTTAGACGTGTTTTCGCCTCTGAATGCGATGCGCGCTGTATTTTCTGCGGATTATTCGACGATTTTTGCCCAATTCTACAAGTTACGTGCCTCTTCCAACCAGACAGACAAAGGTGGCTGAACCCAGACGAACAACCTGCTCGCAGTGCCCAGATAATTTATGTAAATGAACGGGGCGCGCTGGAAATATACTTTAAACCTGAAAAGATGCATTGTGTTTTGTGTAAAGAAAACCAACAATTGTGAATAACAAAGAACAATTAATACCTTGTTTTTCTGCCGAACGGCAGATGTCCAACCTGACGGGAACATATTTAAAACTTGGTCTTTCTGCTGTAAACTTTTTGCGATCTTCAGCCACGTGCAGACCTATTTAGGACCATGGTCTTTCAAAAAGTTTCATTTATTTGGAGCTTTTCGGGCAGGTTGGTGACGGAATATGATCGACCTTTCCAAAGTAGAAGGTATATGTGACTTGTATTAGAATATGAATGGCTTGCTGATGACAGAAAGAGTTGGGTAGGTGCACGTGGGGACGGGAAACGCGTGCATGTGCGTCCCGGAGAGACAGATGAGGAACCTGCTGATTGTGCTTTGTAGCTCAAATGTGTGTCTTTGTCATTCTATACGTTTATTGAAGACTTGTCGATCCTCTCTTCTGATAGGGCAAGTGGGATCCGAGGTTTTTTACAAATGGTACCTGCACGCGCAACAGCAAACGTCCGGACAGTCAGAAGCCGTATTTGGCCATTGAAAATGTTTTATATGCTCTTGATCACCTGCGAGCGATCATGACCAACAGAAGGTACGCTTTCTCTGCGACATACGCCTCTTTTCGTCAGACAGGTTCATTGCCAAACAGGCAGCATCCAGCCAGATTCGGTCACGTCGCAACAGAGATACCCCGTCAGCTGCCGGCAAAACCGGGGCATGATATAAATCATGGGAAAGGCAATCAGACGCCTCCTGAACATTGTCAATTAACAAGCTAACTTATTGAATATCTAGATAAATAATTCATTGCAGTGTCCCGAAATAGCTTTCCATGTAAAGGGTCAGTGCGGTTGTCACCCTGACGTTGTTTAGAAGTGTGTTATCCAGAACTTATGGGACTGTGAACATCGGTGAAAGCACTATAAAAACTCCCACAAGCGTCCTGAACCGGGAGCTGGCAGATGCACTGATACAATCGAAATGAGACACCGTCAGAATAATTGTTACCACGATTCAAAAAATGATGAAAAACCCGCTTGGCACCTCAGACCCCTCGCCATCGCATATGTTGGGGGCAAATCTGACAGACGGTTCTTTCCAATCAGTAGACAAATGTATTAGACTCTTCCTTTGTTATGGCTATCATTACATGAAAAATAATATTCATGGTCTCATCACAGCGTTCACTTCCATATGATATTGGCTTTTGAAGACTCAAAGACCAGATGTAGGTGGAAGTAATCAAAGGGAAATTATTCCAAATCATACTACGGAGTCATGACAGTGCGACAGTCGAAATAATAGAGGCGCTTAGCGCCCGTGTTCCCCCAAACCTTCTCGTAATCATTCTCACCATTTTAACAGTAAGCAAACCAATTGGGTGACAGTGTTTTTTCGATGGCGATATTACCAGAATTACTCCTCCCACGAATCTTTTAACAGAAGACGAACACAGCTTCTCCAACACGCCGCATCAAATCAACAAAAGAACAACGCGGTAAAACTTTTTCTTCCCGTGGTGCACTGCGCGGCTCGCGTGAGTTGTCTTACAGCGCACGTCATTGTAATGCTAATTAGCATATGAGTATGCGCTCGCAGAAGGTGAGCTGCTTCTTTTGCCGTGGGAAAGACTGTTTGAGTGTCTCCTTCACATACCAGTATTTCTTCTGCTGGGCGTTTTGATGTCAAGTCGTTAGAACATCAACGGAAAATTAAAAACAAGACCGCTTGATAGGTAATTAATTACATTAACAAGGACGGCAGTGTGGTCCTGTAGTGTCATTGTAGTAACTTGTTGTCGACTTTTAAACGAAGAGAACTTCTTTAGCGAGTTCATTTCGCGTTTCTCATGCGCTTGAAGAATTTCGCAAGGCAAAACTCATAAAGCAACTTCAGGACGAAAGTTCTGAAATATGTTAGGCATACGAATGACCTTGAAACAGAATTTGTACGGGGACACAAGTATGCAAATGGAACAAACTACACTTGTTGTGGTCTTTGAGATGCGATATCCGATTCAAACCGGAGGTACCATACGGAAGAGGAAGATTTAGGGCGTGTCCTTCAATGAACCGCGAAGTTCAAGTAAACAATGCGACGTACATGTACATGTATATGTACATGCACTGTACATCTCAGGAGCTAGGAAGAACAAGATCGTTTGATGTCTTCCTTAAAAATCAGTTCGGATTTCTATCAAGGCATGACTTTGGAAGAATGTGACAGGAAATCCTGATACTTTGGGACAGAACGGGTATCATTGTCTTAGGCGGCCATGATGGAATCTGAATAAGAAGAAGTCGAAGTAAGCCTGATCTATCGGCACCGTTCCTATAGCTTCCTGATTGAGGAAAGACGTTAACCTGCGGAAAGTCCAGGGTCCGACATAGACCTGATTATTCTTACTTCAACCAGAGACAACTGTCACCCCCTTTGTCTCTCCGTTCATCACTGAAAAGGGAAAAAGACCCATGCCTTTCAAAACACCTTTTTGCAGCTGATCTGCCTCGCGGACGCGGACCAGTATTTTTTCAGTCGTTAACGCAGCAGGGTGGACCATTTCCCCAGTCCACCGATTGTCCAGCCAGGCCGATGTCTACGAAGGATGGGATGTGGCAGGTAGGTGACCTGAGGCTTTTAAAGGAAAACAAGAGAAACAGAGAGCAAAGGCGCACTCTCCTGGTGGGGCGGGTGGCCAGCAGGTTGGTGACTTTGGATGGTGGATAAGGTCAGGTGTAAATGACAGGGAAAGACTTACAGATATCTTACCAATCTGGTATCCGGGACAAATAGCAATAACCCAAACTTCGTGCGCACATGTATTGCGATGATAAACTGCAGGTGAGCATGGTGCTACACCATCAACTTCTCTTAAAGTTATATAAACTTCCAAATAAGGGGGGTCGGCAAATCACTGCCATCCACCAGTGCAACTTATAGGTGGTCCACGGATATCATAGCCTCGACATTTTTTATGAAGGTGTGCACTGACCTGAATGGGAACTTCGAGACGAGCATTAGAATGCTTGCACAAATCCGTGGCAACAAGTGACTTATGTATTTGAAGAGACAAAGACGTATATGTATTATCTGATCAGGTCATGCACGTCATTTCACGTCATTTACAAATGACTGCTAAAAAAATTGGGGCAAAGGAGAACATTCGAGACACCTTAAGCAAAGACAACTTTTTCGCGTGTTCTTTGTCGCGTGGTCTGTCCAAAAACGCCTGCAGATAAAGTTCTGCAATGCCACGAACAAAGTTTAAATCATTAAACTTGATCGTATAACAACTAATTTGGCGTAAGATGGGGTCCCAACAACAACGGAAATTTGACCTGTTTAACAGTTTTGTCACCATTAAAATGCTAATTTGGAAAAAGATGTTGTCAAACGACTCGACAAAGTGTTGCAATTCAAATTGCTCATTCAAATCAATTTCCAAATTTTGTTGAAAAAAGCTAAAATGTTTTATTCATCGAACACTGCACGCAGGGATTGCCCCGGACAGGACACGTAACAAATATTTGGATGGGTGGAACAGACATCGCCCCCTGGTGGGGTTACATTGTCGAAGGAACTTAACGCCTTTAGCCATTTAATGTGTCCCAATATTAAATTTTTATGAAACTCAAGTTACGCCCCTAATTGACCTTGTCTGGATTATTTTCAGTTGTCTCCTAGAACTCGAGCTAAGCAGCGATCCTACCCATATGTCCACGGCCTTGGACCCCTCTCCCACGCGTCCATGACGGTGTCCGCACTTTTGTTATTGACCGATGACCACGGGGAATCTCCGGCTGGTCAAGTCATTATGAAACTGCAGGAGCCGTAGCTAAATGGCCCTGGACCACCACCCCTGCACCTGTCTGACAAACCTGCTCTTTACATCCACTGCAACCTAACTTTACCGATGATGTGTATTAAAGAGCCTACTCAATCTTTTGCAATTTCTCCCAGCTTAACTTGGCATGGAAACTATCATCTACTCGTTGCCCAGAATTACCCCAAAAGCACAATGGACACATCGTTCAAAATATCATCTGAACACGATGTTTTCAAAATGTTTTAATTATGAATTTCACGGAGGAATGGCACCATATTCCAAATGCCAAGTCAGAGAATTAGAGTACTTTCGTCACCATTGTCAACATTGGTGACGTCACGCGCAATGGACGACCCAAACCATCTCGCATTACTGAAGTCAGAAAAATTGAAGGGCCATAATGGCTGAGAAAATGAACACCGCCTTTTCTTAAATAATATTGGCAGGTAAATAGTTTGTCTCGTGTCCTGAGAATGTTTGTACTGCATCATTTAGGGTAATTAAGAAATGAAATTAGTGGGTAAGAATTTAATTGGGAGCAAGAGATACCCTCATTCGGGTATCTCGTTTCGTAATATTATGGTTTAAGCATTTTGAGGCTCGTCTGATATCTTTTACTCTTGTTTGAACACTAGACACTGGCGAAGGTCAAGGGCATGTAATTAGGTGATGATTGGGCGTTTTCTATTTCCGGACAGTCTAGAGTTTTTTTCTCATACGTCTGTTGCCAGGAAGCGGACCTTGAAGGGATGCATCCGAAGGAAACCGTGCATTAGTACTGTGCCCTTTCCAGAAAAAAACCGCCTAATAATTTTGTCGCCCAAAAATTGTGTTCGAGGAATGGAAGCGTTCTTGTTTTTGTTGTTATTGTGCATTGAGGCTGCACAAGAAAACCAGACTCAGTGATTGATCATCAATCACAGTGGTCCTGAATGCCTGCCAAGATCTTGGCGAATCTGAGTGTAAGCTGAATGCCTGCCAAGATCTTGAAGTATCTGAGTGTAAGTGTCACAGTATTTACAAGATTATGAATAAAGTTCCACTTTTCGAGGGTATACTCGAGGGTATCCGTTGATAAGATTGCCGGTTCAGGTTGCCAGCATCTGGTAAAATCATTGCACGATCTCTCACGGCAAGGAAGACCAATTTGGACAACTATTACATGGCCGGACAGCCTTTGCTATTATCGCATTGTGAAACGTGAAGGACACTGAACAACCTTCAAATATGGACAACTATTACATGGCCGGACAGCCTTTGCTATTATCGCATTGTGAAACGTGAAGGACACTGAACAACCTTCAAATAAAATGAAATAATACTGTACAAGAGTTTTAACAGAGTTGATCATGATGATAATATCTAAAGGCCACCTGCTTCCCTGTACCTGGACAGTAGGCTCAATTTGGGGATGACAGTTACAGTGACTTCAATACAAATAGAGAAATTCATATCACCCAAAACTGACCTTGAAATTTGATGTTTACGATCTTATATCCGATAAGCTTTTGAATAAAGTGCTAAACGATGTATGGTACAATGAAATGTCAATGGACAATGGGCTAGATTTGACTGTTAGGAAAGATTTTAAAATGTAACCGTGTAATTTGATAACAAAACTCCAAATGCCACAATTGGGTTCAAATTGTTGTCTGACAATTCTGCAGTTGGTGTCCATCGGTGGCCAATTGTCGGATTTCTTTATCAGTTTTCCTGGAGGGTTCAAACGACTGGTGTCTCAATGACGTAAAAAGATGATCATCTATTGAAGAAATTCAAATTGTTCACTTATGAATACAACTATTATGACTACAAGTCTAAAACACGTTCTTAAACTTCATATGCAAAGGATTTGTGTTATTGTTACAAGCGTAAAGGGATGCATCCCGTTGGAGTTTGACGTCTTGATAAAACCGTGAAGCGACAAAAGGATTCTGTTGTTAGTGTTGTGTGGGTGGAGTTCTGGCGTGCTGGACATCTCTTCAATATGTCGCTTATATCAAATATCAACACTTATTCAATGCAGATTTGTGTCTTACATGAGGGACTCAACAAGCCTGAAAGAAGTTAACAGCGTTGTTGGTTATCAAAAGCTGCCAACTCACGCGCAGATTGCGATATACATGTAGAACTTGAATGGTTTGTTGTATTGAAGAAATATGCGAGAGAGAATGAGATCGTGCCTAGATTGTTTGGGGGGGGGGGCTTTCTCGAAGGGATAAAGCAAGAAATGACAAAGTCTGGACTGCCGATGATTTGAGAAAATGGTGAAACTAGCTGTGGACTCCAACAGTTATGATACACGTCACATTAGGGTATATCCGAGTAACAGTATGGTTATGGTTTGTTGACTATTTGGTGAACTGAAAAAAGTGAATGGTGAGGATGTAATCGACTATGATACTGGTCAAGTATTTTTTAACAGCAAAATTTGCTATTTGTCACATTACATGTATTATCGTTTACGGACATGACGGAGCCGTACCTTACCGTCACCGTCATTTCTATTATAACTCTAGGGTCATGCTACCACGCATTCAGCCTAGCTTGGTCAAGAACCAGTAACAGAGGCCACACGCTTGGTAACGTATTGGTTTCAACAAGCATGTCAAGGCAGTCACATTAAAACAGACTGTCACATTTTCCTCGTGGGTGAACCGCATTTTAATCAATCATTTTTTCTCCTCGTCTTGAAAAAAATGGCAAATACTTTGTTCTTTATAAAAAGAATCATGATGTCCGCCTGTTTTAACATTCATGACTGTTTTTTTTCTTTGTCGATTGGTGAATGTGGTTAGCTTAAGATTTGATTCATCCATCACTTTGTCAAATTTGGGCTGCGTACCCGATTCTAACATCTGACCTAGGGCGAGAGAACGACCTCTCACTGACTAATCATGAATTTAACATTAAACTCTCAGTGATAACTATGTAAATACGGAAATGCTAGACCGAAGGTTTCAAAAGCTTATCAGAAGTGTAATCCATCTTAAGAGTGAAATGCTAGGCCTAAAGGCACAGCGCAGCACTGGCTGCCGTTTGGTATAGCATGTAAGTTTTATTCTTTTTCAATCGGTTGAAAAGTGTGATTGCGACCCGGCATGACCGGCACGGGTCCATCTGAATCGCACACGACAACACCGTCAGAAATCACAGAAACATTGGTGAGAAAATGCAACTGGAAGGGATAGGCGCCAATTATGCTAATTGGGCTAACAATGCTAATTACATAGCATCGAGTATCGCGTAGAGAAACATGTAAATTATCTTTAGATAATTTGTTTTCGCGATTGCACGAAAACGTCTTTGAAAAATTAAATACGCCAGAGGCGGAGAGGTTTAATTTCAGAGGGGAAATTTCGCCAAATTTGGTTCATTGTCCCATCTTCTTAGTGGAGCGCCCACTTGGTCTAGATAAAGCTCCAGGCCGGCGGTGCTGGCCAGGGCAACAGGTTATCAGAGCCATCGCACTTTGAGGCTACCAAGAGAAAAAATAATGTCCACCTCCGTGTTTAATGGCCTGCGATTTTTTTCAAAGATCGTATAATATCTTTTAAATTTTTTTGTAGGGTAGGGTTTCAGTCTGAACGTTGTTGGTCTCGTGTTCGATTTACTGCAAGGTTTTAATTTCTAATTTATAAACCCAAGGTTGAATGTATCGTTCGGTTTCTATGTTATCATAGAAAGTGCCCCAGAGACTACCACACCCAGGTTGCAGCCCTCCAATTTCCTAATCTAGTATTGGTAAGATTGTGGCCCAAGTTCAAACTGATGATGTATTTTATGGCATAGAATGAAAACGGTAATCTTTTTGACTGTTCGTGAATTTTCACTCGTCTTAGAATTGATGGCAAACTATTTTAAAGTTGTTCAAGTCTTATGCATAACGGGCAGACTTGATCAACCGCCTTCAGAGTCTTAATGAATTCTGCTGAGCGGATAGCAACATTCACACTATAAAAACACCGAATCGAGAGACACGTCTAAGGCCGGGCGACATAGGATAATGGACACCATACACTCGGGAAAAAGACCCTTTTTAGACCCTTGCAAAAAGGGTCGTGAGACCGAAAAAGTTCGATACGTCACACCATCAAGACCATACAAAACTGACCGCCCACTGAACTCTCCCGCTTGACAACATGAAAAACCACGTCATATCGCATCAAAAACCAAGCTAATAAAAACAAAGTTATTCACCAAAACTAAGGTATTTAAATAAAAGGGCTTGTGCCGTGTCTACCGAACGGTGAATTAGTGTGTGATGCCCGCTGTGGACACAGCCATTGACCATTGTCCATCACCAGCAGCAGGACCGCAGTTAATTTATCATGCACTGGGACGTCATGACACTGTGCAAACAACTCCGGGCAAAAGAGTTTTACACAATGGGATGGGTTGTCTTTGTGGGATAGATATCGGGGGTCATGATTAAATATAAGATATAAGATATCACGATTTTTACACCTTACTAACCTGACTAAAGTTGGTGATATTTTCGACCTCTTTTCATTCCTGATATCCGCTTACGATTGGTCAGATATCGAATTACCTACATTCTGTCTCGTGCAACAGTAATACTCTTGTTTTTATCAATTGAAAGTGCTTCAACGGTAGTAATACATGACACGGAAAGTCACGCAGTTCGGTTTACGAGATGACCGCCTCCAACAAGTTGAACAATCCAACTACGTTGCCAGAGGATATTCGATTAGATTAAGACAGGTAAAGAGAAATGAGACAAAAAATACATTTTAGTATCAGACAATAATTAAATGCCTTTAATCACAGTCGGCTGTAGCTGTTGTTATAAAAATTGATTCCCCTTCTCCAGCGTGTGTCGAGCGGACGCGTGTTACCCAAGACGTTACGCATGGGAGGCAAGCGAGTGTCCCCAGCTGTTTCTCCACATACATGAATACAGATCACCGTATTATTTATTCAAATAGATTCAATAACAAGTCAAATAATGGCTACAGATACTACTCATTAACTTCAGTAAATCATCAGAGGTGGTCATCAGAGTCGACAGAAACAAACAGTCAAGATGAAGGGTCTAATCATGAATTTCTTTTTCCTAATAGCTTACGGCGACGGGCAGAAGAAGAAAGGTTGATACGTGTTAACGGAAGCAATTCTCGTTACGGAACAGAAGCATTTCTCTGTTTTATTTGGAAGGTTTTTCATTCGGTTTTGTTTAAGGCTTATTTGCCTGTGGCTATGAGGTTATGCACCAATGGAACCATGGACCAAAGTAAAGGATTGCTCACCTGTATCGATGTTTGACGGTGTTACCAATGGGCTTGCTAATTCATAACTTATGGCAAAGTACGGAAAGAATCGATGCTATTCCGTCGCTCAATAATTTAATGGTTGCTATGCAAGCTAAAGGATAAGTTCCATTTAAACGCCGGCAATAATTCGCAGCTGATTGAAAAATGAAATGGTCCATGGACCATGTGCTCACCTAGGTGAATGTACCGGAAGAACGAACAACAATTGCCAGGTTAATATGTTCCAAGGGAACATGAGACCAGGTTAGAACGTTCTTTGTGGTACTGTTCATATAATACGAGCCAAAGCACATTTTTCAAGATGGACGACTGGCGGCCATATCTGAAGTACAATAAAGATAAAATGTGGCAAACATTTNCCGTTTGGTTATCGTCAATTCGCTGGGGCAATTAATGAACCCTGGACCAGAGAGTAGAAATCAGAGAAGAGTTCAATAGCACAGTTCCAACATGTTGTCTCCACAAATTGGTATTTTCCTTCTATTACTCATACTACACAGGCAATAAAAGTACTATCAAAACAGTCACGAGAAATGTCTGGGAGCCAATAAAGAACCATATACCCCACAAATTCCCAAATCCATCCAACTGACCACATGTGTGATATTCTAAAGCGTCCAGCAGTGCATGGGGACGCCCATAGAAACAACACCTCATCAAGGAAACGCCCACGGCTCAAAAGATATGAATGAGGATAGTTATTTTTATTTACCCATAACGTACGGCTGCCCTGTCCACTCTGCGGGTGTCCAAGCCACACTGCGTGTCTGCTGTGGCTGTCCAAGCAACATGAAGGCTAATAAAACCTGCGATATATTTATTAATTAGCCCCTTTTAGAGCATTTTCTGATTAGCTTCAATTATATCTGCATTATTTCTGAATCCAAAAACGAACGACACCATTTTCATGAACACCCTTTCATGTCACTAAAACCATTGAAGGTGAAAAATTCATGTCCTTTGCATATCATTATGGTCAATAAGTGGATATTACTTAGCAGCAATTATTCATTAGCTAGCCAAAGAAATGGAGAAATGTATTGAAGATGCATTGAAGGAGGTTTAATTAAAAGAAAATAACATTGTCGTGGTGGACAATGGTTGGACGGTGGCAATGAAGAGGTCTCTAAGCTATGAGAGCAAGTTAAACTGTTTAAGGAGGCATCTATACCAACAAAACGAGACAGACAATGTGGTTGCGTTGTGCGAGACTGGACAATACCTCACCGACAAAAAGAGCCCTCAGGGGGCCAAAAACGGCGTCATCCATCCTTTCGTCCCTTTGACAACGTCTTTAGGTTGGATAGATATCAAATAGATAGTACCAGTGTCATTTGGCAACTGAAGTGGGATTCCTTGTGAATCAAAAACATCGGGTACCATAGTCCTATCCGACATTAGAAAATTGACTTGGATCCGTTTCTACTCTCGGACAGGTCTCTCGTCAACGTCTGAGCTTCTCTCGACCCTTCACCGAAACAGGGGGTGTATCAGTGATTAAGACAAACAAAATGAAATTGGTTCTACAAAGGTTGATCATCTCTCCCTACCCTTGACCTAGATTCCCAACAAAACTAAAAGGGAAAAGAAAAAGTGGCTGCCAATTCACGAGTACGGGAACGACAATGGTAATAACACTTGCAGGTGGTATTTCAACGAATGGTCATGATATCATTACGACTCTCATGAATCTAATTAGGCAGAAATCAAGAATTGCTAATTACCGTATACTCTACGGCGTTTTCGAATTCTCGTTTGTAATTGTCAATTCGTTTGTGTTTTCCGTAAGTAAACATGAAAGTCAAAGACCAAGGTCACCAGTGTGTGGGCTGAGTGCCCTTTTCTATCATTTTGTCCTTTCGTTTTTACGATTTCACGTATGTTTGGTACCAGCATGATGTGGCCAAAGATTAAAGGGCAGGGTGTAAACGTAAGCGACCCAGCAGTATTCGGTTTCTTATGAGAAACATCAGCATGCACCACTTCCTTGCTGTAGGATTCTAGGCGAGAGTTATGCCGGGATGCAAAATTAAAGGGTGAACATTTCTTTACCACTGATCGGCGTGAAAATATAAAGAACGCATACTTATAGAGGTGTTTGTGTAATTAGATATTTGGACACTCCGAAATGGCCATGTCATTGTATGCTACGGCCCACACACAGACTTTTGGTGTCTCCCGAGGACCAGGCAGCAGGTGATCGTAGTCCATGGTCACTTTTTTCGGATTGATAGCCAGTCGCCTTCTAATTTATCACATACGATTGGGCTGAGGGATGGACAAAAAATATCAGTGGCCAGTGAGACAACTGACATGTCAAAGAAATGTTTCTTTTCTATTCTTTTTGAGTAATACGAAGCGAATACCACTCCATGATGACCATGCTGTTTTTGACCAGTTTGATACGTCGGTTATCGATTGATGTCTTGGGAAGACGATGTGTTTAGAAAAGGCTTGGCGTTAGTAGCCTCTTCGGCCGTTGTTGTATGTATGTCAGATTAGCCAGAAGAAAGATGGACCAGAAAACTCGCTCGCCAGGCGCCAGGAGCATATCCTACATGCCAGTGACACTTTTAAGCCATACCGACACCAAATCACAGGGTCCACACTGCTCTGACCCAAATGGACTGCGAGCTCTCTAATTGAGTGCGTATGCCTTTCGGAGGTTCTATAGAAGAAAAAAAAGAGTAGCAGGCTACCATTCCATAAAGTTTCTTGACGAAATCTCTCCCTGTTACTTACTTGGTAAGCTAAGTAGGCAACAGGCGAAGAGAGCCCTGGATTGGCGCGATGCCTGAGCTGACGGTTGTCCCAGGACCCTGTTCACATAACAAATAAAACGCTGTGGTTGCTACGAAGTGCATCTGGAAAGTGAAGGTATGCGGAGTGTTAGAGCGGGACATACCACGATCTCAAAAACCTAAATAACAGAACAGCCCATCTTAACCCGATCCGACACGTGCCAATGCATGCCAAATACATAAAGAGCGAGGGATTTCTTCTAGATAGGGCACTTTCTTTTTCAACATCCCCAATACTGGTACACTTGACTCGAGTACCATTGAATCAATCATTACTGTTATATTGTAATACCATTAGTGACCTACCGGCATCGCGGGGATAAATACTCGACGCCACTTCAGTGTCACTTCTGGTCCGCAGCATCCTTAGAATCTGGCATTATTGGGAAAGAATCTGTGTTTCTATACGAGATACCATGAACTTAGCAACACGTTTAGACCCACAATGTCAATGGTCTCTATCGGGGAAGGACACCGTAGAATAATTCAAGATGGGAGAACGATTTCAGGCGAGGAACAGATCCGATATAAAACCACTGACATTCAATGATTTTTTTATGGAGAAAGGCAGTTGTTCTAAAGCCCAGGTCACAAATGCACCGGGCCCCGTACGATTTTCCCCACCCAGCGGCTTGCTGTGGATTTTAGAGACTGAAACACGGATCTAAGATGAATTATGCCGAAATCGCCTCAATAGATAAGCGAAAATTAGACTGGATCAAATTGGGCACCGTAGAAATTAGCCAAAATGTCTGTTTTTACTCGCCGTACGGGCCCCGGAGTTGATATGTGACCTAGGCTTAAAAGTGCTGAGTCATCAATTTTACGACCTAGCGGCATATTTCCAAAATTTGCTTCAGCAAGCACATTCACAATTTTTTAAATCATTTTTTGTACAAAACAAATCACGCAAAATAATTAACTTTATCGTATACCGGTACGTTAAGGAAGATTTTTTTAAAAATTTCAATAAAACCTCAACCCGTGTGGTCGTTAACCCAAAATCAATGACTGGTTTTAAAAAATCTGCAAGCTACGGCGAATTGAAAAGCAACGAAAATGTGGAGAGAAAACAACTCCGTGGTGATCCAATGCCATATTCAAAGTGCCATCTAACAATTGCTATTCAAAAAATCATTGCAAATCATTTGTAAGGTTCGATTGTGGTTTTGAATGAGTGCACTGTTAATGGAGTCGAACATTTAATGACTGCATGTGACTTTCTGGTGACACCACCCATGGCATTAGAGCCTATTCCGGCAGGATATCCACCGTTACTAATTCAACCATTTTATCAAAATAATTGTCAAAATCACATCCAGCGAAAATAAAATAGTCATTGTCAAATGCATCGGCTCGGAACAAAACCAAACAATTTTAAAAGATTTGTATGAAATCGGCCATCAAGCCTGAATGCTTTGTTTAATGTATCAAAAAGAATGCATTTTGATTGGGATATCTCTGTTTGTGAACAATTCACCTGCTTTCAAGGAATAATATCCCACCAGGTATAAAGGGGGTGATGGTGTTGTCAATGATACTGAAACACGTATCACGGGTCCGCCAAGTGATGTCACGGGGATCGGAAGTAAGCGTGATCTGGTCATGCGGGTTGGCCTTGAGTCACTGTATCCTCGAAACCCCAAGAATGCATAGTTTTTTAAAATCTAACGCACTCGAGCAATTCAATGTACGATTCTCGCGTGTGACCATTCACCATCTTCAAAACGATACTTTGAAGACAACTGAATGGGCTAAATTTTAATTTGTATTGGCATTTGTGGCATGTAACAGAAATGTTGCTGAACTATTGTCTTCAAGCATGAAAGGAACTTTCCGTTGCAATGAGCTTTTTGGGACGAAAACGTGGGAATTGGTCATCTTGAAACATGTAATTTGATACGTCTAGTGAAAGTGCTCCTGTGACGAAATTATGGGTATAAAACAATTTTTTGTGAGGTAAAATGGTCTGACGAATGACTTCGGAAGCAATGAAAGAAAACCAACTTTGAAGAGTTCGCCTATGTGAAGCTGGGTCAAGATAAATGTACATTGCCTTCTTCAACTCAATGAAAAGCAGCGTTATAACGATTTCCGCAGGATTGGGGCATGGGAAGTCAGACTCCAGCCGCGAAAATGACAATGGGGTCAAGCAAACTGACCACATGATGGAAACTGAGAGAGTGGAAGGGCGATGTGGATGACCATAGAGCGGTCAAGTTCCAAACTGTGGGATACATGATACTAGCACTTCTTGATGGCCATTTTAAGCTCGCAGCTTGAGCATATCCTTCTCGTTGTCTACCTTAGGAGCTAATGGGTAGAAGTCATTCATAAATGGTGGGTCTGGTCCACAAATAAAGGATCCTCTTCGCAGGCCGTTCCTAGCCGTTAACCGAGACCGAGTAGCAAAACTACAATTATGCCAAATTAACTATCTGAAAAGGCGGGTAATTACAGGCAACTGGTCCGAACGCTACAAAGTCAGCCGACACGGGAGGGTATCAGAAAGTTGCACTCTCGGAGCCAATTTTCGCTGGGGTGGGTCATTATCTTTGGTCCGGCAAAGCTCTTGTTTCGCTGGACATCTTGCGGACGTGAACTAAACTGGCTTAATCACGGTTTTCTTGACGAACATAACACTTTTGTGAGTGAAGATGGGGCTAACTTGATTTCAGCACCAGAGGCGTGAGAAATTATGAACAAGATGGCACCAATTGATGATATTTTAGCAGAAATCAGAAACAGTTGGTGTTAAATTAGCTATTCCCTGATGATTTCGACCGGCTGGAAATTAAAAGGTTGGAAACCTGACTCGAATGAAATTGGCTATCAGCTAATTGGGATGAATAAAGAACTATCACTTAATATTTCTTCGCCGTGTTTAGTTAATTAAGCTTCCTCCAAATTGCTCGATACGTTTAAGACGCAATTTAAAGTGAAATATTTCTTGTCCATTTGATAATAAGTAATCTTGCTTTGATCAATAGTCATGAGGGTCCTTTCGCCCAATGCTGATCTCACAAATGCAGTAAGCGAATGGTTACGTGATAGCATAGCCCAGTCATTGGCTTGTGTAGTAGGCTTACAACGAAAAGTCCTGAGTGCCATATGGGCTACTTCCCGTCGTCATCCTGAACATGTTACAGGATCGCGCAGTGACAAGGACATTGATGAAAATAAAAGGATGTGGCAGAGAAATTTATGGAGAAGTGGATCACCGCCAAGGACTTGTGAAAAGACAACTACCAAAGAAACTGCACAAACCGCTACCAACTGTACAACTACATGTACCAAAGAAACTGCACAAACCACTACCAACTATACAACTACCAAAGAAACTGCACAAACCACAAAGATGGGTTCTTACGAATTGGTTACGTCACTTGCAAGGCCCCTACTGAGAAGAACCACGAAGCTGGCGTGACATATGCTCAAGTGCCAAACGGTTTGAACCTCATGCCAATCCTTCTCGGATGATTAGTCATTAGGAGCTAGATTGACACCCTTAGGGTATCAAATAGCTGAAGGGCTAAGCAGAGATTTGGCTATCCATTTGGAAGGGGAGGACCTTTATATGATTCTCACGCTTTCGTGAAGAGGCTTGCACGTGGATGTAGCAGCCCCTTGCTAGGTCCCCGTGATCGACTCGTCGCTGTGACGTACCCTTGAGCCGAGGGCCGACGGATAAGTGCCTGAAGCTGAACATTTCATTAGATCAGGTCCTGATTAGCGCAGTGTGATACAACACCAACCGAAACTCCTCACGCCTCTCTGGTAGGGCCGTACCAGCACTGGTTGGGTTCTCTGCCGGAGGACCCTTGGTAATAGTCAGGGGAACACTCTCGCCAATTTCACGCGTTGCTCTTCTTCTCCCCTGCGTGGAGTTGTCAGGAAAGCCCCAGCGGCTAGCAGCGGGTCGTGAGCACCGTCTGTCGCATATTTTCACCATGAAAAGCAAATCTAAAACTTCTTAGGTATCATCGTGGAATATTCCCGTGCTCTATGGGATGGCCCGTCCGCTCGGTGGCCCAGGGGAAAGAGGAGCCGCAAACAACACGACAGACGTTGGAAATTGGGCACCCACCGCGTAAATGCTTCGTAAGGTCTTAATTGATTCGTTCAGTGCTACATTAAGGAGCTATGCCGAAGCAATAATTCTGCAACATATGTTTCCCTGCTCGAGAAAGTATCGGATTCACCTAGCGGTGTCTCTGTTCCGGTGGCTTTTAAACGCATTCAATTAATTCGCGGGCTGAGTTTCATGTTTTATTGTCAACTCGTTTACCGATGGTCTTTGTCATCTCGGTGCCTTTTGGCCAAATATTTATCCTAGAAGCGTGAATCGGACAGCGAGTACCCGACCGCAGAATTGGATCCGGACTCGAGAAGATAACAAGCTGCTTATACCTGGCTTTAGGAAAGCTACATTTTAGAGATGCCAAAGGGACAAGCCACTGTAAATAGAGACATTGTCTTGGTAATTACCACTCTACTTGTCATACCTCTCTTCCCGAGTCAGCATATTAACAAGTTCGGGAGATCACCAGAGCATATGCTCCCCTAAAAACCCGATACCATGAATACAATTACAACTTTGTAGGGAATTTGATGTGAAATATTATGCGCATGGGATGAGTATTGTTTGATGGGTGCTGCCAAAAGGAAGAAAGGCTAATTGTGAATCTTCAGGCGAGGATATTGAAAGATGCTAAGTTTGTGATTGCAGTAATGTTTCGGTTTCATATTAAATGCATATTCGATGCGGAACATCTTCATTGAAAAGGCGTTTGCCTGAAGTTGCTTCTTTAGTCATAACGATGCAGTTGCTAACCTGGTCAGCGTCTGTTCATGCTACAAAAAAGTATCCTGTTACATCTAGTTTGTTTGACACTGGCCTGTTTGATAAAAAGCATTACGGACTGGGGACTCTTATGGCGCAGAGCCAATGGACATGTCCTTAATACCGTGCGTCAGTACCTATTAAAACTCATTTTACCAGTCAAAATCTTAATTTTTCAGTGTCCGTTTGGGACCTCCAGTACTTGGAACGATACGTCGGATATTGTCCATACATATAACATCACTTCAAGAGTTCAATGGAACTAATTTTCATTGACCATTTCAACAGGTACGTCCTAGCAGAACACTGGACATCATTTATTTTGAGCCCTCTGCCAGAGTAGTCGAAGGTCCCACCGATAAAATCTAATGAGGACCCACACCAGACACGCCCCTGCAACTACAGGTGCTAGAAACATTTTCCTAATTAAACTTTGTAAATAATTAGGTACAACTTTTGACCATAAACGATTCATCACCAACGGCAACACTTTCAGTGGTTGGTACCATTTGCTGCACAATAGCTGGAAGAGGAACCCGTGGCGTAGGGTTCTGCCGATAGGAATTGACGCCAAGGGTGCCATGTTGCAGATGGGGAGTTTATTGGATACCTGTAAGAAGGGACAATGCAGAAGGGCCGTGTGAATAGGGGCCATTCTGTAAGGGGCGAGGGTTCCGGGCGCGTGTCCATGTTGATTAAAATTTGGGAGGGGAAGTCGTTAATCTTCAAGTTACAAAGACCAAGTTGAAATTGAAGTTGGGGCTACGCCAATGATTCACAGTAGAGACATCTGGTGACAACATGCGAATCAAAATACAAGCAATATCATCGACGACAATGGGTCATACAAATACGGACTAGCAATAATGCTTTTACTTCAGATTTGTACAGCGTTGCCTAGTGCATTTGTATTGCAAAATTCAAGTAAAAGCATTTACTAGTCTTTATTCATATGACCCAATGTCAACATCCAAGCACATGAAGGCATGGCATGTTACTTTTCGCTGTTGGTCCTTTTCTGGTCAGACCGTTTCACGGAGCATCAACGGGTTTTCGACCAACCTTTTGTTTACGGTACTTCACATTCAAATATTTAAAGAAAACTTCATGGGAAGCACATTAAAAACAGGTCGTAGTATTGCCCATACTTCAGAAAACCGTGAGAATGACCCCGAAAATGATTTTTCCAGGAATCATCGGAGGGTAACACGGGATTCGAGTGGGCGAAACTTGAAGAGGACTTGAAGTGGTAATGAGACCATTCAAACTCGAAGACCACGATACCCCTGGACAAATTGTGTTCAAATCAAACCAATTTAACACCACTCGACAACGGTCATTCAACTAATTGGCACAATATTCTTGTGATATACCATGGAAACATATTTGTAATCGTTCCTAAGATTGTTGATGCTAAATACCAGCATATGTATCATGTAATTAAAAATGGCCGTTGGGATTTTCATGCACTTGTCACGGTCGTTATGCAAATAAGGTAAGATTCCTCTTGGGGTCTTCTAATGGTCATAGAAGCGTTACTGGGGAAAAGAGATTTTAGTTGACGAAGATATTTAGGAAGTA